>JASEVX010000013.1:8762502-9060455 GCA_031761405.1 Serripes groenlandicus
ACTGAAATATAAGCATCAATAATGTGCAAAGTAATGTTCTTTCACATTATTTAAAAAGTATTTAAAAATATGTCTATTGGCTATAAGCATGTAATATCAAATACTAAAAAACGACATTTTGAATGTTTGAGCTTTCATATGAAACTGTTTTTCTAAAATTCAAAGAACATTATTATATGGTATGGTCAAATATAAACTGTTATCATAATTCAACGGAACGCGCGTGTCACCTGCCAATATATCAGTTTAAGTACAGGTGCGACGGACAGACGAACGGAAAGACAGACGACGGAGAAGTGATCCCACCAAGGCAGACTACACAAAAATAAAAAGCTGTCCTTACCTGCTACCTTTAATACCAAAGCCATTAATCCCCAAACCAACGCAAACTTGTCTAGTTCCATAAACAATCCTCGAATGACCATTCAAGTCCGAATCTATAGTTGGATAGAATAAACTTATCATTAACCGTTTCCTGCATACAGATGCACTTATCCTGTTGCTTGAATGTTTTCAGCTCTATTCATAAAGTATACGTTCGTGAATGGAAATTGTCCATATTTGACCTAGACGTTCTTTGCTGAAGATTTGCTTTATGTAGGAAAATGTTTATTGAGTTTATTGCTTTCTTTTTATTATTTCCTAAAATAATTACTTTGATGTGCCTTACAAGTTTATTAATTTCCGATATTATGTTAAACAAGCTCCCTTTTCGTATGTTTGTAATGCAAATAGGACCACAATCGCACTACATATGTGTAATGCTTTGTGTTAGAGTAGAGGTGAGTATATATATTTTAAATTATTAAACAAAATATGTATCACGATTAAGTGTCAACAGGAAGTACTAAATACTTAAATAGGAATGTTAGTGCATACCGTATGCCAATACAATATTTGTGAAGGGTAAATAAAGAAGAGAGACATGGACAGAGATACAGAGAGCAGGAAGACAGAGAGAGACATAGAGCGACAGAAAGAGATACATTCACACAATGGTGAATATAATTCGAGAGTATGATAAACATAGAGACAGGCAGAGAGAGATAGAAAAAGAGATAAACACGCAAACATAGAGAAAGAAACAGAGAGTTGGACCGGCGGACACACATATAGAGAGGGGCAGGGAGAGATATCGGGACATACATAGATAATGGGGCATACATAGAGAGACAGAGAGACATAGGCAGTCAAAGAGAGACATATACATTGAGAGAAAGAAATAGAGATAGAGACAAACACACACAGAGAGAGGCAGAGAGAGCGAGAGAGAGAGAGAGAGAGAGAAAGACATACTAACAGAGCGAAATACAAAGAGACAGAACGAGACTCACACAATGAGGGAAAGAAATCGAGAGGGTGATAACAGAGAGAGGGAGATATATATATATATATATATATATATATATATATATAGAGAGAGAGAGAGAGAGAGGAGAGAGAGAGAGAGAGAGATGAGAGAGAGAGAGAGAGAGAGATAGAGAGAGGGAGAGAGAGAGAGAGGGAGAAAGAGAGAGAGAGAGAGCCAGAGAGAGCGTGCGACAGAGAGAGAACGAGAGAGAGAGTGAGAGAGAGAGAGAGAGATGGGGAGAGAGAGAGATATATATATATAGAGAGAGGGGAGAGACATAGAGAGAGAGAAAGAGAGAGAGAGAGAGAGAGAGGGAGAGAGAGAGAGAGAGAGAGAGAGAGAGGGGAGAGACATATATATATAGAGAGAGCGTGCGACATAGAGAGAACGAGAGAGAGAGAGTGTGAGAGAGAGAGAGAGAGGGGGGGAGAAAGAGAGAGAGAGAGAGCGTGAGAGAGGGAGAGAGGGGGGAGAGACATAGAGAGAGAGAAAGAGAGAGGGAGGAGAGAGAGAGAGAGAGAGAGAGAGAGAGAGAGAGAGAGAGAGAGAGAGAGAGAGAGAGAGAGAAAGAGCGTGCGACAGAGAGAGAACGAGAGATAGAGTGAGAGAGATAGAGAGAGAGAGAACGAGAGAAAGAGAGAGAGAACGAGAGAGAGAGAGAGAGAGAGAGAGAGAGAGAGAGAGAAAAAAAAAGATAGAGAGACACACACACTCCCAGACACAGACAGATAGACAGACAGACATATATGCAGGCAGACAGACAGACATGCAGACAGAGGGAGAGAGACAGACAGAGAGACACAGAGAGGGACAGACCGAACAAAACAAAGAAATAGAGAGAGAGATTATCTATTTACCAGGATGAATGAAATTACTTCTTTAATCTATTCCTCATCACCGGTTGTTGCATTTAATAATTCCATTCAATTGTTAACACTAACACTATATAATCGACTATTATATTATGTTTTCAGTCTTGTTTTCAATATTTAACACTTTTCAAAATCCACGTTTTGTCCGAGAACTTAACAAATCGTTTAAGTAAATAGAGATCGCCCAATTGTTCTCACATATCTAGATATTTTCATGCCTGAAATATTTCTTAGAATTTCAGTATTACGCTGCTGAGATAAGGACCACTTGTTATCGTTCAACATTTCCCCCCCCCCCCCCCCCCCCCCCCCCCCCCCCCCCCCCCCCCCCCCCCCCCCCCCCCCCCTTACTATAACTCAAGAGCAGACGACTTGAAATACATCTAGCCATAAACTATGGGAAATCTCTCGAAAGGTAGTATAACTATAAAATAGAATTGAAATCATTGTGGGAAAGGAAGAACATTCTCGTTTTTGACAATTTCTCCTTTTGTCACAGTGTTTTCAATTATCGTCTGCTTCACAGGCGTCTGAAAACAGTCTGTACGTAGGGAAGGTATTACAATTTTCCACATAACGGCTTATTTAAACGCTTCTGCAACAGACGGCTTTTGGAAACGTCGTGACGAAAAGGAGAAAATGTCCATGATGAGACTTTCTCCATGATCTAATGTTTTAACCATTTCCCTCATGTATTTGCTTTCTGACGCCTCTGCAGCAGACGGCGTTTTGATAACATGGCCACAAAAGACGAAATTGCTCAAAACGAGCAATAACTCCTTTTGTCGCCATGTTTTCAACTCTATTCAATTATTGTACTTTCAATTAAAGGGAGTTTCCAAAAAGGTTAGTGTATGCATTCAAAGTCGTCTGCTGCAGATTTCTGGAAAGGGTTTTAACTCTACTCTAAAATAATACGATCATTCGTAGACATTTCCCCCAACCAGTTCACAGTCGTCCGCTGCAGATTTGGGAAAGCGCTCTTTCGATCACCCTTTATATGTTTTAAGATTCTCAAAAATTTCATTCTATATGAACTTGTTTCTCTCGATATGGAATCTCTTAGTTCATATAGCCAACACGAACTTGAAATATACAAGATATGTCATGAATCAGTTATTGCCTACAGAAGTTCCAATTCTTTCCTACTCACACGCATTTTAAAGTTTATTTAACAAAACAATTCATTCCATTTCAAAGGTTTCTCGTATAAATCGTCAGGAAGCAGAAATGGGCTTCCAATTCGCCCAAGGTTTATGAACACCTAGTATAAACGCGGAAAAAATATCGAATACATTACATATACTTTTGGGAAAGGATTATTAGCTCGTCTGTATTTTGGAGAAAAAAAGGTCGGGCTATTGTGTTCCCATTGAGTTGGCTTCGTCGGCGTCGTCGCTAAACTTTAACCTTACCTCATAACCCCAAAACAGTTCAACATTTTCATATGAAACTGTGTACATATGCTCCTAGGGACACACTACACATGTCTATACCAAGTCACATAACTCTTGGCTAATAATTATTCAGAAATGCTCCCTTTTCGACATATAAAAAACAGACCAGCGTTTGCCTTCGCTCCGCGGGGCCCTTGTTGTTTATACTGTGGACTGATTACAAGAGTGATTTGTGAAAACTAAACAAATTGCTTTCTGGTCCGCGTTTAAAAAACGGGAATTTCTTTTAAAGGCGTATTAATAATGAAACAAGTTAATTCGTTAACCCTTTCCCTCATACGACAATTCTGCAGCAGACGACTTTGAACGTATTTTGTCAAAACATAGAAAATCTCCATAATTGAATGGATAACCTATGACAAAAAGTGGAAAACATTGTGGCAAAAGGAGAAATTGCACGTTTTGTGCAATTTCTTCTTTTGTCACTATGTTTTCAAAAAGCCTTCTGCTGCAGAGGCGTCAGAAAGCGACTATATGAGGGAAAGGGTTAAACTGTGATCTCCCACCATGACTACCTTGGTATATCACTTACTTCAAACATATATGTTTTTTGAGATGCATCTACAGTGCTCAATTTCACCGATTGACCTAGTTTTAGGCCCAACTTGACCCAGTTTCAAACAAGAACTAGACTGTGTCGAAATAATGTTCTGATGAACGTTCATGAATATCTGATGAAAAATGAGGCATTTGAAGTGTTCAAATGGTTGTTTAAAACTTGACCCGATGACCTAGTGTTGCCATTGGAATATTCAAAGGGTTGTTCATAACTTGACCCACACGGCCCACATTGCCCATGGTGAGCTTTTGCCATAATGTTTTTAACTGTAATACATACATTCATATAAAGTTTCTATTGTGTTCTCGGAGTCTTCTGCTGCCGATTTATCGTATGTGGGAAAGGTTAGACGGTCACATAGTTCTGTCATACTAGTCGATGCGCAAAGTTTATCGTTCATGGTTTTGATTTATTGATTGATTAGGGTTTAACGGCGTTTCAACAATTATTCAGTAATAGCACGGCGACCAGTTCACTTATCCGTGTGTGGCCTAACTTTCTTACACCAGTAATCCACACAGCAGTCTTACCAAGTAACAGGCTGCTATTTCTCATGGCAGAGTTGGGGAAGTGTTTTTGGTATAAATCCTTAATCTATATGGATTTCATACCAATACAACTTGTGAACAAAAAAGGTCATAATTCGAATATATAAAAAACACAAGTAATATTTTTTACATACATTAACAATTTATTAACATTTAGATGATATTGTTCATAATGTTTGCCAGTCGTCTTCTGCAGATGCATCAAAATGCGTCGTCTGTATGTGGAAAAGTGTTGATGAAAACTGTTTCCATACTTTAGGCTGCAGCATTGTAAAAATATCTTTTAATCAGCAATAACAATAACATTTACCACTTTCCCATATACAGACGCATTTCGATGCATCTGCAGCAGAACATTTTGAAATCATTGTGACAAAAGGAGAAATTGGTCATGACAAGCAAATTTCTGCCACTTTCCCACAGTCTTATCAACGCTAGTCAATACTTATACTTTCATTTATAGATTTTCCATAATTTTTTGCCTAAATATTTTCAATGTCGTCTGCTGCAGAATTGTTGTATGTGGGAAAAGGTAAATGCTTTAAGTAATTTCAGTCCTACAAACATACCAGCTATGTCAGGAACAAGAACAAAGTTTAACCCTTTCCCACATATATACGTTTTCTGACGCCTTTGCAGAAGACGACTTTTGAAATGATTATGAAAAAAGGAGCATTTCCCCATTGGCCACAGAATATGTTCTACTTTTTTCCGTTATCATACCTTTATTTATAGAGAGTTTCTGTGATTTTACCTAAATAAGTCATCTGCTGCAGATTTGTTGCATGTGTGAAAGGATTAATGATCTGTGTCACAGGAGAAAACAATAACCATTGGCTATCAATGTAGATAACTATCAGTCTGATGAATGTCCACAGTATCTGATCCACTGTTTGTCAGAAGTTTTTTGTATTCTTCCAAGGCTAATTGGCAAAAAGCACTGATTCAGATCAGACTGGAAGAACGTAAACGCTTGATCTGGATCTACACTGTACTATTGCCCTTGGTTTGTTTCCCTTCTTTCCCAAATAAACCAAATCTGCAGCAGACGACTTTGAAAGATTCTAGTCAAACATACGGTAAAACTCTATAAATGAAGGTATAGGAGAAATTGCTTGTTTTGAGCAATTTCTACTTTTGTCATGATGTTTTCAAAAAATCTGCTTCAGAGGCGTCTATATGTGGTAAATGGTTAATGGAGCAGCAGAAGTCAGATATGAATATTTACAAGTTATGATAAAAATATAAAAAATATATATACATCACCTATTATTTATAAACCAACATATATACCGTATAAGCACAGCTTTTTCCTAGGACTATCAGAGAGTCGAACCTTGCGCAGATCACATCTGTAAACTAATTCAAGTCCCGTCTACATTGATACACAGCCTAAACAACACAGATGTTTTTTTATTTATTTATATTTGTAAATATGCCAAATTAGTTGTTTTAACGATTTGGATGGCTTCACTTGCCTGCAATGCACTAAGCCCTGACAGTAACAAAGTAGAAGTAGAATAGAGAAGTTAGCTGGTCTCTAAATCATGAAAGGTTGGATGAGAGCGCTTTGTAACGTTAGTGTATGGAAATAGTTCCGTCCTTAGCAGTACGTGAAAAAGATCCGAATGCAAAATAAATGCGTGCAATATCAACCTGTGCAATCATCAACTGATATTGAATCATTTTACCAAAAGGAACAATATCAAAGTATACAATAAAAAAAAGTATATATACATCAACTATTATTTATATACCAACATTATACTTATACAAAAAAGAAAAATTATTGTTTTATCTATACATGTTTTTTAAATGCTCAACATCAACAAATATTGTGTGTAACAATTAACCCTTTCCCACATACAGACGCTTTCTGACGCCTTGACAGCAGACATCTTTTGAAATCATTGTGGCAAACATATCCAACTATGAGAATCAGCGACTATAAAAATCGATAACTTAAATTACATGGGATTATAGAGCAACTGTTTAGTTTTTACTCGATAACAATTTTATTTTGCAAAAATTTAAAAAGGCACTTATCAAGTTTTCAGGAGAAATATCTCCTGAATATAAATATATTTTTTTATTTGTTTTATATTAATAATATTTTGGTCCTTTTTAACTTTGAATACAGTCACCCTAATTTCCATCTTTATTACATATAAACCGTTAAGAAAACGGTATTTTTCCGCTAATCTTTACACGTTCTTCAGTGAATATCTTTTTTTAGAAATAAAAAATTAACAGGGCACTTACGGCATAATGTAGTAAATTCATTTACCTTTTATTTGACATATATTTTATTAAAATAAAGTAATGAGATTTTGGTCCTTTTTAACATTTTCTACAAGTACTACTAACGTTTTAGGGTAACATTTACGTTTCCGTGAGACCCGGCCGGGTAGCTTAATTGGTAGCGTATCTGACTCGTGATCTGGAGGTCACGGGTTCGATACCCGGTTGCGGCGACATTCTTTCGGGCGATGTTTTCCATTGCCTCTCACCTCTGATCTATGTGAGAAAGTAGTCAGTGGCTTCGAAAGAATGTTGTGTAAGTACTGGTGTGGGAAAGCCAGGAAAACATGGGTAGGTGCACTGACCGCCGTGATATGACCAAAGCTGTTGAAAGCGGCGTTAAACTCCAAACAAACAAACAAACAAACGTTTCCGTGATTGCTAGCGAAAGCTTCCGATGATTACCGACCATTGCCGGACGATTTATGATGTAATAGTAATAGCACAGTAATATTGACAGTATATCTATTTATTACCCCCGCTGTGCAGATTGTGTATATTGCGTTATCTTACATATATATCAGCATGTAATGCCTTTTACCTAAATTCGATGCAATAAAATGTAAATATGGACACAAGCGGACGGATATTAGCCCCAGTTACGTATTTTAGGGAAACAATGCGATTGTATCAGAACGGATAAATTTCAACATTTGTTAATATTATCCTATCTAAAATAAAATGGATGATTTTTATAACTATTCAATTGTTAAATAAAACCATAAGGTGATCGATATCAATGCATATTGTATGACTTGTCCAAATTTATGAATGAAATTGTAAACGTTTAATAATTTGTCATAACTCATTGTAAATGTAAGAATTCTATCAAAGTTTGTTTGTCAAACTGTTCAATTTGATATGCTTAAAATAAATTGCATTTAACGTTGTTTAATAATCTGTCATAACTCATTGTAAGTTTAAGAATTCTATCAAAGTTTGTTTGGCAAACTGTTCAATTTGATATGTTTAAAATTGGTTTAATTCGTATAACTAAAGCATTGTTCAAAAAAATTGAGTCGGATTAAACAGAGACATATAAACACATATATGTGTTTATATGTCTCTGGATTAAACTATTTACAAATCTACAAAAAATATATGTAACTCAATTTTTGTTTCACTTTGCAATGTTATTTTACGTATTATGCATATCTGTGTGAAGATGTTTGAAAAAGCGAAACGAAAACAGTGTGGGAGAAGAGACATTGCTCATAATTAGCAATTTCTCCCTTTTACGCAATGATATATTCTGTCAACAATTATTACAAATATTAGAACTATTGCTAGTCTCCTGTCAGATGAAAAAAGGTTGAAGAAAACATTATTGGAAAAGGAGAAATTCCTTATAATGAGCCATTTCTCCTGTGTACGCAATTATATTTTCTGGCAGATATTAAAAATTTAGTTAAACCTGAAATGAAAATATCAGAACTGTTGCCTTTTGTCCTGTTACCTGTTATCGGGCAAAAACTGTTACTGTTTGGCCGTTGTTTCTTTTTGTCCGATTACCATCATATAGATCTATACCTAGTTGTTAACGATATTTTTACGGCATTTAATTTAATTTATATAAATCTAGATTTTCCGAATTATGTTTCATATTTTCTAGAGCGGGAGGTTACTTCTATTAGGCTCAGCCATATTTACAAATGGACTAAAACGCACGAGTTCACACATATTTGAAAACAGTGTTAGAATAATTGAGATTGCTTGCTACGAGACATTTGAACTCTTTTTGCATTGTTTTCGACTCTTTTTTTTTTAACAAAATAAAACCATAATTGATGGATTTAATTTGTTAATTGATGCTCTCTATTGCAAAGAGGTAACACACTCATGGAGGAAGGAATAATTATATATACAATATTGACAGTATTATTTCGTTATGAATAATAAAAGAGAAAGGGCTCCATGTTTTTAACAATGTACATGTATTATGAAATTGATAATGATGAAAATCAAAGCGCCAATGGCACTGTAGTGGCGATCGTATGGAAAACCCAGCAAAGTAACAAGCAGTATATCGGTGTAGGGCTTGCGATGACTCTGGTGCGGGTATATTTGAGAATGTATCACCCCTGCAGTAGAATAATGTTAGTTTGCCAGAATGTTGTCTTGGTGATTATTAATTACGTTCTGAAATTGGTCATGATGTGTTCAAAATTAGGCCATTCCAAAGTTATGAAAAATCTAGTTGGTATTCGATAGACTACCGTTTTAGCTCATTAGAATGGCTATTTGTAATCTAAATTGTTCGGGTAATCACATGTTTATCACCAGGTCGCTAGGCCATATTAAGATAAAATATATTTTAGAAATGACTAAATTATCAAGAAAGGAGAGAAAACAGTATCCATTAGTTTGGTGTTTGTTTCAATGATGTCCGATATTAAACAGGTCTGTTCAATTTAGTCCCTTCACATTGCATGATTGAGGGTTGTCAGAGACATATAAACACAGTGTATTTATATGTCTCTGAGGTTGTTAAACTGCTTCGAATAATACGAGTGCAAAAACAAACACAAAACATGCTCCAAAAGCACAATTTCACTATTTGCCAAACTGTTCAATTTATAAAAATATAGGCATATATTATAATGCTCGATCTCCAAACTAAATTAGGCTACACTGTCAGCATTGATTGCTAATTGACTCTAGAACGTGCAGACGTGTATACATAACGTGTGTACACACTGACATCGTGTGTCCTTTAAACCTTTGTAAACCAGTCTTATCATCTAGACGCTTTAATATATTTAAAGAAATACAAAATAAAGCGTTTATAATATTGAGATTTACAAGCTCTTCTGGTTTTTGGTCTCGCGAGCTATTTATAGAACCTTTTGGAATTTCCAGATTTGAGTATCATCAGAGTTGCCGTTATTTGCAAGGCAGAACGCGCAATGATATTTATTATCTGCCAAATCATGACGAAGATAATATTTACATATTTTAACTCTATGTAGATAATGTCTCGATAAATATTAGTAACAATCCGGTACCAAAGTAGCACTGACATAATTATTATTAATCACGTCTCTGCATCAATGATGGAACTATAACGGATGTGAGTAAATTAGTTTGCAGTAAGGTAACAAAATATCAACCGATTGTTCAAAACCGACTATATAAATATTTTTCGTTGTTGTTGTTTCTGTTAGCATTGTGGCGATTGTCAAACCAATCGCCACAAAAACGGCTCGATTATTTATTGGTAAATTGATTTTTAAAAATCGATATCATAACACCCTAGTTTTATTACCCTATAATCCCATGTTGAAGTACTCTGTGTATCTCTCTACTGCCCTTCGGCAGCACTATCGATGTATACATACCGAATGTTACACAAATGTCCGGTAATTTCCGCCAATTAGCAAAATGATAACAAGAGCAGATAACAATCAAATTAGTCAACAATTAGTACGGCTTAAACAGTGGTACATTGTCTCCCCTGTTTTTTGCATGACGAGCATTGTTCCATATGAGGAAAAATTGCTCAACATGAGCAATTTCTCTATTTACCACATGATTTCACTTGATCCAATAACCATAATATCATTTACAGAGATTTTCTACATTTGGGAAATCCAATCGCATGTTGGAAAGGGTTTACAGAAAGTCTATACATTTTAAAATCTGTGATCCCATATCAAGTAAAACTTGACAATCTCATTAAAACCCGACCTAAACTTCTCTAGCTCGAATATAGATCTGATGACTGCCCTACACAGGTCGTCTCCGATTGACCGTGGCGTCAGCCAATCAAATTGTCGCTTACCAAATATTACGGTGTAAATAAGTTAGATGACCTAGATAAATAAACAATAAGGAGATGCGTTGAGGGCTCTAATTGTATAGCACGGGCGTTTGTTGTATCGTGCATTTACATTGGACATACAATCCGAGCACGTGCTCATAAATATTCAAGTGTATTAAGTCAATTTGAGATGACTCTTTATGAGGGGTAGTCAGATCCAATATACGTACAGTGAAATAGTTTGATCTGATTTAAATGAGATTGTTTTTTTAAGCTTTCCCACATACAGATGCCGTTTGATGCTTCTGTTGCAGATGTCGAATTCTTAAAAAATTTGAATGGAGATTGTGAACATTAAAAATGCATTGATAAGTTATTTATGAAAGCGTCATTTCTTCTTTTATTAACAAAATGAATGAATTCAGCAACATTTAAGATTAATCTTTCTTATTTGTAGAAGGCATACTGTCCATAAATATCAGTCATGGGAACATATACAGGAAAACCAATTTTAAAGCAAATTGGATAAGTGTAGTCAATTCATTTCATGAAGGGTAATTTTTCCTTTTACCACTGCAAATGCATCAAAATACGTCTGCATTATCACGGTCAGAAAGGGTTGATATTCTAAATTCGTTACAATTTTTTCCAAAAATAAGAGTAAATCTTTAACAGGTTACATATCCTTATTAAAAACTTATTATGCGATAAAACTATCGGTATCAGTTTCAATTATAGAGATTTTCAAAGTTGTCTTCAAAGTTTTCTGTTGCCGATTTGTTGTAGGGGAGAAAGTGTCAATTGTTAACCTTACATAATATTCTTAGCAAAGCTCTAAATAAGGGGAGTTTTGCATATTATTGCATAAAATATATGTTTTACGCCCGCTTAAGGGATACAGAAACATTTCAAAAAACGGGCGTAAACGGCGAGAAAACGTGTATAAACAAAGCGATTCTCGCGCGTACGTGCCGTTTCGGACCGGTTATTTGTTTTACATATGCATTACCCGGGCACCGTTAGTAAACAAAACATGGACGCTGCATCTCCCCTAGAATAGGAGCAATTGTTGGGTTAACAATAACAATAAGCAATATCAGCTTCTTTAACTCGATAATCGGTAACAAGCAAAAAAGACTCACAGTTAAAGAGCATAACATAATCCAAAACCATTTATTTAATTCGACCCGTGTCGAGTCAGCGATGGCAACCTTGAGGACCGGTTCGTGGATATGTAAAACATAACCTGTTTACTTTATGACGTCACATGTGTCAATCGTTATCGGGTCATGTTCATCGGCGGTTATCGTACAACTGAACGTTACAGTGGACTTAATGTTGGATGTTTGCTCTTATGTTATGCAATAATAGCGAAAATACACATTTTCTCGGACGTGAACATTTGCGGACGGCCTTAATATGTGTTTATGCCCGCTTGCTTCGCACTCGGGCATAAACACATTTTGCGGGCGTCTGCAGATGTTCACGCCCTCGAAAATGTGTATTATCCCTATATTCTTAAAGCCTTATTTGACCTTGGTCGAAGATTAATGACCGGACAGGGGTTTAAACACACAACCCCGAAAGTGATTCATGAAAACATTGCCAGTACCAATTGAGCTATCGTGGCTTGACCAAGTGGATTGAAAGAAATATGTTATTACAGAGAAGACGTTATTTTGAAAATAACTCATGAAGAGTAAATATTCCTTTAATGAAAAAGGTAATCTGATATTTTGGGGGAAAAAGCTGTAAACGTCTTCTTAGCCGGACCCCTGTCATCTGTAATATAATTGCGGAAAGTACAGAAATTCAAAGCACATATGAGTAACGGTATCACCTTACTTCAGAGTATACAGTTTTGTTGAGGAATTAGTAATTGCTAATTTTGAGAAATCTTGATTTTTATAAGCATGAATGAAATGTGTAAATGTTGTACACATGCTAGGCTAACAAATCAAAGCCAAGAAAGTAATTGTGTTGATCAAGTTTGAGAGCTCTGTGATATGCTTCCATACATTTCTAATAAAAACATTGCAATGATCTAGACAGGCATGACTAGGTTTCTCATTTCAAACACTATGCTCTCCTTCATAAGAAAGCATGCATGCATCAATCATTTAAATGAGCAAAAACATCATAGAGGAGCACAGCACTTAAAATTATAGTGTTGTGAAAATATCCCATTATCCCTGCTCTAACACCATAGAGATGTATTAACATATTGACGTGAAAATATCCCATTATCCCTGCTCTAACACCATAGAGATGTATTAACATGTTGACGCAGAGCTCTAGATAACAGGCATTTATCATGTTCTCATATCCGTAATTGACATTCAAACCCTATGTTGTGGGTACTCAAAAGAATCATCTCAGTAAGGCGGTTCGTTTGAGTACCCATGACATATGGTTTGGTTGGACCATAAGAAAGATATCGCGGGGAAAAGAGCTGTATATCCCTTCTTATCAGGACCTATGTAGATGTATTTACATATTTCATGATCTGTGTAACGTAAAGTTAATTTAGTTAGGCTACTCCCGAAATGTAAAGATTACGAAACTCGTTGGTACGAAACTTACATTAGAATGTAGTTGCTTCCTGTTGAAAAAAAAAGCAAGACACTTGACAAAAAGATTTCCAGCCAAACTAGACTTAAAGTAAGGTAATTAGCTGAAAATTGAAAAAAAATCAACCGTGTGTAGGATAATTACGAAGGTGCCATTCGTTTGACTTAGAAGAAGAACACGCCCAGGGTTGCTACGCTTCTTACATGTCTTGGCCCAGATGCTATTGAGTTGTTCGAATAATTCCCGATGTCTGAAAAAGACAGGAAAGACCCAAAGAAGAGGTGGCATCAGTTTCTAACCAAAGAGGAAGAAGAGATAAGAAGTCATTAAAAGCTCAAAGAGATTGTTGGTATTTTGGTAAAGTGCATAAGGCAAGGAAAGAATCATGTCCAGCGTGGAAACAATGTAGTTCATGTGGAGAACTGAATCATTATGCCGCCAAGCGTAGAAACAATGAACAATCTAAGAAAACAGTGGTAATAAGTATTCAAAGAAGAAAAAGATTCATGTGGTAACACAATAACATTCAAGTGACAGTGAAAGAGAAGACTATGTGTTCAGTATTGAAAAAAGAGAAGGAAATAACTCATATCCAAAGAAACTGTTTGCTAAAATAGCAATTAGAGGATGTCAGTTAAGATTTTACTTGAGAGTACAGGATGATTCATGAATAAAGTTTAAACACGCTTGAAAATAGTGAGATCAAGTTATTGATGTACAATAAAACAGAGATAAAGACTCTTGGTAAAAAACAAATTGAAGTGACTAACCCAAAAGACAAGACAAAATATATGATAGAGTTTGTTGTTGTTCAAGGGGAAGTACAGCCGTTACTTGAAGCACAAGCTGTACAGTTGATGCGATTCATAACTGTGAATAACTGAGAAAGCAATAGATAGAAAGAAAAAACCCAGATAAAAATGTTTTTTAAGCAGAGGCAAAATGAAAGTGATCAAGCTAAGTTACAAAATTCTCATGATATCAATCTAAAAATGCAAACAAGCAAAGTTCTTCAGGGCAGAAATATATTGAAACAGAGTACAAGACAAGACATGGAGGAGTTGTGAAAAGACCAGTCTATCTAAATGATTGATTTGATGTGGAATGTTATGTTGTTGGATTACTATATCTGAAAACTGCATTCTGAAGATTAATGTTAGTTGTATTTAATGAGAATTAGTTAGTTCAATTATTATTTATAATAACAAGACTCTAATAAATGTTCATGTGAGTTAAGAAATACAGTCAGTATAATTTTAGATATTGATTTCATGATACATGTTTTAGTTTGAAATTTATTGTTTTAGGGAACAGTTAATGTTATGTTTATTTGAAAAAAGAAGAGGGATGTTATGTAAAGTTAATTTAGTTAGGCTACTCTCAATATTTAAAGAGTACGAAACTCGTTGGTACGAAACGTACGTTAGAATGTAGTTGCTTCCAGTTAAAAAAAAAAGCATGACGCTTGAATAAAGAGTTTGTTTACTTGTTTTAAATACCAAAACGATACAATCTGTGGAAACGATTACTGTTCACACTTTCTCCTGCACTTCCTGCATCCCGGAATCCCAGCTCGGCCAACTTTCTTTCCGACGATTGATAAAAGTCAATGCGACATGCGTCATTCGCCTTCCACCAAATGGGCTCTGTCTATGTGGAAAAGCAGCCAGTTGCTTGGCAAGATGGTTGTGTGGAGTACTGGTGCGAGAAAACCAGGAAATGCATGAGTAGGTGAACTGGCCGCCTTGATATAACTGAGAATTTGTTAAAAACGGCGTTAAACCGCAATCAATCAATCAATCAATCAATGCTCCATCACGACTCCGCGCTGCAGGTTCCTCGTCGTAGTTCCAAAGTTCATGTGCCCTGTAGGCGGTTGATTGATGCGTTCCCGTTCGAATTGTGCTGTAGTATGTTTTGATGTAGTACACAGTATAGCACATCCCTGAGAATAACGCTGCGATTGATCCAAACAGACAAACTTCAAATGACCATGAGAGATGTCGTAATAGAGGGAAATTCAGCCACGTGCTGCCGTTGTCAGCGTTGGTACCGTAAAACTGTGCAGCCAGGATACCCATAAAACCTGTAAAATTAGAATATAAGATCATCCCGGTGTTACATCATATTTCACACATCTGCAGTGGACGGCATGTCGTATAGAAATGAAACGACGTTCATAAAAACGCCTATATACACGTGCGAAAATGCTGTTCAAATTGAATGAATGGGTCGCCCATCTGTTGTTAGCCAATGCATTGCAACGGATAATTGAAATGTCATTTAACATACATGAAGCCACGCAATGACTGATTCCAGTGGAATTTTGTTGTGCAATATGGCATAATGTATCAGATAAATAGACTGCATTTGATTGATGGTTTGTTTTTCTCCAATAAAAGGTAATAACACAACAATAAAAATCGTTGCGACTGTCGTATGTATTAAGTTTTCAGAATACACATTTTCTTGTAGATATAACACTTTTATCTCGATTTATGAAAACAATCTTGTTCCGTTCCGTTCCGCAAAATATCATTATCCTAGGGAATAATTATACTTTACGGAACGGAACGGAACAACATTTTGTAAAAGTATATTTACCGTAATCCTGAAATTTAAAAAATTATATAATGAGTGTTTTAACTACCTTATTACAGAAATGAAACGAAGTTTATGCAAACACCCTTATACACGTAAGAAAAATTGTCTTCTATCTGCTGTTAGCCAATGCATTGCAACGGATAATTGACATGTCATTTAACATACTTGAAGCCACGCAAAGACTGTTTCAAGAGGTGTTTTGTCGTGCATTATGACATAATTGGTAAGACAAATATACTGCCTTTGATTGATGGTTTGTTTTTTCTCCAATACAATGTAATGGCAAACAATAAAAAAGTAATCATTGTGACTGTCGTATGTATTAAGTTTTCTGAATTACAGACTTTCTTGTAGATATACTATTTTGTTTCGATTTGTAAGTGTACACGCCCTGTACCGGATATTACTATATTATTATTATCCTTGTAATTAATGAAAAGATTCACAGATAGAAAAGAAAAAAATCCTCTTCCGTTGCGTTCCTCAAAATATCATTATCCTAGGGAATAAATATACTTTGCGGAACGGAACGGAACAACATTTTGTAAACGTATATTTACCGTACTCCTGAAATTTAAAAACTTATATAATGAGTGTTTTAACTACCTTATTATAGAAATGAAACGAAGTTTATGCAAACACGCTTATACACGTAAGAAAAATTGTCTTCTATCTGCTGTTAGCCAATGCATTGCAACGGATAATTGACATGTCATTTAACATACTTGGAGCCACACAAAGACTGGTTCCAGAGGTGTTTTGTCGTGCATTATGACATAATTGGTAAGACAAATATACTGCCTTTGATTGATGGTTTGTGTTTCTCCAATACAATGTAATAGCAAACAATAAAAAGGTAATCGTTGTGACTGTCGTATGTATTAAGTTTTCTGAATTACAGACTTTCTTGTAGATATAATATTTTGTTTCGATTTGTAAGTGTACACGCCCTGTACCGGATATTACTATATTATTATTATCCTTGTAATTAATGAAAAGAATCACAGATTGAAAAGAAAAAAATCCTGTTCCGTTGCGTTCCTCAAAATATCATTATCCTAGGGAATAAATATACTTTGCGGAACGAAACGGTGCAACATTTTGTAATCGTATACTAACCGTCATCCTGAAATTTAAAAACTTATATAATGAGTGTTTAAACTTCCAAATTATAGAAATAGAACGCAAACGCCGTTATAAACGTAAGAAAATGCTGTTCAAACTGAATGAAATTGTCTTCTATCTGCTGTTAGCCAATGCATTGCAACCGATAATTGACATGTCATTTAACATACTTGAAGCCACGCAAAGACTGTTTCCAGTGGTGTTTTGTTGTGCATTATGACATAATTTATAAGACAAATAGACTGCCTTTGATTGATGGTTTGTTTTTCAGAAAAAAAAAATGTTGTGTCTGTCGTATGTTTAAAGTTTGCAGAATTACACACTTTCTTGTAGATATAACATTATATCTATTTGCAACTGTAAACGCCCTGAACCAGATATTACCAGATTGAAAAAGAAAAATCTTGTTCCGTTCCGTTCCGTTCCGCAAACTATCATTATCCTAGCGGATAATTGTACTTTGCAGAACGGAACGAAACAACATTCTGTATAAATATGGATACAGCAAAGACTTATATTGAAAACTACCGATAGCATTTTCGTCTTTGCCCCGTGTGGTGACCCAATGTGTATTCAGTTCCGTTCCGCAAAGTATTTTTAGACATTGTTTAATAAATTTGAAAACATTGTGGCCAAAGGTGAAATTGCTCATCAATTTCACCTTTGGCCACAATGTTTTCAAAAGTCGTCTGCTGCTATTGCGTCATAATGTGTCTGCAGGTGTAAAACGGATAACATTATTTTCCTTCAATTTGGCCTGGTGACCTTGATCTTCAGCGGACTAGAGCTACGTCCAAACCTAGCCTAGATATCATCAAAACACACTTTCTGATAAAGTTGCAACATGCTCAAATAAAACATATGGCATTCAGAATATTTACAAGATGTTCCATCAATTTGGTCTGGTGAACTAGCCTTTTGATCCAACATAGCCCATATTCGTACTTGGCCTAGATATCACCAAGACAAACATTCTGACAAAGTTTCAAGCTGATAAAGCATAAAATATATTACTCTGGTATAAACATTATTCAGATAATCACTCGTGATTGGCTTAAATTTAATGGAGGTAGCCTAGGACCTCAATTAACGAAAAATAAGAAAACTAGCTGAGTTTCAGAATAATTATTATTCTTTAAATCTGATTTACTTCAACATACTGTATATTTAGGATATTCACTGAGATATATACAGAAGACTAGATAATAATGAGTAAACAGGTCTTGTTTCCACGATATCTCTGTAAGTACTCATTAAAATGTTGGTACTTAACACAATTGTCTCATTGAGACAATTCTGAGACAATTCTTTTGAGTACCTACAACATAGGATTTGGAGGTCAAATAAGGACTTTATAACATGCGAAACTCCCCTTATCTAGAGCTCTGGATAAATATTTTTGAGTACCGCAACATAGGGCTTGTCACTCAAGGGGTTGTGAGTTCAAGTCCCAACTTGGTCAACATTATTTAGGACGTTTGACAAAAGTCACTGAGACAAGCGTCATCCATCTTTCACCAATGGGCTAACAGACTATGTGGAAAAGCAGCCAATTGCTTCGAAGGTATGTTTTGTGGATTACTGCTGTGAGAAAGCTAGGAAACACATGATAATGTGAACTGGCCGCCGTGAAATGACTGAAAAACTGTTGAAAACGGCGTTAAGCCCCAATCAATCAATCTAGCCTCAGTACCGAGGCTATATTTCGTATGAATAGCCTGAGTACCGATGGCGATCTTGGTCACACACAGTCTAGAGTTTCGTTAACTTACCTATTGCATAGTTAAATATGGTAACAAGAGCTGTCACTAGCTTCTGTACTTTGTTTGGGAAACATTTCAGTAAAAGAAGTAACCCTAGTAGCACACTGGTCAGCACCAAAACAACGTTGATCGTCATCAGGACCTGCGTTACAATGAGCCACCCTAAAATGAAAGTGAAAAACAACTGTTTTTAAAAAAATAACCCTTGCCCATTGTAGACGCATTGTCTCTGCAACAGACACATTATGAAAATAGTGTGGCAAAAGGAGATATTGTTCATAATTTTCAATTATATTTAATAACATAACTTCCATTAATGGATTTTTTTCAAAATGTTGTCGTCTGTTGCAGAAATCCCTACTACAGACGACTTCTGGATCTTCCTTTATCCCTTTGTTTGTATAGTGTTTAAGTAGCTTTCAACAATTTTTTAGTTATTTCATGGCAAAGTTAATAGTACTTTTGTCTCATTTATATTGACACCAGCGAGTCATTCAAAAGCTTACTCAACCATCATCGGCACCAAGGAATGAATGAATGAATGTACAGTCAAACTTGTATTAAGAGACCACCCAAGGGAAATGCTATAAGTGGTCTCTTAAGACAGGTGGTCTCTTATTGAGGTACAAATGTATTTTTCTTTTTTTGGGTCTTATGTATACTACATTATACATGTATTGGTATTAAAGAATAAATAACAATCATTTTGTTGTTTTTCTAATTTTATATTTTATTTCAATATTAATAATATTTATTTGCAAAAGTGTAAGTGGATAAATAAAACATATATACATTTAATCACAAACTTGATTGTTATTTATTATTTGATGTTTTTGTTTAACTATAACATGAAAAGGATATGTACATGTATGTTCAGTAGAAGAATAGAGCACTACTTCTTACACAACTATATTGATTTACCTGAGCAAAACGTTAGTTCATTGTCACCTCGAAAATCACATGACAAAGTTGTAAACAAGTTTGGGTTAAAACTGCTCACCCTCTGTAAGGAGCACGATTTACAAATTGTTAACGGTAGAAAAGACGATGGTTTATGTACATGCTATTCAGTTAAACGTGGTGTTTCAGGAGCGAGTTTGATTGATTATTTAATCACGGGATACCATAATTTTGATATGATTAAGTCATTTGAAGTGAAGGACCTTACGGAACATTCTGATCATTGTCCGATTGTATTTTCTATGGATACGGATTTAAATGACACAAATAGCCATGAATCTGTTTTTTATCAGAAGATAGTGTGGGACTGTGAAAAGAAAAGTGATCTGTTGTGCGTACTTGAAAGCAAACGTGAGTCGTTTGATATGTTGCATAATGATTTTGTAAATAATGACTGTTCTATTGATCATTGTATTAATCATTTATCAGAATTGATTCATGACATTTCCTTTTCAGTTTTTGGAAAATCTTACCGGTATAACAATGCCGAGGCTTCCCATTCCTATACCAGTAATACCAAGCATAATGCTTGGTTTGATAATAATTGTAAAAACGCTAAACGTGATTTTTTTAAATATAAAAGATTGTTTAAAACTAATCCTACTGTTAACAGTAGACATGATTTTTTACGCAGCAGAAACCAATATGCATCTACCAAGAAAAAAGCAAAATATAAACACAATGTAAAACAGGGTAATATTTTTTCTTCTATATGTAAAACAAATCCGAAAAAGTTTTGGAAACATGTTAAAAAACTTCGAAATAGCAAATCATCTACATCAGGTCCAACCGCAGAGGATTTTGTAAAGTATTTTAGCGAAATGAATTTAAATGAGGGCGTCTCTTCTTGTGATGATAATTCGTCTGATTTTGAAATAAACATAGATCTTTTAGATAAACCATTTGACCAAACAGAGATTATGAATACCATTAAGCATCTTGCGCGTAATAAGAGTAGTGGATACGATAAAATTGTTCCAGATTTTTTTATAGATGCAAATGAATTTATTTCACCTTTTTTAGTAACCATATTTAACCATATCTATGAAAGCGGAGAATATCCAGAATTATGGACGAAAGGAATAATAGTTCCAATTTACAAAAAGGGAGACTCGGATGACCCTTCTAACTATAGGGGAATAACATTAATATGTGCTCTCGGTAAAATATTCTCATTATGTTTGAGGAATAGACTTAATGCTTTTTGTGAAAATGAAGCTATAATCAATGATTGCCAGTTTGGTTTCAGAGATAAAAAGAGCACAGTTGATTGCATTTTTATTCTCCATAGCATCATACAAAACATCCTAGCAAGTAAAAGCAAATTATTTTGCGCTTTTGTGGACTACAAAAGATGTTTCGATACTGTTCCTCATAGCTATCTATTGCAAAAACTACTGAAACTTGGTATTAGCACCAAGTTTGTAAATATCATAAAATCAATATATAATAAATTGTCTTCATGTGTAAGATCTACAGATTTCAATTTGTCCGAGTTCTTTGATGTTTCGATAGGTTTGAAACAAGGGGAACCTCTTTCACCTATTTTATACATTTTATTTGTTAATGACATAAGCGAGAATATGAATTTTAATAATCTCACTGAATCTGATTTAAATCTTCTATCTATATATATGTTGATGTTTGCGGACGATATTGCTCTTTTTACAACTGATAAGTCTAGTTTACAGTCCCTTTTAGATAGTTTGTACGTATATTCTACAGCATGGGGCCTAACCATAAATGTGAAAAAGACTAAAATTTGTATTTTTGAAAAAGGGAGACAATCCTTAAATTATGATTGGTTTATCAATAATGAAAAAGTTGAAGTAGTGGATAGTTTCACTTATCTTGGGATCAAATTTACAAAGAATATTTCAAATAGCAATAATACTTTGTGGTCGACCAAAGTGAAACGGTATTTAGACAGATTAGGTATGAGCAACTTATGGTTAGAACAGAACATATCTGCAGGAACAATAAAACTAGTTAAACAGAGAATTCGAGACAACTATATCCAAAATTGGCATGCAGTTATTGATTCATCTCCAAAACTTGATTATTACCGCAAATTTAAGATTACTTTTGAACTTGAATCATATCTACTAAATATTCAAAATGACAAACTAAGAAAACAATTAACACTCTTTCGAATTTCTGGACACAAATTAGCCATCGAAACGGGTAGATATTTAGGAATCGAACGGAGCAATAGAACGTGCATTTTTTGTTCGCAAAAGGTTTTAGAATCCGAATATCATTTTCTTCTTGTATGTTTGAATTATAGAAACATACGTACACAATATATATCAACTTCATGGCCTTCTATTTCTCGATTTATTAACTTATTATCTTCAAAAAGTAAAAAAGTTCAAATGAATATTGCAAATTATATTTCAAAAGCGTCTGAGTATAGAGAATATTGTATTAATCAAAATATGGTGTTTAGTAATAACTAAGAATTATTTGCCAATTGTATTCATTGAAAATGATTCTTGGTTATCTAAACATAATAGTACTTATCTGAAATATTATAACTAATTTTTCTTCTTTTGTATTCATGTATATAAATTATGTAATTGTAATGTATTTTACGTCATTGAGCCATATTCTTCACGTGTATATACTTGTAAATGGCCAATGGTACTTATGTGCCGACTTGCCTGAATACAATTGAATTGAAATTGAACTAAAACAGTCACTGATCGTATTCTGTTTCAAAGACTGTCCATCTAAAAACAAATTATTTAAGGAGTCATTTAAAGACATTGTCACATTTAAAATGTTTGAGTGTCCACAGACGCTAATTAAATCTAATAAAAGAGCCGATTAAATAAACGTGCTATCACCATTAGAAAGCAAAAAACAAACACAGATCCAATTAAAGAGATCAAAAAGTCGGACCAAAATTGTCATAATTAATCCCAGACAATCCACAAACTATCCACGGGGTGATTTAACACGGTCAATAAGTGACGTTAAAGTGTATTAAGTACAAACTGATAAACCTGCAACTATCGGCTTTTACCACTGTGATACATCTGCAGTATTTGAGAGTCATAACAAAGACAATAACTGTAGCTAAAGTGTATTAAATACAAACTGCTAACACCGCAAGTATCGGTTTTTACCCACTCTAATACACGTCTGCAGAATTTGACATCGGGTAATTTTACATGTAACACCTTTAGCTTAACCAAGCAGAAAATGTTGAAATAGTCCATAGAAAATTCTGCAAACGTATACTTAATGTTAAAATGACAACAAACTCTCTATCACTGTTATCAGAACTTGGTCGTTTCCCATTGATAATAGGACGAAAAATACGCATAGTCAAATACTGGTTAAAATTATTTCACAATAAAAAAAAAAACTGTATTCTATCAGCAATAGTCAGATTACAAAATCAAGAAATACAGAACGACTCACAAGTTAAAAACTGGTGTAACAGAGTTAAAAGTTTATTAGAAAGTTCAGGATTTAATGAAATATGGCTATACCCCGAATCAGTTCATATAAACAGTTTTATACCAACCTTCATGACTAGAATGAAAGACCTACATATAAATAATTGGGCTTCTAGTATAAACATGTGCCCGTCATTGAACACGTTTCGATATATGAAAATAAATTACGAAAGATCAAGCTATATTGATATTCTAGACAACAAACAACAACGAAACCTCATCAGTAAAATAAGACTATCATCACATGATTTAAAAATAGAAACCGGGAGATATAATAACACTAACAGAAATGAAAGATATTGTGAATTATGCCAACTACATGATATAGAAGATGAATATCATTTTACCCTAATTTGTCCGCACTATAATGATATCCGATCAAAATATGTAACTAAATACTTTTCTAAAAATCCAAGTATGTATAAATATTTTGAATTACTGAACTCCAGTAACAAAACGACATTACTAAACCTTACATATTTCTATAAAAACGCATTTCAGAAGCGAAGGGACTATTATCTAGCCAGTACAGGTGACTAATGGAACCAGGAAACATGTAATCTATGTAAATACTAATAATTTGTGTAAAATACCAATAATCTGTTCAATGTTTATATATGTACATGTATAAACTAGTCTATGTATATATAATGTCAATGAGTACCATGTATTAGATATGCCATGTTGACGTAAATAGAAAACATCTGAAGAAACAACCAAAGATCGAGGATGGAAGACATTGTGGGAAAAGCAGGAATGTGAACACGATTTCTTCTTTCCCGAAAATGACTTCAAAAATAAAATAAAACAAGGAATAAATAAATGCTTTTGTAACAAATATCATCGGATGTGTGTAGATTCTGAAAGGGAAAGGTAAAACATGAAATACTAGTATATGACCAGTACTGGATGCTATATGTTCCAGGAATAAGTAAAAATAAGCGGAAGTATTCTCACGTTTCAACCAAAATGTATAAAATATGAAAAAAATGCTATGTATGTATATATATGTATGTATTAAATGACATGCCATTTTCTGTTGTATGTATATTTATATGTATGTTTTATGTGACTATGAGCTTGTATGCTTAATGTCAATTAAAATTTCTGTTCTGTTCTGTTCTGTTTAGCTTGATGATAATTTAAACCTGTGTGGTTTACACGCGACAGTTGTGTAAGATTTATTTGACTGTTAGATTTAAGGTCGCTGAACCGTGGATTTTTATTAAAAAGGGAATGGTTTTAGTAGTCCAGCAGATTATGCTGATATCAAAAAATCTTTCAATTAATGATGCAAGCACCAAATTTGGCAAGCGCACCATTGAAGTATCCTTCATTCAATATAACACGTTAGCCACACGAAAAATTCAACATGGCGGCCATTTTTCCAAGATGGCCGCCATGGGGTTGTATTGAAATTTTTATTTTGGGCTCTACTGGTTGGAATTTGTTTTGTTTGCATCTTGAAGTGCTCCATTGAAGTATTCTTCATTCAATATAACACGTTGGCCACACGAAAAATTCAAAATGGCGGCCCTTTTTTTTTTTTCCAAGATGTCCGCCATGGGGTTGCTATAATTATGATTTTTGTATTGAATTTTTTTTTTTGGGCTCTTCTGGTTGGAATTTGTTTTGTTTGCATCTTGAAGTGCATCATTGAAGTATAGTGTCCGTTGGTCGCAGACAGCAGGATCTCGCTTATTGCAGGTTAATTTATGACTAAAAAACATCGGGGGGAGTTCAATGTGGTCGCTTACACCAGGTGGTCGGTAGTACAGGTTTGACTGTATATTTTTTTATGGCGCATCGACGGCTAAGGTCATTTAGCGCGCAATTAAATTTAATTATTCATGATCCCTGGGTAAACAAACCAGTACTAGGCTAGAAAATGTGCATTGCCTCGGCACCAAGGAAGGATAGCCATTACTTTCAAGAGTCAACGGTCTGACACGGCCGTGGATCAAACCTGAGTAGAAGAAGTCTTATGAAAACATTGATTGTGGAAAAAGGAGAGTTTTCTAAAAAACGACCAATAATATTTTCAATTTTTTTTTTAATCTCCTGAGCTCTAAAGAAGGGGATAAGCAAGTTCTTTTATTGCCACAATGTTTTAAAAAATGCTTGTGTCAAAATGCTTTTGCAGGCTTTTGCAGGTGGGAATTGAATTGAAGTAGATACTTTAAATAAATGAAAAGTGCCCTTTAACCCTTTCCAACATGTGCGACATGAAAAACATAATGATGCAGTTGCAGCAGATGAATTATTAACACAATTAAAAATACATTCTTCAAAATGAGTAATTTCTCCTTTTCCTACAACATTTTCTTCTCAATTCTATAATTAGAAAGATTATCTTATAATTTTCCTCAAAATGTTTTTAAAGTTGTCTGCTGCAGATTCGTTGTTTGTGGGATATGATTAGCTAGGGCTATGCATCCTCGGTACCCAGGCTATAAGTGTTTCACTAATGATGGTGCTATATTTATATATATACATGTATATACAAAGGTAAACATCCAAATTATATTAAATTAACCAATGATTTCCTAAAACAGATGGCATATAACGCCTTTGCAGCAGACGAGTTTTTAAACATTGAACACAATGATACAGAGGTAGAGCGTCGGCCTCTTGTACCAAAGGTCCCGGGTTCGAATGCCGTGATGAGTGGGTTCTGCCTTTGGGATTTGTCCACACAAACGGCGAGAGTACTGGTTAAGTATCCATGAAGCAGACATCGAGCGTGTTTATATAAGATTAAAGCTTGTTTCGCAATCGATGTAAAATAAATAAGTTTAAATTAAAACATTGAAACATCAAAAGGCAAAATTGATCATAATGAGAAAACATGGTGACAAAAGGAGATATTGCTCATAATGAGCAATGTATCCTTGGTGTGTATAGGGATAAGTCATAAGATACTTACTAGGGAGAATGAATCCTCTAATGCTGTCATATTCCCGGGCGAAGATCCACCAGCAGCCGTTATAAACTCTTCCAGAACGGTCCCTTGGATCCGAATAACCCTTAAAACACATCTCCCATAGACCGATCTTCTCGAATTTCGCAATGTCGATATTTCCCTCATTAGGTTCCAACCAATTCGGCGTGGAAAACCCCAAAAGTAGCAATACACAGGATGATACACATAAAATAAAGCCAATAGGATAACATAAGATTGATCTGTCACTCATCTTGTCAGAGTTCGTAATCGTCAAACAGTTCCTTTTGTCTCATTCCAAATAGTTGTATACCTGTCACGAGTGTATAACAGGCGAGTCCATTTTTCATTCTGTGGTGAATCGTGGTTTAACACCTGTATAAGTTAAGTTTACGGAAGTTTAAAATTCAAAATGCGGAAGTTTAAAATTCAAATGGAGTAAATCAGGTGAGTTTACTACGGAAGCCCTGGAGGGACTTCTTACTTCAATATTTCTGACTTCCAGACTTCTAACTTCATTACTTCTAACTTCCAATCTTCCAACTTCATTACTTCTAACGTCATCACTTTCTAACTTCATTACTTCTAACTACATTCACTTCTAACGTCTAACGTCATTACTTCTAACTTCCAACTTCCTTACTTCTAACTTCATTAATTCTAACTTCATCACTTCTAAATTCTAACTCCATTACGAATGAAAACAATACAATTTAGATCTTGGAAGTTAAATGTAATGAAATTAGTAAGGAAGGAAGTTAGAAGTAAGGAAGTTAGAAGGAAAGAAGTTGGAAGTTAAAAGTGATGAAGTTAGAAATGTTGAAGTTAGAAGTATGGAAGTCAAAAGTCAGAAGTATTGAAGTAAGATAGATTTGGACATTGGAAGTTAAATGTAATGAAGTTAGAAGTAAGGAAGTTAGAAGTAAGGAAGTTAGAATTAAGGAAGTTAGAAGTAAGGAAGTTGGAAGTTAGAAGTAATGAAGTCAGAAGTTAGAAGTGAATGTAATTAGAATTAATGAAGTTAGAAGTTAGAAGTGATGAAGTTAGAAGTAATGAAGTTAGAAGTTTGGACGTTAGAAATAATGAAGTTAGAAGTTAGAAGTGATGAAGATAAAAGTAATGAAGTTAGAAGTTTGTAAGTTAGAAGAAATGAAGTTAGAAGTATGGAAGTCAGAAATATTGAAGTAAGAAGTCCCTCCAGGGCTTCCATAGTTTACCCTTATAAGTTCTGTTCCGTTATCCCAATTGTATATATTTCAAAGTAATCTTGTAACTTGGCCCAAGTTGGTCGCTGATGTCACGTGGAGAGAAAAACATGCACCCAGTCTGAGTTCGACCCGGAGCCGTTTACTACTTCACCAACTGAGCTAACCAGACCGCGTACGGTACATGTTATCCTTCCAATTGTGAAGAACCGAAACACATTTGAATGTTTTGATGTCACACATGTTTTACAGTGTCCCATGACTCATACAGGTGTTAAATAATGAACAGTTTCCCTTCTACAACAAATATACAGCAGACGACTTGAAATACATCTAGCCCAAACTATGGAAAATCTCTCGAAATGAAAGTGTAACTATTGAATAGAGTTGAAATCATTGTGGTAAAGGAAGTCCATGCTCGTTATGGGCAATTTCTCCTTTTGTCACAGTGTTTTCAAATATCGTCTCCTTCAACTCTGTATGTTGGTTAACCATTGTCCACATGCCGACTTATTTAGAAGCTTCCGTATAGCATACGGCTTTTGGAAACGTTGTGACAAAAAGAAAAATATGTACATGATGAGACTTTCCTCGTGATCCAATGTTTTTACCCCTTCCCTCATGTAGACTCTTTCTGACGCCTATGCAGCAGACGGCCTTTTGAACACGAGCACTTTCAACTTTTGTCAAGATATTCAATCTATTCAATTATTGTTCTTTTAAATAAATTGAGTTTCCAAAGAATTCGGGTATGTATTCAAAGTCGTCTGTATATGTAAATGAACCACTTTTTTGGCTACTGTAGTTCCAGTTCTGTCATAAAAAACGCATGTTATAGCTTATATTACAAAATAATTTATTTCTCTTCAAAGATTTCTCGTTTAAAACGTAAGGGAACGGGAATGGGCACACAATTCGCCCAGTTTATGAAAAATATACTATTAATTGTCCTTTTTGGAGGGTAAACATTTTTATAAAGACTTTAGAAAATGCGCGGAAAAAATACTGAATACATTGTGTTTAAACCCACACGACTCAGTTTTCCCATGATGAGCAATTTCTCTTCTTGCCATAATGTTTTCAACTGTAACACATACATTCATAGAAAGTTTCTTATGTGTTTACATAGTCGACTGCTGCCGATGTATCGTATCCGTGAAATGGTTAGACGGTCATGGGGTTCGAGTATACTAGTCGATGCACTATGTTTACTATTCATCTTTTTGATGTATTGATTAATTGGGGTTTAACAGCGTTTTCAACAGTTGTTCAGTCATGGCACGGCGACCAGGTCACCTATACATGTGTGGCCTGGCTTTCTT
Source organism: Serripes groenlandicus (assembly GCA_031761405.1). Taxonomy (NCBI): domain Eukaryota; kingdom Metazoa; phylum Mollusca; class Bivalvia; order Cardiida; family Cardiidae; genus Serripes; species Serripes groenlandicus. Next base: position 8,791,309 of record JASEVX010000013.1, read on the forward strand.
ACACCAGTACCCCAAACAGCAGTCTTACCAAGCAACAGGCTGCTATTTCTCTTAGAATGTTAGCCTTTTGGTTTGAAGACGAACGCCGCTTGTCGCGTTGATTTTTGTTAGACGTCGGAAAGAATGTTAGCTGAGTTGGAAAAGTGTTTCTGGTACAAATCCTGAATCTATATGGATTTCATACCAATAACACTTGTGAATAAAAGAGGTCATAGTTCGAAAGCCGCGGAAGATCTTAGACACATATTTTAATAAACATTAATGTTTACAGAATGCAATATACATATAAACAAGAGGCCCACGAGGGCCTATGCTCTACTAGGATGGTTTTTTGGTCATTTGCAATCCAGAGCATGTATGTATGGTGAAGATCGGATAGTAAATGGAGGCTCTGTTGTGTTCACAAGCTGTTTTATAGCAATTTTGACAATTTCAAGGGCCATAATCCCGTCTTGCATGGTTTGCGAAAGGAACCGAGTTCTCAATATTTAACTACTACCTAAGTTTGGTGAAGTTCGGGTAGTAAATGAAGGCTCTATTGTGGACATAATCCAGTCATGCAAGAGCATATCTGTCTGGTTTTCGAAAGGAACCAAGCTCTTATCAATATTTAACTACTATGTAAGTCTGATGAAGACCGGAGAGTAAATGGAGTCTCTATTGTGTTCACAAGCTCTATTATAGCAATTTTTACAATTTCAAGGGCCATAATCCAGTCTTGCATGAGCGGATCTGGCTGGTTTGCAAAATGACCCTAGCTCTCATCAATATGTAACTACTATATAAGTTTGGTGAAGATCGGAGAGTAAGTGGAGTCTCTATTGTGTTCACAAGCTGTATTATAGCAATTTTGACAATTTCAAGGGCCATAATCCAGTCATGCATGGTCACATCTGGCTAGTTTTCAAAAGGAATCGAGCTCTCATCAATATTTAACTACTATTTAAGTTTGGTGAAGATCAGATACTAAATAAAGCCTCTATTGTGTTCACAAGCTCTATTATAAGAATTTCGACAATTCCAAGGGCCATAATCCAGTCTTGCATAGGCGGATCTAGCTGGTTTGAAAAAGGAACCATGCTCCTATAGATACCTAACGGCTGTGTAAGTTTGGTGAAGATCAGATAGTAAATGGAGACTCTATTGTGTTCACAAGCTCTATTATAGCAATTTTGACAATTTCAAGGGCCATAATCCAGTCTTGCATGTGGATCTGGCTAGTTTACAAAAGGAACCGAGCTCTCATGGATATCTAACTACTGTATAAGTTTGATTGAGATACCATCAAAACTAAAGACTGTATTGCGTTCACAAGCAATTGCTTACGGACGCACGGAAGCACGGACGACGGACACCACACCATGGCATAAGCTCTTCTGACCTTTGGCCAGTAGAGCTAAAAACTCAAGACATCTTTTACATACACTAACAATTTGATAACATTTAGATGATATTGCGCCACTGTTTCACAGGGAAGGCTCAATTGAAACTTCATCTATAACAAACTGGTGATCGTTTAATGAATAATGAAGCATTTGATTTTCTAATGAGAATACAGAGGGTATTTATTTACCAATTATCTTATTTCCTTTCAAAGTGATGTCCTCATTCAAACACTTACATATTCCAGTAGATTTCATAGGTTTTCAACAATTTTTCAGTCATATCACGGCGGGATAAATATCGAAGTGGCAAGTTCAACTGACCTGTGTCTCCTGACTTTCTCACAACACTTCTCCACTCATCATTCTTCAAAGGCTACAGGCTACCTTTCCATGTTGTTTATTTAGCCCATTGATGGCAGATTAATGACCGGTGAGAAGTTTAAACTCACAACCCCTGAAGTTATGCATGTAGTAATTTCCAAAATAATACCAATTGAGCTATCATGGCTTGACCAATAACATTGAAAGAATTATAATACGGAAGAGAAGACATCATTTTGAAATTAACTCATGAAGAGTAAATAAAATGTCATATGATATTGTAGACTGCAGTGTAAAACATGGTTCAATGAGGTATAAAAACATTAAACTCTCTCCCACATACAACAAATCTGTAGCAGATGACTTTGAAAACATCTAAGAAAAATTCTCCAAATGCAAGTATAATTATTGACTAGTGTTGAAAACATTGTGGTAAAAGGAGAAATTGATTATCATTTTTTCCACAATGATAACAAAAGTCGTCTGCTGCAGATGCATCAAAATGCATCTGTATGTGAGAAAATGTTGATTAAAAATTCTCACATATTTTAGGCTGCAGATGTTTTAAAATCATCTTTCAATCAGCAATAACAATAACAGTTAACCCTTTCCCATTAAGAGACACATTTTGACGCATCTACAGCAGACAATATTGAAGTCATTTGCCAATGTCCCTCGATCGTTTCAACACTAGTCAACAATTATTCTTTCATTTATAGATTTTTCATATTTGTTTGCCTAAATATTTTTTAAGTTCTTATGCTGCAGATTTATTGTATGTGTGAAAAGGTAAATGTGTTAAGTGATTTCAGTCCTACAAACATACCAGCTATTTCAGGAACAAGAACAACGTTTAACCCTTTCCAACATATAGAAGCTTTCTGACGCCTCTTTGCAGCAGACGACTATTTAAAACGTTGTGCATTGTCCACACTATTTTCATTTTTGTTCAGTAATAATACCTTTATTTATAGAGAGTTTTTGTGAGTTTACCTAAAAAAAAATCATAGTCGTTTGCTGCAGATTTGCTGTATGTGGGAAAGGGTTAATGATCATACCAGCTATGTTAGGAACAATAACAACGTTACATGATCTGTGGCCCAGGAAAAATAACCATTGGCTATCAGTGTAGATAGACATCAGTCCACAGTATCTGATGCACTGTTTGTCAGAAGTGTTCTGAATTCTTCCAAGGCTAAGGAACAGATTCAGATCAGACTGCAAGAACGTAGAGCTTGATCTGGATCTAAACTGTACTATTGCCCTGAGTTTGTTTTTAACACTTTTCCCCCATTCACCAAATCAGCAGCAGACGGTTGTTTTGAACAATTTCTGCTTTTGTCACGATGTTTTCAGAAGTCATCTGCTACAGAGGCGTCATAAAGCATCTATATATGGGAAAGGGTTAATGTACCAGAACTCAGATATGAATATTTACAAGTTATGATAAATCTATATAAAAAATATATATACATCACCTATTATATACATGCCAACATTATAATTATAAAAAAGTGAAAAATTATCATTCTATACATGTTTTTTATGTGCCCAGCATCATCAAATATTTTGTGTTACAATTAACTAATTATGGTTTGAGTTATCGGTATACATTTGTGTTTTATAAAACATTTTGTTATATTATTGTGCTATTTTATCTGTTGATAATACAACATTGAAATAGAAAACTTGAACTCTAAAAATTTCTTTCATTCAATTAAGTTTGAAACCATCTTGACATAAATCTGGAGAAACTCTTTCCATGTGAGCATACTTGTGGAAAAGAGATGTAAACATTGTGTCAAAAGGAGAAATTATTCATTATTAGCAAATTCTCCTTTTCCCAAAATGTTTTCAAAAGTTGTCTGCTGCAGATGCTTCAAAATGTAACCGCATGTTGGAAAGGGTTTACAGAAAGTCTATACATTTTAAAATTTGTGATCCTATATCAAACAGGGCAGAGTGGGGACTCTATTGATAAAGTTTTACCCTATCCAACAAACATATGCTTTTTAATGCTTCTGTTGCAGACAACTTTTGCCAAAATGTTTTCAATTCTATTCAATAATTATAATAAAATTAATTTAGTATTATAGAGATTTTCCATATTCAAATCATTTGCTTAATAACGTCTCAGCCCATTAGATTTTCATACATAATTTCAATAACAAGAGTTAGAGTTGTTAATTGTTAATCGTGAACCTTGTAGATTTAGTGACTAAATCTCCTTGCCTGATGATGCTTTCATCTAAAGGTGTCTGTATCAGAAAGCATGTCAAATATCAATACAATTGTTTTCGGGTTGCAATCATGTACATACAGTTCAAATAGCAACATACAAATGTACAAAGAATGTTGGGGATGTTGTAGTTTTCAATATGTTAAATAGCATAGAGAAGATTTGATTAACACAAAGTGTATACAATTAGCTTAATAGGCTAAGTATTTTAAAAAATGTATAATTCTTTACAATTTTGATTGGGGGATGTGAAAATTAAAAATGCATTGTTTATTTATTTATGATAGCATCATTTCTTCTTTTATTAATTAACCCTTTCCCACATACAACAACTCTGCAGCAGACGACTTTGAAAACATACCTGAAAACATTTGGAAACTCCCTTTAAATGAAAGTACAATAATTGAATAGAGTTGAAATTATGATGACCAAATGGGATATTGCTCGTTTTGAGCAATTTCTTCTTTTGTCGCCATGTTTTCAAAACGAAATCTGACGCAGAGGCGTCAATAACCGTCTATATGAGGGAACGGGTAAACATAATAAATGAATATAGCAACATTTAAGTTTAATCTTTCTAATTTGTAGGAGACATAATGTACATAAATATCAGTCAGCGTGCATATAAAGGAAAACCTATTTTAATGCAAGTTAGATAAGTTTAGTACATGTATTCATTTCATCATGGTCAATTTCTCCTTTTGTCACACTATTTTTAAAAGCCATCTGCTGCAAATGCATCAAAATACATCAAAAAACGTCCACATGTCAGAAAGGGTTGATATTCTAAATTCAATACAATTTTTCCCAAAAAAAGAGTAAATCTTTAACAGGTTACATTTATCCTTTAAAAACTTATTATGCGATGAACTAGTTTCAATAACTACCGGTATCTGTTTCATTTATAGTGATTTTCGACATAATAGCCTTTATGTCTTCAAAGTGTTCTGCTGCGGATTTGTTGTTCGTGAGAAAGTGTCAATTGTTTACCTTATGATATTCTTAGCAGAGCTCTAGATAAGGGGAGTTTTGCATGTCCTTAAATCCTTATTTGACCTTCTTACCCTATGTAATGGGTACTCAAAAGAATAGTATCAGTGAGACAATTCTTTTGAGTACAAACATCATAGGGTTTGGTTGGATTACAAGATATTTTTGGGGGAAGAGCTGTAAACGTCTTCTTATCTGGACCCCTGTCTTAGGGTCATCTGTAATATCATTGCGAAAAGTACAGAAATTCAAAGCAGACATGAGTATCACGTTAATTCAGAGTATACAGTGTTGTTGGTAAATTAATAATGGCTAATCTTTGAGAAATCTCGCATTCTCCTTTTTTTTAAAGCAATGCTATATGAATGAAATGTTAAAGTTTTGAAGATATGCTATGCTAACAAATCAAAGCCATGAAAGTAATTGTGTTGATGAAGTTTGAGAGCTCTGTGATATGCTACCATTTTTATCCTTAAGACATTTCTAAGAAAAACATTGCAAAGGTCTAGACAGGCATGACTAGGTTTCTAATTTCAAACACTATAATCTCCTTCATAAGAACGTTCTTTGTTCTATCGTCTCATAAGAACATGCATGCATCAATCATTTAAATGAGCAAACACATCATAGAGCATCACAGCAAAATTAAAGTATTGTGAAAATATCCAATTATCCCGGCTCTAAAACTTACGAGATGTATTAACATATTGATGCAGGGCTCTAGACTACGGGCATTTTTCATGTTCTAAAATCCGTAATTGACAATCAAACCCTATGTTGTGGGAACTCATCTCCTCTAGACGGTTCTTTTGAGTACCCATGACATAGGGTTTGGTTGGACCATATTAAATATATTGCGGGGGGGGGGGGGGGGGAAAGCTATATACCCCTCCTTATCAGGATCTATGTAGATGTACTTACATATTAACAATAACACAAATCATCATCTGTGTAACGTAAAGTTAATTTAGTTAGGCTATTCTCGAAATGTAAAGAGTACGAAACTCGTTGGTACGAAACGTACGTTGGGTGAACTATCGCTAAACTTACCGTTTCCAGCCAAACTAGACTTAAGAAAGGTAATTTAGCTGAAAATTAGAAACAATTCAACCCTGTGTAGGAGAATTACGAAGTTGCCATTGGTTTGACTGAGAAGGAGGACACGCTCAGGGTTGCTACGCCTCTTACATGTTTCATTTATTGAGTTGTTCGAATCATTCCCGATGTCTGAAAAAACAAGAAAGACCCAAAGAAGAGTTGGCATCAGTTTCTAACCAAAGAGGAAGAAGAGATAAGAAGTCATTAGAAGCTCAAAGAGATTTTTGGTATTGTGGTAAAGTGCATCAGGCAAGAAAAGTGGTAATAAGTATTCAAAGTAGAAAAAGGTTCATGTGGTAACACAAGAACATTCAAGTGACAGTGGAAAAGAAGACTATTTGTTCAGTATGAAAATAGAGAAGAAATGAACTCATATCCAAAGATTCTATTTGCTAAAATAGAAATTAGAGGATGTCAGTTAAATTTTAAATTGGATTCTTGATCGACAGTAAATATTGTGTCATATACTGACTATATGAGAGTGCAGGATGATTCATGATTAAACACGCTTGAAAATAGTGCGAACAAGTTATTGATGTACAATAAAACAGAGATAAAGACTCTTGGTAAAAAACAAAGTGAAGTGACTAACCCGAAGAACAAGACAAAATATATGCTACAGTTTGTTGTTGATCAAAAGGAAGTACATCCGTTACCTGGAGCACAAGCTCTACAGTTGATGCGATTCATAACTGTGAATAACTCAGAATGCAATAGATAGAACAAGACAGATAACAATGTTTTTTAAGCAGAGGCAAAGTAAAAGTGATCAAGCTAAGTCACAAAATTCACATGAAAACAATCTAGAAAATGCAAACAAGCAAAACTCTTCAGAGTTGTAAAAAAGACCAGCCTATCTAAATGATTTATTTGATTTGGAATGTTATGTTGTTGGATTACTATATCTGAAAACTGCATTCTGAAGATTAGTTTGGAAATACATACTGGTGAGAAACCATGTAGTTTTTGTGATCTTTTGATTATTTTAGTTGTGTTAACGTAAATAGTACTTCTGATAATGTTAGTTGTGTTTGATGAGAATCAGTTAGTTCAATTTTTAGTCAAAAATAACAAGACTTTAATAAATGTCCATGTGAGTTAAGAAATACAGTCAGGCTAATTTTGGATATTGATTTCATGATATATGTTTTTAGTTTGAAGTTTATTGTTTTAGGGAACAGTTAATTTTATGTTTATTTGACAAAAGGGGGATGTAACGTAAAGTTGATTTAGTTAGGCTACTCTCGACATGTAAAGAGTACGAAACTCGATGGTACACAACGTACGTTAGAATGTAGTTGCTTCCTGTTGAAAAGAAAGCAAACGATCCCTGTCCTCACTTCCTCCTGCACTTACTCTACCACAATTTCGTGCTGCAGGTTTCCTGTTCACACTTCCTCCTGTGCTGCGGCATATAATGATGAAGTGCACAGTATAGAACATCCCTGAGATTAACGCTATTGTTGCTCCCAACAAACAAACCACATATGACCATGATAGAACTCGAGAGCTGGGAGCGTGGGTATCGTATTTGTGTATGACCACGAAACCCATTCCACCTGTAAAAATAGAATATCGGATCATCCGGTGTGACATCATATTTAACCTTTACTCACATATCTGCAGTGGACGGCATTGGAAACTTCACTGAATGTTGATATACTTATTGAAAAGAGAAACTGTTGTCACAAGGAGAAATTACTTATTATTTAATCATGAGCTATTTCTGCGATTGCCTCTATCTTTTCAAAAGGTGTTTTGCCACAGGTTCGTCAAAATGCTTCTGCATGAGTGAAATTCAAAGGGTTAAAAAAACTATTTACCTTTTGATACAAACATTTTAATTTTAAGTTTCTATTTCAAAAATATCTGAGCAAAAAATCATACCACATGAAAAAACGGACAGTATAGTTTTAATAATATATATATTTTTTTAGCAATTCTCATGTCCCTCCAATGACTGCTGCAGAGGTGTCGGAAGGTTACCTATATGCAGAAATAGGTTTAATTGTTAACCTCTCTCTGGATGCAGATAACTTTTGACAAGAACAAGGCATGAAACCAGCTTTTAAGAGTTGATCATGACTGGTGATCTATTTTTAGCAACTGTGACCTCGGCTTTAACCCTTTCCCTCATACAGACGCTTTCTGACGCCTCTGCAGCAGACAGCTTTTTGAAAACATGTCAACAAAATAATAAATTGCTCAAAACGAGCAATTTCTCCGTTTTGGTCACCATGTTTTCAGCTCTATTCAATTATTGTACTAACATTTATAGGAAATTTCTATTTTTTTTCAGGTATGTCTTGAAAGTCGTCTGCTGAAGACTTGTTGTATGTGGGAAATGGTTATAAGTAAAAATAAAAGCTACCAGGCTGACAGATAAACCCTGTCTTACTTTCAACAAATCTGCAGCAGACAACTTAAAAAGCACCAGGACAAAACTATTCACAATTGCTATGAATGAAAGTAAATTTATGAAACAGGATCGTGGCTAAATAACCTAGACAACATTTTAATATTGTTGTAGTTTCTCAACAGAGTGGTCTGACCGCGATGTATCTTTTGAGTACCCACAACGTAGGGTTTGAAAGCCAAATACTGATTAAAGAACATGAAGTTCCAGCATGCCTCTCACCAAGACATATGTCTAGACGAAGTACATGTAGGCTTTATGTATCTTTTTACTTAAAATCCTTTTTTCACTTTCAAACTAAATAATGTAGGTACTCAAAATAATTGTGGAATAGCCAAATTTTGATTGACAGAATAATGACAATAGCCAATGAGATTGCGCAAATAAGGAAACTAAGGACGCACCGCCGTTTTGCCGGACACACTGTAAACATGTCTGCCAGTTAAATAGTGGTTGATTATGGTTAAACAGTGTTGCTTTTGGACCTGTAATACTAAAAGTAGATATCCAGATCGCCTAAGTAACGGAATACATTTCATCCCTTTTCCTAAACCTGGTAGAAACCTGGAACAAGAGGGTCATGATGGCCCTTGATCACTCACATGAGTTATGCCAACTATAATTAAGTTAATCACAATAATTCATTTAAATACGCTGTCTAATGTGGTAGCTAAAACAGGCTAACTATACTTTGCGGAACGGAACGGAACGAAACGAAACGAAACGGAACAACCATAGGGGCACCACACGGGGCATAGAAGAAAATACTATCCGTAGTAGATCGTCCTTTCTGTTTGCATATGTATACGCTTTCTAATGTGGTAGTTAAAGCACTCATTATATAAGTTTTTAAATTTCAGGATCACGGTAAATATACGTTTACAAAATGTTGTTTTGTTCCGTTCCGCAAAGTATATTTATCCCCTAGGAAAATGATATTTTGCGGAACGGAACGGAACAAGATTGTCTTTCTTTTCAATCTGATTCTTTTCATTTATTTCAAGGATAATGATAATATAGTAATATCTGGTACAGTACGTGTACACTTACACATCGAGATACAAGAAAGTGTGTAATTCAGAAAACTTAATACATACGAGAGTCACAGCGATTTGTTTTTGCTATTACCTTTTGTTGGAGAAAAACAAACCATCAATCAAAGGCAGACTACATGTATTTGTCTTATAAATTATGTTATAATGCACGACACAATACAACTGAAAACAGTCTATGCGTGGCTTCAGGTATGTTAAAAGTCAAGTTAATTATCCGTTGCAATGCATTGGCTAACAGATGGGAGACAAATTCATTCAATTTGAACAGCGTTTTCTTACGTTTATAAGGGCGCTTGCATATTTCTATAATGTGGTAGTTAAAACACTCATTATATAGTGTTTCAAATTTCAGGACTACGGTAAATATACGTTTACAAAGTGTTGTTCCGTTTGGTTCCGCAAAGTATAACTATCCCCTAGGATAATGATATTATGCCGAACGGAACGGAACCAGATTTTTTTCTTTTCGATCTGATTCTTTTCATTTATTCCAAGGATAATAATAATATTGTAATATCTGCTACAGGGCGTGTACACTTACAAATCGAGATACAAGAAAGTGTGTAATTCAGAAAACTTAATACATACGACAGTCACAACGATTTCGTTTTGCTATTACTTTTATTGGAGAAAAACAAACCATCAATCAAAGGATTTATTTGTCTTATAAGTTACGTCATAATGCACGACAAAATACCACTGCAAACAGTCTATGCGTGGTTTCAAGTATGTTAAATGACATCTCAATGATCCGTTGCAATGCATTGGCTAACTACAGAGGGGCAACAAATTCATTCAATTTGAACAGCATTTTCTTACGTTTATAAGGGCGTTTGCATAAACTTCGTTTCAAATCTATAATGTGGTAATTAAAACACTCATTATATAAGTTTTTGAATTTCAGGAGTACGGTTAATATACGTTTACAAAATGTTGTTCCGTTCCGTTCCGCAGAGTATAATTATCCCCTAGGATAATGATATTTTGCGGAACGGAACAGGATTTCTTTCTTTTTAATCTGAAGATTTTCATTAATTACTTTGATTGATTGATTGATTGATTGATAGATTGCGGTTTAAAGCCGTTTTTAGCAATTGTTCACTCATTTCACAGAGGCCAGTTCACCTACTAAATATTTTCTGGTTTTCGCTCATCAGTTTAAGTTTTAGTTCAAACTTATTTATTTTACATCGATTGCAAAGCAAGCTGTAATGTTATATTAATCATGCTCGATGTCTGCTTCCTGGAGACTTAACCAGTACTCGCACCGTTTGTGTGGAAACATTCCAAAGTCAGAACCCGCTCATCACGGGATTCGAACCAGGGACCATTGGTACAAGAGGTCGACGCTCTTCGAACATTCGAACTTAGCCTAGATATCCTCAAGACAATGCATTACTCTGGTATAAACATTATCCAGATAATCACTCGTGACTTGCTTAAATATAATGGAGGTAGCCTAGGACCTCAATTAACGAAAAATAAGAAAACTAGCTGAGTTTCAAAATAATTATTATTCTTTAAATCTCAATTTACTTCATAATACTGTATATTTAGGAGATTTCCCTGAGATATATACAGAAGACTAGATAAGGATGAGTAAACAGGTCTTGCTTCCACGATATCTCTGTTAGTGCTCATTAAAACCTATGTTGTGGGTATTCAACAACATTCTGAGACATGTCTTTTGAGTACCCACAACATAGGCTTTGGAGGTAAAATAAGGATTTTAGACCATGAGAAACGCCCCTTATCTAGAGCTCTGGATATATCTTTTTGGAGTACCGCAACATAGGGCTTGTCACTCCATGGGTTGTTAGTTCAAATCCCAACTTGGTCAACATTCTTTAGGACGTTTGACAAAAGTCACTGTGACAAGCGTCATCTATCTTTCAACAATGGGCTAATAGTATATGTGGAAAAAACAGCCAATTACTTCGAAGGTATGTTGTGTGGATTACTGCTCTGAGAAAACTAGGAAACACATGAGAAGGTTAACTGGCCGCCGTTATATGACTGAAAAATTGTTGAAAACGGCTTTAAGCCTCAATCCACCAATCCAGCCTCAATACCCAGGCTATTTGTCGTAGGACGATCTTGGTCACACACAGTCTAGAGCCTTTAACTTACCTATCACATTGTTAAACACGCTAACAAGACCTGTCACTATCTTTTGTACTTTGCTTGGGAAACATTTCAGTAAAAGTAGTAAACCTAGTAGCACACTGGTCAGCACCAAAACAACGTTGATCGTCATCACGACCTGCGTTACCTTGAACCAATCTAAAATGAAAGTGAAAAACAACTGTTAATTTAACCCTTTACCATTGAAGACGCATTGTCTTTGCAACAGACACATTTTGAAAATATTGTGGCAAAATGAGATATTGCTCATACTTTTTCAATTCTATTTAATAATATAACTTCCATTAATGGAATTTTTCAAAATGTTGTCGTCTGCTGCAGAGATCATTCCCTACTACAGATGACCTCTGGATCTTCCTTTGTTTGCATCGTGTTTAAGTAGCTTTCTACAATTATTTAGTTATTTCATGGCAAAGTTGACAGTACTTTTGTCCCATTTATATTGACACCAGCAAGTCATTCAAAAGGTTACCCAACCATCATCGGCACAAAGGAAGGATAGCCATTACTTCCTTCATGAGTCAACGGTCTGACACGGCCGAGAATCAAACCTGAGTAGAAGAAGTTATGAAAACATTGATTGTGGAAAAAAGAGAGTTTTTCTAAAAACGACCAATCATTTTTCCACAATTCTTTTAAACTCCTGAGCTCTAAGAAGGGGATAAGCAAGTTCTTTTATTGCCAAAATGTTTTCAAAAAATGCTTGTGTCAAAATGTTTTTGCAGGTGGGAATTGAATTGAAGTAGATACTTAAAATCAATGAAAAGTGCCCTTTAATCCTTTCCAACATGTGCGACATGAAAAACATAATGATGCATTTGCAGCAGATGAATTTTGCACACAATTAACAAAAAAGGAGACATTCTTCAAAATGAGTAATTTCTCCTTTTCCTACAAAATTTCCTTCTTAATTCTAAAATTAGAAAGATTTTCTCATAATTTTCCTCAAAATGTTTTTAAAGTTGTCTGCTACGGAATCGTTGTTTGTGATAAATGGTTAGCTAGGGCTATGCATCCTCGGTACCCAGGCTATAAATATTTCACCAATAATGGTGCTTTGTTGATATATATACATGTATATACAAAGGTAAACATCCAAATGATATTAAATTAACCCATGATATCCTGAGACAGATGGCATATGACGCCTTTGTAGCGGACGACCTTTGAAAACATTGAAACATTAAAAGTAGAAATTGGTCAGAATGAGAAAACATGGTGAGAAAAGGAGATATTGCTCATGATGAGCAATTTCTCCTTTTGCCACCATGTTTGCTCATAATGAGCAATTTCACCTTTTGCCACCATGTTTTCACCTCTTTGCAATGATTAAACATTTATAGAGGATTTCCATATTTGTGCCTAGATGTCTTCAAATTCGTCTGCTGCAGAGGCATCAGAAGGCGTCTGTATGTGGTGTGTAAAGGGTTAAGACATAAGATACTTACTAGGTAGGTCATATTTCCAGGGGAAGATCCACCAACAGTCGTAATGAAATATTCCAGAACACATCTGCCATAGACCGATCTTATAGGGTGCCACACTGTCGATATATCTATCATTAGGTTCCAACCAATTCGGCGTGAAAAACGCCAAAAGTAGCAATACACTTGATGATAAACAGAAAATAAAGCACAAAGCGGAACATAAGATTGATCCGTTACTCATCTTGTCGGAGTTTTTAATCGTTAAACACTTCCTTGTCAAATTCAGAATAGTTGTTTACCTGTAACGATTGTTTAACAGGCGAGTCCATTTTTCATTTCGTGGTGAATCGTGGTTTAACACCTGTATAAGTTTACTTTTCGGCAGTTTAAAAATCAACATGCGGAATTTTAAAATTCAAAGAGAGTTAATCAGTTCAGTTTACCCTTATAAGTTCTGTTCCGTTCTCCCAATTGTATATATTTCAAAGTATACGTGTTACTTTGCCCACGTTGGTCGCTGATGTCACGTGGGGAGATAAGCATGCACCGAGTGACCTAGTTTGAGACCCAACTTGACCCTGAACTAGACTTGGTCGAAATGAATTTTCTGATGAACGTGACTTGGTGAAAATGGTGCCTTTGGAGTGCGATAATGAGGCATTTGGAGTGTTTAAAGTTCAAAACGGATTATTGAGATTTTCAACATTTATTTTTCAGTCATATCACGGCGACCAGTTCACATATCCATGTGTTTCCTACATTGTTCACACAACTCCACACAAGTCCTTCCAAGCAGCTAGTTTTTTTCCACATATACTGTTATAGAGTTAGTCCATTGTTGGAAGATGAATGCCGCTTGTCGAATTGATTTTTGTCAGACGTCGGGAAGAATGTTAGCAGAGTTGAGAAAGTGATTTTGGTACCAATCCTATATCTTTATAGAGTTCATTCCAATAACACTTGTGAATAAAAGAGGTCAGACGTCGGGAAGATTGTTACCTGAGTTAAGAAAGTGATTGTTGTCAGACGTCGGTAAGGATGTTACCTGAGTTGAGAAAGTGATTGTTTTCAGATGTCGGTTAGAATGTTAGCTGAGGTGAGAAAATGATTGTTGTCAGACGTCGGAAAGAATATTAGCTGAGATGGGAAAGTGATTGTTGTCAGACGTCGGAAAGAATATTAGCTGAGGTGGGAAAGTGATTGTTGTCAGACGTCGGAAAGAATGTTAGCTGAGGTGGGAAAGTGATTGTTGTCAGACGTCTGAAAGAATATTAGCTGAGTTGGGAAAGTGATTGTTGTCAGACGTCGGTTAGAATGTTAGCTGAGTTGGGAAAGTGATTGTTGTCAGATGTCGGTTAGAATGTTAGCTGAGGTGAGAAAGTGATTGTTGTCAGACGTCGGAAAGAATATTAGCTGAGGTGGGAAAGTGATTGTTGTCAGACGTCGGAAAGAATATTAGCTGAGTTGAGAAAGTGCTTTTGGTACCAATCCTATATCTTTATGGAGTTCATTCAGATAACACTTGTAAATAAAAGAGGTCAGACGTCGGGAAGAATGTTAGATGACTTGAGAAAGAGATTGTTGTCAGACGTCAGGAAGAATATTAGCTGAGTTGGGAAAGTGATTGTTGTCAGACGTCGGAATGAATATTAGCTGAGTTGAGAAAGTGATTCTGGTACAAATCCTATAACTTTATGGAGTTCATACCAATAACACTTATGAATAAAAGAGGTCAGACGTCGGAAAGAATATTAGCTGAGTTGAGAAAGTGATTCTGGTACCAATCCTATATCTTTATGGAGTTCATACCAATAACACTTGTGAATAACAGAGGTCAGACGTCGGGAAGAATATTAGCTGAGTTGGGAAAGTGATTCTTGTACAAATCATATATCTTTATGGAGTTCATACCAATAACACTTGTGAATAAAAGATGTCAGATTTCGAAGGTCGTGAAAGATCTATACACACATATTTGAATGTACATTATTGTTTACTGAATCAAATATATAGTAAAACATGTGTTAGTGGTCACCTCTGCTACGCTGCCAACTTGTATTAAACAGCCATTTACTGATTTATCTAAACGACATGTTCTTATTCATTTGATTTGTGTTACGCAGCCATATTTTGATTTCCCCCTAGGTGGCTGCTTAATACACGTTTAAGTGTACATACGCATAAATCCCACAATTAATGCTTTACATACATTAACAATTTTAATCATATTTAGTAAGTATTGCTCCACTCTGTTTGACTGATTGATTGGTTGGGGTTTAACGCCGTTTTAAAAGATTCTTCTGTCATAATAACTCATATGTTTCTTGGCTTTCTCACCCAGTATAAACAACATTCTTTCCAAGCAGCTGGCAGCTTTTCCACATAGACTGATAGCCCATAGAACGAATGACGCTTGTCAAAATGACTTTTGTCAAACGTCGGAAAGAATGTTCGAACTCACAATCTTTGGATTGACAGCCCGCAGTAGTAAGGAATGGTTTTTAAAAGACTTAAAACAGTAGTATAGATTGTTTACGAGAGACGTTACGGTATGCGTCAACAATCTCGAGGTCACCGAGGTCATTCGCCAGTGTATGGTGTAAGAGAGGTAAATGCTACCCGATGCCCCTCATGGTGTATAGCTGAATTTTTTCCCCTAACCCGTATCGTCTCTCAAAACGTGAAGACCCTGATCAGACGCTGCTTTCTAGTCTCAGATGGGTTAGAGCGAAAGTGAGGGCATATTCAGAGTTGAATATCTGAATCTATCCACCTGAGTCTTTGTTTTTATATACAAATTCTGTAGATTAACGTAAATGCTTCCCAATTTGTGTCGTTTTACCTCGGTATGGTTAAACTCTTAGCCTTAGCATGCTTATGTGTATGAAGTATGGCCAAGAAATGGCTCTCAAATTGCCTTAAGGAGAAGACCCCCACAAACCAAATGAGCGCCGCTGTAATATTTCCTAGCTTAAGACGTCGCAAACAGTGTAAACCCAGACCAGCCGGTAGTGTATATGGGACGTTATTATTCACTTGATGCTGCACTCTATCCTGTAAAAATAATGCCTTCGTTTATGGGTCAACGTAAATCGCATAATAAAGGCGGATAATGACATCCATTATCCTTATCATATAGGCACTTAAAACATGGTATTTTATTTCCTGAGCAAACAGTGAAGAAACAGATTTATAACAGTCTATAAGCAAACAGAGTTGACCAAGATTAGACAGCTCCTTGGCTGCTTTTCCACATAGACTGATAGCCCATTGGTGGAAGACGAATGAACGAATGACGCTTGTCACAATGAATTTTGTCAAACGGGAAAAAATGTTGGCCGACCTGGGGTTCGAACTTACAACCCCATGGATTTACAGCCCGCGTCCGACTGAGTTACTGGGCCTCGACAGAGAGGGCTCCGATGAAACTGTGTTTCAACTCTTTTCCCTCATACGGACGCAATTTGACGCCTCTGCAACAGGCGACTCACGATAAGCAATTTCTCTTTATTCCACAATGTTCTTATATTTTATACTAACTAAAAGTTCTTAACCCTTTCCCAAATACCGGTGCTTTTAACGCCTTTGCAGCAGAGGTAACTTGAAATGAATGTGCCAAATGGCGAAATTGCCCATGTTAAGCAAATTTCTATATTTGCCATAATGTTTTCAACTGTATTTGATAATAAATTAATAACACATACTTTCATAAAAAGTTTCTTGAATGTTTTCAAAGTTGTATGCTGCCGATGTATCGTATGTGGGAAATGGTTAGACGAGCACCTAGTTCGGTCATACTAGTCTATGCACTAAATTTGCTGTTCACGTTTTTCATTTATTGATTGATTGAGGGTTTAACGTCGTTTTCAACAATTGTTTAATCATAGCACGGCGCACACAACATTCTTACCTAGCATCAGAGGCTGCTATTCCTCATAGAACGGCGACCAGTTCACCTATCCATGTGTGTCCTGATTTTCTTACACTTGTCCTCCACACAACATTCTTACCTAGCATCAGAGGCTGCTATTCCTCATAGCACGGCGACCAGTTCACCTATCCATGTGTGTCCTGATTTTCTTACACTTGTCCTCCACAAAACATTCTTACCTAGCAACAGGCTGCTATTCCTCATAGCACGGCGACCAGTTCACCTATCCATGTGTGTCCTGACTTTCTTACACTTGTCCTCCACACAACATTCTTACCTAGCATCAGAGGCTGCTATTCCTCATAGCACGGCGACCAGTTCACCTATCCATGTGTGTCCTGACTTTCTTACACTTGTTCACCACACAACATTCTTACCTAGCATCAGAGGCTGCTATTCCTCATAGCACGGCGACCAGTTCACCTATCCATGTGTGTCCTGACTTTCTTACACTAGTCCTCCACACAACATTCTTACCTAGCATCAGAGGCTGCTATTCCTCATAGCACGGCGACCAGTTCACCTATCCATGTGTGTCCTGACTTTCTTACACTTGTCCTCCACACAACATCAGAGGCTGCTATTCCTCGTATGAGCCGTCCCGCGAGAAAATAAATATTATGGCCTCTGTGTAATGTATCGACCCAGATCAGCCTGAGCAGACTGATTCGTCTCAGGAGGATAGAGGTTTAGAGGAATGATTCCTGAAACAGAAAATCCACAGTAGGCGAAAAGTGTCTATTCGGGTTAGCCTGCGCGGCATGCTTAGGCGGATCCGGGTCGATACTTTACGCAGAGTCCACAATGTTGGTTTTCTCACGGGGCGGCTCATATAATGTTAGCCCTTTGGTGAAAGACGAATGGTTCTTATCGCATTGATTTTTGTTAAATGTCGGAAAAAATGTTAGCTGAGTTGGGGTAGTGTTTTGGTACAAATCACGAATATATATGGAGTTCATACAAATAAAGCTTTTGAATAAAAGAATAAAAGAGGTAACAGCTCGAAAGACGTGGAATTTCTTTGACACTTATTTTAATAAACATTAATGTTTACAGAATGCAATATACATATAAAAAAAAGAGAAATCTTTTACATACAATAACAATTTGAATAATATATAGATGATATAGCTCCACTGTTTGACAGGGAAGACTCCAATGAAACTGCATGTGTACCACACTGGTGGTCGATTAATGAATAACGAAGCATTTGGTTTTCTAATGAGATTAAATGATTTACCAATTATCTTATTTCCATTTCTAGTGACTTCCTCATTTAAACACTAACATATATATTCTAGTAGATCGAACTGATTTATTAATTAAATAGTTGGAATTTAACCCTTTCCCATATACAGCAAATCTGCAGCAGGCGACTTTGAAAACATAGTGACAAAAACATTGAAAAATCTCCATAAAAGATAGCTTAATTGATAAATAAAGTTGAAAACATGGAGGAAATTATCTTAATGAAAGTATAATTATGACTAGTGTTGAAATTGTTGTAAAAGGAGAAATTGATTATCCTTTTTGCCACAATGATTACAAAAGTCGTCACATATTTTACTAAAAACATCTTTCAATCAGCAATAACAATAACATTTAACCCTTTCCCATTAACAGACACATTTTGACGCATCTGCAGCAGACAATATTGAAGTCATTGTGGCAAAAGGACCAATTGATATGACCAGCAATTTCTGCCAATGTCCCTCGATCGTTTCAACACTAGTCAACAATTATTCTTTCATTTATAGATTTTCCGTATTTGTTTGCCTAAATATGTTCTAAATTCTTATGCTGCAGATTTATTGTATGTGTGAAAAGGTAAATGTGTTAAGTGATTTCAGTCCTACAAACATACCAGCTATTTCAGGAACAAGAACAACGTTTAAACCTTTCCCTCGTACAGACGTTTTCTGACGCCTCTTTACAGCAGACGACTTTTTAAAAGGTTTTGCTTTGGCCACAATATTTTCAATTTTTTTAAGTAATCTCATACCTATATCTAAAGAGAGTTTTTGTGAGTTTAATTAAATGTTTTCAAAATCGTTTGCTGCAGATTTGCTGTATGTGGGAAAGGATTAATGATCATACCAGCTATGTTATGAACAATAACAACGTTAAATGATCTGTGCCCCAGGAAAAATAACCATTGGCTCTAAGTGTAGATAGAGATCAGACTGCACCTCCACAGTATCTGATCCACTGTTTGTCAGAAGTGTTAACTATTCTTCCAAGGCTAATTGACCAAAGAAACAGATTCAGATCAGACTGCAAGAACGTTCACCTTGATCTGGATCTACACTGTACTATTGCCCTGATTTTCTTTTAACACTTACACCAAATCTGCAGCAGACGACTTTAAAATTGTCTATGCAAACATACGGTAAAGCTCTATACAAGAAGGTATAATTACTGAATAGAGTTGAAAACACTGTGACAAAAGGAGAAATTGCTTATTTTGAGTAATTTCTACTTTGGTCATGATGTTTTCTAAAGTCATCTGCTACAGAGGCATCATAAAGCATCTATATGGGAAAGGGTTAATGAAGCAGCAGAAGTCAGAAATGAATATTTACAAGTTATGATAAAACAATATAAAACATATATATACATCACCTATTATATACATGCCAACATTATAATTATAAAAAAGTGAAAAATTATTATTCTATACATGTTTTTTATGTGCTCAGCATCATCAAATATTTTGTGTTACAATTAACTAATTATGGTTTGAGTTATCGGTATACATTTGTGTTTTATAAAACATTTTGTTATATTATTTTGCTATATATTCTGTTGATAATACAATATTGAAATAGAAAACTTGAACTCTAAAGATTTCTTTCATTCAATTAAGTTTGAAATCATATTGGGATAAATCTGGAGAAACTCTTTCCATGAAAGCATCCTCGTGGAAAAGAGATGTAAACATTGTGTCAAAAGGAGAAATTATTCATTATTAGCAAATTCTCCTTTTCCCACAATGTTTTCAAAAGTTGTCTGCTGCAGATACTTTAAAATGTAACCGCATGTTGGAAAGGGTTTACAGAAAATCTATCTATGATCCTATATCAAATAGGGCCCCCACTCTATTTACCTGTCGACCAGAAAATTATCAAGTTTAACCCTATCCCACAAACATATGCCTTTTAATGGTTCTGTTGCAGACAACTTTTGCCAAAATGTTTTCAATCCTATTCAATAGTTATAATAACTTTCATTTATTATTATAGAGATTTTCCATATTCAAATCTTTTGCCTTAAAAACGTCTCGGCCCATTAGATTTTCATAATTATTTCAACAAGAAGAGTTAGAGAAATTGTTAAGTGTGAACCTGGTCGATTTAGAGACTAATATCAATACAATTTTTTGGGGTTGCAATCATGTACAAACAGTTCAAATAGCAACATACAAAAGTACAAAGAATGTTGGGGATGTTGTAGTTTTCAAAATGTAAAGTAGCAGAGAGAATATTTGATTAAAACAAAGTGTATAAAATGAGCTTAATAGGCTAAATATTAAAAAGTATAATTCTTATCAATTTTCATTGGAGATTGTGAACGTTTAAAAATGCATTGTTTATTTATTTATGATAGCATCATTTCTTCTTTTATTAATTAACCCTTTCTCATATACAACAACGACTTTGAAAACATACCTGAAAACATTTGGAAATTCCCTTTAAATGAAAATAGAGCTGAAAACATGGGGGACTAAAGGAGATATTGCTCGTTTTGAGCAATTTCTTCTTTTGTCGCCATGTTTTCAAAAAGCAATCTGATGCAGAGGCATCAATAACCGTCTATATGAGGGAAAGGGTTAACATAATAAATGAATATAGCAACATTTTAACTTTATCTTTCTAATTTGTAGAAGACATGATGTCCATACATACCAGTCAGGGTGCATATACAGGAAAACCTATTTTAATGCAAGTTAGATCAGTTTAGTACATGTATTCATTTCATCATGGTCAATTTCTCCTTTTTTCAAAATATTTTCAAAAGTCTTCTGATGCAAATGCATCAAAATACATCAAAAAAGGTCTACATGTCAAAAAAGGTTGATATTCTAAATTCAATAAAATCTTTAACAGGTTACGTATCCGATAAAAAAAATCAACTAGTTTCAATAACTACCGGTATCTGTTTGAGATTTTCGACATAATAGCCTTTATGTCTTCAAAGTTGTCTGCTTCGGATTTGTTGTTCGTGAGAAAGTGTCAATTGTTTACTTTATGATATTCTTAGCAGAGCTCTAGATAAGAGGAGTTTTGCATGTTCTTAAATCCTTATTTGACCTTCTTACCCTATGGTGTGGATACTCAAAAGAATAGTATCAGTGAGACAATTCTTTAGAGTACAAACATCATAGGGTTTGGTTGGATAATAAGAAAGATATGTTTGGGGAAAGAGCTGTAAACGTCTTCTTATCTGGACCCTTGTCTTAGGGTTATCTGTAATATAATTGCGAAAAGTACAGAAATTCAAAAGACATATGAGTATCACCTTAATTCAGAGTATACAGTTTTGTTGGTAAATTAGTAATTGCTAATTTTAAGAAATCCCGCATTCTCTGTTTTTTTTTTAAAGCATTGCTGCATGAGTGAAATGTTTAAGTTTTGTACATATGCTATGCTAACAAATCAAAGCCATGAAAGTAATTTTGTTGATGAAGTTTGAGAGCTCTCATCTTTTTATCCTTAAGACATTTCTAATAAAAACATTGCAAAGGTCTAGACAGGCATGATTAGGTTTCTAATTTAAACACTATAATATACTTCATAAGAAAGGTCTTTGTTCTATCTTCTCATAAGAACATGCATGCATCAATCATTTAGATAAGCAAAAACATCATAGAGCATCATAGCTCTTAAAATTATAGTGTTGTGAAAATATCCAATTATCCCTGCTCTAACACCATAGAGATGCATTAACATATTGACGCAGAGCTCTAGATAACAGGCATTTATCATGTTCTCATATCCGTTATTGACATTCAAACCCTATGTTGTGGGTACTCAAAAGAATCATCTCAGTAAGGCGGTTCTTTTGAGTACCCATGACATAGGGTATGGTTGGACCATAATAAAGATATCGCGGGGAAAAGAGCTGTATATCCCTCCTTATCAGGACCTATGTAGAATTACTTACATATTGACAATAACAAAATTCATCATCTGTGTAACGTAAAGTTAATTTAGTTAGGCTACTCTCGAAATGTAAAGATTACGAAACTCGTTGGTACGAAACTTACATTAGAATGTAGTTTCTTCCTGTTGAAAAAAAAAGCATGACGCTTGACAAAAAGATTTCCAGCCAAACTAGACTTAAAGAAAGGTAATTTAGCTGAAAATTTGAAAAAAAATCAACCGTGTGTAGGATAATTACGAAGTTGCCATTCGTTTGACTTAGAAGGAGAACACGCCCAGGGTTGCTACGCTTATTACATGTCTTGGCCCAGATGCTATTGAGTTGTTCGAATCATTCCCGATGTCTGAAAAAGACAGGAAAGACTCAAAGAAGAGGTGGCATCAGTTTCTAACCAAAGAGGAAGAAGAGATAAGAAGTCATTAAAAGCTCAAAGAGATTGTTGGTATTGTGGTAACGTGCATAAGGCAAGGAAAGAATCATGTCCAGCGTGAAAACAACGTAGTTCATGTGGAGAACTGAATCATTATGCCGTCAAGCGTAGAAACAAAGAACAATCTAAGAAAAAAGTGGTAATAAGTATTTAAAGAAGAAAAAGATTCATGTGGTAACACAAGAACATTCAAGTGACAGTGAAAGAGAAGACTATGTGTTCAGTATTGAAAAAAGAGAAGGAAAGAACTCATATCCAAAGAAACTGTTTGCTAAAATAGCTATTAGAGGATATCAGTTAAGATTTTACTTGGATTGTGGATCGACAGTAAATATTTTGTCAGATACTGACTATATGAGAGTACAGGATGGTTCATGAATAAAGTTTAAACACGCTTGAAAATAGTGAGATCAAGTTATTGATGTACAAAAAAACAGAGATAAAGACTCTTGGTAAAAAAAATATTGAAGTGACTAACCCAAAAGACAAGACAAAATATATGATAGAGTTTGTTGTTGTTCAAGGGGAAGTACAGCCGTTACTTGAAGCACAAACTGTACAGTTGATGCGATTTATAACTGTGAATAACTGAGAAAGCAATAGATAGAAAAAAACACCAGATAAAAATGGTTTTTAAGCAGAGGCAAAATGAAAGTGATCAAGGTAAGTCACAAAATTCTCATGATATCAATCTAAAAATGCAAACAAGCAGAGTTCTTCAGAGCAGAAATATTCTGAAACAGAGTACAAGACAAGACATGGAGGAGTTGTGAAAAGACCAGTCTATCTAAATGATTGATTTGATATGGAATGTTATGTTGTTGGATTACTATATCTGAAAACTGCATTCTGAAGATTAATGTTAGTTGTGTTTGATGAGAATCAGTTAGTTCAATTATTATTTATAATAACAAGACTCTAATAAATGTCCATGTGAGTTAAGAAATACAGTCAGTATAATTTTAGATATTGATTTCATGAAACTTGTTTTAAATACCAAAACGATACAATCTGTGGAAACGATTACTGTTCACACTTTCTCTTGCACTTCCTGCATCACGGAATCCCGGCTCTGTCTATGTGGAAAAGCAGCCAGTTGCTTGGCAAGATTTTTGTGTGGAGTACTGGTGCGAGAAAACCAGGAAATGCATGAGTAGGTGAACTGGCCGCCGTGATATAACTGAGAAATGGTTAAAAACGGCGTTAAACCGCAATCAATCAATCAATGAATCAATCAATCCTCCATCACGACTCCGCGCTGCAGGTTCCTCGTCGTAGTTCCGAAGTTCATGTGCCCTGTAGGCGGTTAATTGATGCGTTGCCGTTCGAATTGTGCTGTAGTATGTTTTGATGTAGTACACAGTATAGCATATCCCTGAGAATAACGCTGCGATTGATCCAAACAGACAAACTGTAAATGACCATGAGAGATGTCGTAATTGAGGGGAATCCAGCCACGTTCTGTCGTTGTCAGCGTTTGTACCGTAAAAGTCTGCAGCCGTGATACCCATAAAACCTGTTAAATTAGAATATTAGATCATCCCGGTGTTACATCATATTTCACTTTTACTCACACATTTGCAGTGGACGGCATGTCGTATAGAAATGAAACGAAGTTTATAAAAACGCCTATATACACGTACGAAAATGCTGTTCAAATTGAATGAATGTGTCGCCCATCTGTTGTTAGCCAATGCATTGCAACGGATAATTGAAATGTCATTTAACATACATGAAGCCACGCAAAGACTGATTCCAATGGTGTTTTGTTGTGCAATATGACATAATGTATCCGACAAATAGACTGCCTTTGATTGATGGGTTGTTTTTCTCCAATAAAAGGTAATAGCACAAAAATAAAAATCGTTGTGACTGTCGTATGTATTAAGTGTTCTGAATACACATTTTCTTGTAGATATAACACTTTTATCTCGATTTATGAAAAAAAATGGTTCCGTTCCGTTCCGCAAACTATCATTATCCTAGGGAATAATTATACTTTGCGGAACGGAACGGAACAACATTTTGTAAACGTATATTTACCGTAATCCTGAAATTTAAAAACTTATATAATGAGTGTTTTAACTACCTCATTATAGAAATGAAACGAAGTTTATGCAAACACCCGTATACACGTAAGAAAATTTGTCGCATATCTGCTGTTAGCCATGGCATTGCAACGGATAATTGACATGTCATTTAACATACTTGAAGCCACGCAAAGACTGTTTTCAGTGGTGTTTTGTCGTGCATTATGACATAATTTGTAAGACAAATATACTGCCTTTGATTGATGGTTTGTTTTATCCAATACAAGGTAATACGAAAAAAAAACATAAATGGGTTTTTTCGCTTATAGGTAACTGGTGTGAGATTTTTTTTTTTTTTCAATAACCCATGAAACTTTATGAAATGAAACTGGAAAAATCCATGGGGGCCGCCATTTTGAATATGAATAAAAAGCAGACGTAAAACACAGATTGAAAATTATTGTCGGCTTTTAATCTTTTTTTTTTAAATCGGTATTTTGGGTATATATAAAATGAGCAGAAAAACACGGATTGAAAATTATTGTCGTCTTTTTAATCTTTTTTTTTTTTAAATCGATATTTAAGATCATTTAAGTACTGTGTTATGTGGGAATTAACATTTGTACGAAAAGTTAAAAATAAATGAAAATCTGTAAGAAATATGTTTTCCCGTTCGTCAAAAAACCCGACAGCATTAGCCTTCTACGCCCGAAACTAAATTTGACTGTATCGTAGCCAAAGAAGGACGTGACGTCATTTCCGTTACACTTCATCTTGCGTAACGTCAATGGAGCGACGTCGTTTACCGCAAAAAAGTGGTATCAACATGAAAGACCCCAAATTCCTATACATGTGCTATTGACTCACTCATTCAAAGTATAATTATTTATCAAACATTGTGGCAAAAGGATAACTTTCTCATAAGAAGCAATTGTTCTTTTGGCGACAATCTTATCCTAAATCGTCTGTTGCATAGGCCTCAGAAACCGTCTCTAATAGGGATAGGGTTTAGAAGAAATGTAACCCCTTACATAATTTGTTCCAGTCATATTGACTGGTTGAAAAAGGCAGTCGCCAGGTGGCATCAGAAAAGGGCTGATTTATTTGCTTCTTTGCCATAATGCAGGTGATCGATTAAGGATCATTTTGACCCTCATGTTTTAACTTCGTTCATTATAAATGTATTCCTTGATTTTCTGAAAGTCTTTACATTATTATTTTCTGTTCAAATAATAGACAACAGCAATACGAATTCCAAATATGTTTTGATAATGCAAAAAACATGACATTAACATTATTATTGTCTAGTCAATTACTTATAAATCCTTTTTTATGGCCAAAGTATGGCTTTAATTTTTGTTTATAATTATCTTGCGGTGTTTTCGTAAATAGGTAGCACCTATAGATATATTAGTAAACAATAAAAAAGTAATCGTTGTGACTGTCGTATGTATTGAGTTTTCTGAATTACAGACTTTCTTGTAGATATAACATTTTGTTTCGATTTGTAAGTGTACACGCACTGTACCAGATATTACTATATCGTTATTATCCTTGTAATTAATGAAAAGAATCAGATTAAAAAGGAAAATATCCTGTTCCGTTCCGTTCCTCAAAATATCATTATCCTAGGGGATAATTATACTTTGCGGAGCGAAACGGTACAACATTTTTTAAACCTATATTAACCATGATCCTGAAATTTAAAAACTTATATAATGGGTGTTTTAACTACCACATTATAGAAATGAAACGAAGTTTAACCAAACGCCCATATACACGTACGAAAATGTTGTTCAAATTGAATGAATGTGTCGCCCATCTGTTGTTAGCCAATGCATTGCAACGGATAATTGAAATGTCATTTAACATACATGAAGCCACGCAAAGACTGATTCCAGTGGTGTTTTGTTGTGCAATATGACATAATGTATTCGACAAATAGACTGCCTTTGATTGATGGTTTGTTTTTCTCCAATAAAAGGTAATAGCAAAAAAAAAAAAGGTTGTGACTGTTGTATGTTTAAAGTTTGCAGAATTACACACTTTCTTGTAGATATAACATGTTATCTCGATTTGTAACTGTACACGCCCTGAATCAGATAGTACCAGATTTAAAAAGAAAAATCTTGTTCCGTTCCGTCCCGCAAACTATCATAGTCCCTGGGGATAATTATACTTTGCTGAACGAAACGGATCAACATGTTGTAAACGTATATTTACCGTAATACTGAAACTTAAAAACCTAAATAATGAGTGTTTTAACTTCCACATTAGAAAGCGTATAAATATGCATACAGTTAAGACGATCTAACTTATATTGAAAACTACCGATTGCATTTTCGGTTTTGCCCCGTGTGGTGCCCCAATGTGTGTACCGTTCCGTTCCGCAAAGTATAGTTAGCCATTGTTTAATAAAGTTAAAAACATTCTGGCGAAAGGAGAAATTGCTCATCATGAGCAATTTCATCTTTGGCCACGATGTTTTCAAAAGTCGTCTGCTGCTATTGCGTCATAATGTGTCTGCAGGTGTAAAACGGATAACATGATTTTCCTTCAATTTGGCCTGGTGACCTAGATTTTCAGCGGACTAGAGCTACGTTCAAACCTAGCCTAGATATCATCAAAACACACTTTCTGATAAAGTTTCAACATGCTCAAATTAAAAATGTGGCATTCAGAGTATTAACAAGATTTTCCTTCAATTTGGTCTGGTGAACTAGTTTTTGACCCAACGTAGTCCATATTCGGACTCGGCCTAGATATCATCTAGACAAATATCCTGACAAAGTTTCAAGCTGATAAAACATAAAAATGCAGTATCTAGAGTGTTATCAAGATTTGCCTTCAATTTGGCCTAGTGAACTAGTTATGACCGGACATGACCTACATTCGAACTTAGCCTAGATATCCTAAAATCAATTACTCTGGTATAAACATTATCCAGATAATCACACGTGACTTGCTAAAATGTAATGGATGTAGCCTAGGACCTCAATTAACGAAAAATAAGAAAACTAGCTGAGTTTCAGAATAATTATTATTCTTTAAATCTCATTTACTTCAAAATACTGTATATTTAGGAGATTCACTGAGATATATACAGAAGACTAGATAAGGATGAGTAAACAGGTCTTGCTTCCACGATATCTCTGTAAGTATTTATTAAAATGTTGGTACTCAACACAATTGTATCATTGAGACGATTCTGAGACATTTCTTTTGAGTACCTACAACATAGGATTTGGAGGTCAAATAAGGACTTTATAACATGCGAAACTCCCCTTATCTAGAGCTCTGGATAAATATTTTTGAGTTCCGCAACATAGGGCTTGTCCAGGGGTTGTGAGTTCAAGTCTCAACTTGGTCAACATTATTTAGGACGTTTGACAAAAGTGACTGAGACAAGCGTCATCCATCTTTCACCAATGGGCTAACAGACTATGTGGAAAAGCAGCCAATTGCTTCGAAGGTATGTTGTGTGGATTACTGCTGTGAGAAAGCTAGGAAATACATGAGAATGTGAACTGGCCGCCGTGAAATGACTGAAAAACTGTTGAAAACGGCGTTAAGCCCCAATCAATCAATCTAGTCTCAGTACCCAGGCCATTTTTCGTATGAATAGCCTTGGTACCTAGGACGATCTTGGTCACACACAGTCTAGAGTTCCGTTAACTTACCTATTGCATAGTTAAACACGGTAACAAGAGCTGTCACTATCTTCTGTACTTTGCTTGGGAAACATTTCAGTAAAAGTAGTAACCCCAGTAGCACACTGGTCAGCACCAAAACAACGTTGATCGTCATCAGAACCTGCGTTACAATGAGCCACCCTAAAATGAAAGTGAAAAACAACTGTTTTTAAAAGAATAACCCTTGCCCATTGTAGACGCATTGTCTTTGCAACAGACACATTTTGAAAATAGTGTGGCAAAAGGAGATATTGCTCATGATTTTCAATTCTATTTAATAACATAACTTCCATTAATGGAGCTTTTTCAAAATGTTGTCGTCTGCTGCACAGATCCCTACAGACGACTTCTGGATCTTCCTTTATTCCTTTGTTTGTATCGTGTTGAAGTAGCTTTCAACAATTTTTTAGTTATTTCATGGCAAAGTTAACAGTACTTTTGTCCCATTTATATTTACACCAGCAAGTCATTCAAAAGCTTACCCAACCATCATCGGCACTAGGGAATGGTAGCCATTACTTCCTTCAAGAGTCAACGGTCTGACACGGCCGAGAATCAAACCTTAGTAGAAGAAGTCTTATGAAAACATTGATTGTGGAAAAGAGAAAGATTTCTAAAAAACGACCAATAATATTTTCCACATTTTTTTTAATCTCCTGAGCTCTAAAATAGGGGTTAAGCAAGTTCTTTTATTGCCACAATGTTTTAAAAAATGCTTGTGTGAATATGCTTTTGCGGGTGGGAATTGAATTTAAGTAGATACTTTAAATAAATGAAAAGTGCCTTTTAACCCTTTCCAACATGTGCAACATGAAAAACATAATGATGCTGTTGCAGCAGATGAATTATTAACACAATTAAAAATACATTCTTCAAAATGAATAATTTCTCCTTTTCCTACAAAATTTTCTTCACAATTCTATAATTAGAAAGATTTTCCCATAATTTCCCTAAAACTATTTTTAAAGTTGTCTCCTGCAGATTCGTTGTTTGTGGGATATGGTTAGCTAGGGTTATGCATCCTCGTTACCCAGGCTATAAGTATTTCACTAATGATGGTGCTTTGTTGATATATATATATATATATATATATACAAAGGTAACATCCAAATTATATAATATTAACCCTTTGCAGCAAACGAGTTTTTAAACATTGAAGACAATGGTCCAGAGGTAGAGCGTCCGCCTCTTGTACCAAAGGTCCCGGGTTCGAATCCCGTGATGAGCGGGTTCTGCCTTTGGGATTTTCCCACACAAACGGCGAGAGTACTGGTTAAGTATCCATGAAGCAGACATCGAGCGTGTTTATATAAGATTAAAGCTTGTTTCGCAATCGATGTAAAATAAATAAGTTTAAATTAAAACATTGAAACATCAAAAGGCAAAATTGATCATAATGAGAAAACATGGTGACAAAAGGAGATATTGCTCATACTGAGCAATGTATCCTTGGTGTGTAAAGGGATAAGTCATAAGATACTTACTAGGGAGAATGAATCCTCTAATGCTGTCATATTCCCGGGCGAAGATCCACCAGCAGCCATTATAAACCCTTCCAGAACGGCCCCTTGGATCCGTATAACCCTTAAAACACATCTCCCATAGACCGATCTTCTCGAATTTCGCAATGTCGATATTTCCCTCATTAGGTTCCAACCAATTCGGCGTGGAAAACCCCAAAAGTAGCAATACACAGGATAATGCACAGAACATAAAGCCAATAGCGGAACATAAGATTGATCCGTCACTCATATTGTCGGAGTTCTTAATCGTTAAACAGCTATCTTTCAAAATAGTTGTTTACCTGTCACGATTGTTTAACAGGCGGGTCCATTTTTCATTCTGTGGTGAATCGTGGTTTAACACCTGTGTACGTTTAGTTTCCGGAAGTTTAAAATTCAACAAGCGGCGGAGGTTTAATTTTCAAAGGGAGTAAATCAGGTCAGTTTACCCTTATAGGTTCTGTTATAAGTTCTTCCAATTGTATATTTCAAAGTATACTTGTAACTTGACTCACGATGGTCGCTGATGTCACTTGGAGAGAAAAGCATGCACCCAGTCTGAGTTCGATCTGGAGCCGTTTAGTACTTCACCGACTGAGCTAACCAGACCGCGTACGGTACATGTTATCCTTCCAATTGTGAAGAACCAAAACACATTTGAATGTTTTGATGTCACACATGATTTACAGTGTCCCATAACTCATACAGATGTTAAGTAATGAACAGTTTCCATTCCACAACAAATCTACAGCAGACGACTTGAAATACATCTAGCCAAAACTAAGGAAAATCTCTCGAAATGAAAGTATAACTATTGAATAGAGTTGAAATCATTGTGGTAAAGGAAGACCATGTTCGTTATGGGCAATTTCTCCTTATGTCACAATGTTTTTAAATATCGTCTGCTTCAAAGGCGTCTGAAAGCGTCTGTATGTGGGTAAACCATTTTCCACATGCCGACTTATTAAGAAATAGAAAATCTCTATAATTGAATGGATAACCTATGACTAAAAGTGGAAAACATTGTGGCAAAAGGAGAAATTGAAACTATGTTTTCAAAAAGCCGTCTGCTACAGAGGCGTCAGAAAGTGTCTATATGTCTATATTGAATCTCTTAATTGAAATGGCCGACACGAACTTTACATATACGCGTATGTATGTATATGTAAATTATCCACATTTGTGGCTACCGTTAGTCCAGTTCTTTCATAAAACACGCATTTGAAAGCTTATATTACAAAATAATTCATTTCCTTTCAAAGGTTTCTCGTAAAGAACGCGAAGGGAACAGAAAGTGGCACACAATACGCCAAAGTTTATGAATGAAAGTACATTTATGAAATAGGATCTGGCTAAATAACCTAGACAAACATTTTAATATAAAATATACATGTATCTCATTATTTTATTGTTGTAGTTTCTCAACAGAGTGGTCTGACCGCGATGTATCTTTTGAGTACACACAACGTAGGGTTTGAAAGCGCCTCAAACTGTGTTGCATGAAGTCCTGTTTCGCCAATTGCGGCAGCCGGCTGCCATGCCCAGCCTATGTTGGGATTTCCCGACATTGCAACCCATCCTGTTCGAATTAGAGAGTTTAACTGGCAGCTTGACATGTGTCAGGTTAACGTGCCAAACTCGGGCTCCGAGTCGCACTAGCCGGATTCCACCCGGATTCATGGCAGCTGGCTGCAATGTTCAGATGAAGTTGGCATTTTGGCCAAGTATACAACCCGATTCCCGCTGCATATTGCTCGAATTAGAGAGTTTGACTGGCATCCTGACATTTGTCAGGTGAAAGTTACATACTCCGGCTCCGAGTCACGCTAGCCGGATTCCACCCAGAGTAATGGCAGCTGGCTACAAAACCCAGCCGGAGTTGGGCCGACAGAGTGGCTCCCACCCTCGCTTAAACTGACTTCGTTTTGCCGGAATTTTGATTTCCCGACAAAGTCCCGACTTTGCACCTTTCCTGTTCGAATTAGAGAGTTTAACTGGCATCCTGACATGTGTCAGGTGAAAGTGCCACACTCTGGCTACGAGTCGCACTATTCGAATTCCACCCGGATTTATGGCAGCTGGCTGCAATGTTCAGATGAAGTTGGCATTTTGGCCAAGTCTACAGCCCAACTCCGGCTGTATATTGCTCGATATTAGAGAGTTTAACTGGCATCCTGACATGTGTCAGGTGAAAGTGACACACTCTAGCTCCGATTCACGCTAGCCGGATTCCACCCGGATTAATGCCAGCCGGCTGCAAAACCCAGGCGAAGTTGGGGCGACAGAGTGTCTCCCACCCTCGTCTTGCGTGCCTATTGTTCGATAAAGATAGATAGGGCAGTTGATTGATGCATGCCAGGTGAAACTGACTTCGTTGCACGAGGTCCTGTTTCGCCAAGTTGCGACAAAATCAAGCCAAGACTAAAATGTCAAGACAATGTGTTCGCACATAATTCAAGCTTGTTCGTAAAGACAGTTCAGGCAAGCCAGAATTGACGAAACGACGACTTTAATGGCTGGTAAATACAGCTTGAGCTGGCGGAGCTCCGGTTGTCCCGGCTTGTTGATACTGGTTCGATTTCCCGAATTTGCAACTGTCCTGTTTCAGTTAAAAAAGAGTTAAACATGGGGCGCCGACAGAATTACTCCCTCCAGGTTCGATTCTGCATTCGTGCAAGGCCTACGAGATTCACATTTGCCGTTTTAACATCAAAATCCAGCCAATATTAAAATGTACAGACAATGTGTTTCCACACAATGCATGTCGTTTAAGCTTTAGGCTGACCAGGATAGCCGGAATTATGTTTTTTCGGCTGGTTAGTACAGTCGTAGTTATAGGAAATACAGCTGTGTTCCGGCCGGTTGATACAGCCGGAGTAGCGGGATTTCCGGCTGTTCCGGCTATTCCGGCTAGTTAATTCAGCCGGAGTAGCCGGAGTTCCGGCTGTTCCTGCTACTCCGGCTAACTTCACGCACATTTAATATCACCACAATTAAACAGATATAACAATACACAGCTGAGTTTACCAATTACCAAGGCTTAACCCTATCCCTGCTGTTCTTAAGTTACAACAACATGTGTGTGTTGTGTGCAACTCTATACTGCAATTGCGAACGATGTAGATCAATATCAATATGAATGTTCGTGCAGTTTAATCCTGATTTGCATTGTTCTCATCCCTCAAATTCTGGCAAATTATATTCAGAAGAAATGCGAGAACAGTTAAGGAGCGGTTATACTAACTATATTCATTCAGCGAGATAAGGGTTGCAATGACATTCATTATTTAGCAATGGGTGTCAAGTGTTCAAAAATATGTGTCTTTTGTTCAATGTAGACTTCGGGGGTATTATTAGACAAATAAATCTGGTTCATCGGTAGATCGTAACACTACTAACAAAGATATTTGAATAGTTTAATCTTCAAATTCAATACAATGGTCTTTTACATTAGAGCATTGGCCTTCATTCAGCAGATGACACATCGAAACGTCGTGACAAAGGGGAAAATTGCTCTTGAAGGGCAATTTCTACTTTATTCACAATGTTTCCAAAAGTCGTCTGCTACATGCAAATGTTTAGTTATTTTAGCCTTTTCTCTGTACTTTGTGAATAGAAAATCATGTATCAGTGCTTAATTCCCAAGTATATTGTGTATTTGTTATGAATTGTTAAATCTTTACCTGATACGTAGACAAAAAGTTCATGAAGAGCCTTTTTTCATATGGCCACAATGTTATTATATATAGAGATTTAATTTCCATTGTTTTTACCTGGATTTTCCAAAGTTGTCTGTTGCAGATTTGGTTGTAAGAGGGAAAGGAAGTTTGAAACCTTCAATACACACTAATCTAGTTATACATTGTATCATAAACACAAAAGACGCATTCTCATACTTTTATGACTTGCTTATTATTGATCAAAGAAAGATTAACGCCATAGATAATAACTGCTTATTTGAAATCTAACGTCTTTTCTTTTCATATCCTATGATGTGGACACTCATTTTAATAGTCTCCTCATCTATAGATGATACATTTGAGAACCAAGATCACAGAGTGTTTTAACAATTGTCCACACGCAAATGCATTTTGACGCATCTGCAGCAGACATCCTTTCTTGACATTTTTCAAAGTAGTCTGCTGGTGCTACCAATGAACAAGCCGAACACATTTGATGTGAAAAAAGTTAAATCGGAAATATTTCAAATATCACTTTTAAACATGCGTTAAATATATTGTGAGAAAAGGAAAAAAAGTTTAACAAGAAATTTCTCCTTTTCCTACAGTATTCTCAAACTATATCTGCTACAGAAGTGTCAAAATGCAGTCCGAGTCTGGAATGAAATCCAAACTGACAAGTCTTATAGTATCAATCAGGTTATATAACCCGAAATACTGATATTCATATATCTGTACCAAGCCGAGCCATGACGTGATAAATAAGCAGGACAATACTGCTGAGGTGCAAGATTATTGAGGTATAGCTAAGTTAGGAAAATAATAATAATATGATGTTGTTAGACGTTTACACTTCGATTCTAGCAACAAAGGCTCATTCATCCTACGGGCTAAGGCACTTCTGGGCTTTAAAAGCAGTACTTATATGTTAAACAAGATGGAGTTTCCTATTTTCTTAAGTAAATATAGTTAAGCATACAAAAAGTCATTAATTCATGCAGTCTATATTTCCCAATTCGTCAGTCTCCTCTAACGAAACGAAAATCAGAGAAGACGCATATCGTTCGGAGCGCTATACGCAAAGTGAAACGTTTTTTATTTTTTTAATAAAGCAGTGTGCGACTTTGAACTACATTTGCAAGCAATAAATATCAAGATCAGCCTGCACATTCGAGCACTCTAATCCTGGTAAACAAAGAAGTTACTTATGCAGCCATATGTATCAAAAGCAATCGTAATGAAATAATGTGGTAGATTTAATGCTGACGATACCAATAGCTGAAGTTCAGCGGAGTAAGGCTCAGATTATAAATCAATATTTAGAATAGTTATACATTTTACACTGGTGAATATTCGCTAATAGGCAAGGAGTACCGCACCCTAACATTGTCCAATGTGCGTGAAGTTTGGCCGGAGTAGCCGGAGTTCCGGCTGTTCCGGCTACTCCGGCTAACTTCACGCACATCGTAGAAACCTCTAGATAGCTCATCGATAATAACGTTCATGATCGAAGTATGAGTATGACATTATACGAGTGGAAATCAACGCTCAAAGTACAAGTATATTGTCGAATAGCTCACCAAGCCATCCGCATATCAGAGTAGTCGCTTACCAAATGCGATGATATAGAACGTATCAAAGTGAAAAAGACATATAAGGTGCGTATCTTATACGTGTGCGACATCTTATATTGTCTTCACCGTGTAAAACGTTGATGATTTAGAAAGTATACTTCAAGGCTGGTAGAAATCTAGAACAAGAGGGTCATGATGGCCCTGGATCACTCACCTGAGTTATGCCAACTATAATTAAGTCAATCACAATAATTCATTTTGTGGTTAGGTAATCTATTACTAGAGTTTAGCATGTTTTTCCTTCAATTTGGACTGGTGACATAGTTTTTGACATGACTAGAGCTATTTATAAACCTAGCGTAGATATCATCAATCACCCATTCTGAATCATTTTGAGGTCAGGTAAGCTATTACTAGAGTGTTAAGCCTTTCCCACATACAACAAAACTGCAGCAGACGACTTTGAAAAAATATTGGCAAAAACCTGAACAATCTCAATAAAAGATAGCTTAATTGTTAAGGCTAACTATACTTTGCGGAACGGAACGGAACAACCATTTGGCCACCACACGGGGCATAGAAGAAAATGCTATCCTTAGTTTATATAAGCTAGATCGTCTTTTCTGTTTGCATATTTATACGCTTTCTAATGTGGTAGTTAAAACAGGCTAACTATACTTTGCGGAACGCAACGAAACGAAACGGAACGGAACAACACATTGGGGCACTACACGGGGCAAAGAAGAAAATACTATCCGTAGTAGATCGTCTTTTCTGTTTGCATATTTATACGCTTTCTAATGTGGTAGTTAATGCACTAATTATATAAGTTTTTAAATTTCAGGATCACGGTAAATATACGTTTACAAAATGTTGTTTCGTCCCGTTCCGCAAAGTATAATTATCCCCTAGGAAAATAATATTTTGCGGAACGGAACGGAACAAAATTTTCTTTGTTTTCAATCTGATTCTTTTCATTTATTTCAAGGATGATAATAATATAGTAATATCTGGTACAGGGCGTGTACACTTACACATCGAGATACAAGAAAGTGTGTAATTCAGAAAACTTAATACATACGACAGTCACAGCGATTTGGTTTTGCTATTACCTTTTTTGAAGAAAAACCAACCATCAATCAAAGGCAGTCTACATGTATTTGTCTTATAAATTATGTTATAATGCACAACGAAAAACAACTTGAAACAGTCTATGCGTGGCTTCAGGTATGTTAAAAGTCAAGTCAATTATCCGTTGCAATGCATCGGCTAACAGATGGGAGACAAATTCATTCAATTTGAACAGCGTTTTCTTACGTTTATAATGGTTTTTGCATATTTCTATAATGTGGTAGTTAAAACACTCATTATATAGGGTTTTAAATTTCAGGATTACGGTAAATATACTTTTATAAAATGTTGTTCCGTTTCGTTCCGCAAAGTATAATTATCCCCTAGGATAATGATATTATGCCGAACGGAACGGAACAATATCTTTTTCTGTTCGATCTGATTCTTTTCATTTATTCAAAGGATAAAAATAATATCGTCATATCTGCTACAGCGCGTGTACACTTACAAATCGAGATACAAGAAAGTGTGTAATTCAGAAAACTTAATACATACGGATTTAACGATTTGCTATTACTTTTTATTGGAGAAAAACAAACCATCAATCAAAGGATTTATTTGTCTTATAAGTTACGTCATAATGTACGACAAAATACCACTGGAAACAGTTTGTGCATGGTTTCAAGTATGTTAAATGAGATATCAATTATCCGTTGCAATGCATTGGCTAACTACAGATGGGCAACACATTCTCTCAATATGAACAGCATTTTCTTACGTTTATAGGGGCGTTTGCATAAACTTCGTTTCATTTCTATAATGTGGTAATTAAAACACTCATTATATAGGTTTTTGAATTTCAGGAGTAAGGTTAATATACGTTTACAAATTGTTGTTCTGTTCCGTTCTGCAAAGTATAATTATCCCCTAGGTCTATTTGTCTTATAAATTATGTCATAATGCACGACAAAATACCACTGGAAACAGTCTTTGCGTGGTTTCAAGTTTGTTAAAAGACATCTCAATTATCCGTTGCAATGTAATGGCTAACTACAGATGGGTAACAAATTCATTCAATTTGAACAGCATTTTCTAACGTTTATAAGGGCATTTTCATAAACTTCGTTTCTCTTTAATGTGGTAGTTAAACACAAATTATATAAGTTTTCAGGTTTACGGTCAATATACGTTTACAAAATGTATTCCGTTCCGTTCCACAAAGTATAATTATCCAGTAGGATAATGATATTTTGCGGAACGGAAACTGGGAATTCAGAAAACTTAAAACACACGACAGTCACAACGATTTTTGTTATTATAAAGAAGCATGTTTATCACTGTATACATGAAACACTTTGTTGTCGGTGTTTAAATGAAAATAATGTGCGAACGACCTTATTTTAGTTTCCATCCATTGAACTACAGCACGGAAGACTGACTTCAAAAGTTATGCAACTCTGTTATCCGAACAATACGAACACATGGTATGTCGCATGTACGTTTCAGGAATCAAGGTACCTATCATTGTCGATATAAGTGTATATAGATCGATACGCTTAGGTTTAGATGTCGGCCGTTCTACCAACATATTGATGGTTCCAGCCCAACAACGATCCCCGCCGTAACTTCTCTTATTACATCAGCATTAGTTTTTCTAGGAAGCGTATGGCGGACTGTAAGTGACTGCAAGTGACACGATGATTAATCTTCACTAATAACTTATTCTTTCTTTTCAATACTATCTGTTCATCAAATTATATGGATAATTCATGATAATCATTGAATACAATACGACAACTTTATTGCTGCCGCCGTTCTTCCGCGAGGTTGCGGGTAACAACCCAACAACGATCTCCAACGTAACTTCTCTTATAACATTATCACTGGTTTATCTAGGAAGCGGACTGAAGGTGACTCGATAATCTCAGGAATCAAGGAAACTGTTTGTCTCTCTCGTAATTACTGTATACAAATCGATACGGTTTACATATAATAGATACCGTTTAAGTCGGCCGTTCTACCAAGAGTTGCGGGTTCCAACTCAACAACAATCATCAACGTAACTTCTCTTATGACATCAACACTGATTTTTCTAGGAAGCGGACTATTAGTCACTCGATAATCTTCACTAATAACTTAATGATTTCAATTCTTCAAACTTGTAAAATTGTGTTCCATTCTGTTTCTCAAAGTATATAGATAGATAGATTTTATTCTGGAAAAAGTGCAAATATGCCCAACATACCACAAACATATAACACATTCATTTTAACAGTCAAATAGCGGACTAATGGTCAAAATCCGGGGAGAAAATGTTTGAAAAATAATATAGAAAACTTACATAAGATTTTTTTCCCCTTTGATTGACAAACGAATTAATATATAATATAATATATATCCTATTGGATAGTGATACTCTGCGGAACGGAACAAAACAGGATTTTCTTTCTTTTCAATGCGATTCTGTTCTTCAAAGTATATGGATACTCCATGTTAATAATTTAATACAACAAATAAACTTTATTAATGGCGCATAAACAAAAATGCGTCTTCAAGACCCCCTCCAATTACAGCACTAAATACGGATTTATATGGTCAACTGCTAGAGATAACTCGAACGTTTTGGAACTCTTTGGATTTAAACATTAGTTTATAAAGTGGCATGTACATTTCAGAAACTACGATAACTGTCAATTATACTCTCATTCACAAACATATCGATAACCTTTAAATGTCATGTATTTACATTATGATTATGATACAAATTGTTTCAATTAGTCGAGATCACGTTCGTTGGCACAGATGGAAGCGACGTTGTGCTCTTTCATGATAGAGCAAACCGGCAACGGGTGAACACAACCTTGTCGACTTGGTGACCATAAGACGAGTCAACAACCCGACATCGCGGATCTGACCCGGATCACAGAGTTGAAAAGCCAGTGTTCTAAGCACGGCGTTAGCCGAAAAAAGTTATTCAAGTTTAACGGTTTATTTATGTATACATTTTAAATTTTCAAGACTGCTAAAGTTTTGTTCCTTTTCCGCTCTGCCAAAGTATTGCGGCTGAGTTTTACGGCGCAACAACACAATGCTGCTATATGACGCCAACAGGAACGGAAATGCTAACCCACCATGCATCAAGCCAAACTATGCATGATGATTCTCGAACTTCTTCTTCTGCAGGATTGCAAAGTTGCAGCAAATTCTGATGTTCACCTCTCTAGTTGCATTTACGACATGCGAACGGTCGCAGTGGTCCTACTCTTTATTGGTAACCTTACGATGGGAGCCACACGGGGCGATAAACAATGTAAATAATCTGTCGAAGCTTATTTATCTGTGTACATCTCATCTGCATTTCAGTCGTATTACAGTCAAACAAATGCATCCCTTCATGATAGTAGCTTGCATGCAAAATGTTAATGATTTCTATTAAATTCATTCAAAAGTTATCTTACTTAGTTGTCTGCTCTTCAAACATTTAAATAAGTTTCAAATCAATCCCATGAGTTGTAACTGTGATATGTCCATTATAGTACATTGCAATGGTACAGAGGAAGATCGTTAACGTATATTGACAGTAATCCTGAAATTTAAAAACTTATATATTGTGTGTGTTAACTACCGCATTATAGAAATGAAACGAAGTTTATGCAAACGCCCTTTTTAAACGTATAAAAATGCTGTTTAAATTGAACGAATTTGTCGCCCATCTGTTGTTAGCCAATGCATTGCAACCGATAATTGACATGTCATTTAACATACTTGAAGCCACGCAGATAGTGTTTCCAGATCTGTTGTGCATTATGACATAATTTTTTAGGACAAATAGACTGCCTTTGATTTATGATGTTTTTTTCTCAAATATAAAGTAATAGCAAAAAAAAAAAAAGTTGTGACTGTCGTATATATAAAGTTTGCTGAATTACACACTTTCTTGTAGATATAACATTTTATCTCGATTTGTAAGTGTCCACGCCCTGATCCGGATATTACAAGATTGAAAATAAAATTCTTGTTCCGTTCCTTTCCGCAAAATATCATTATCCTAGGAGATAATTATACTTTGCGGAACGGAACGGAACGGAACAACATTTTACAAACGCATATTTACCCTAATACTGAAACTTAAAAACTTAAATAATGAGTGTTTTAACAACCACATTAGAAAGCGTATAAATATGCATACAGCAAAGACGATCTAACTTATATTGAAAACTACCGATAGCATTTTCGTCCTTGCCCCGTGT
Source organism: Serripes groenlandicus (assembly GCA_031761405.1). NCBI lineage: Eukaryota > Metazoa > Mollusca > Bivalvia > Cardiida > Cardiidae > Serripes > Serripes groenlandicus. The sequence goes on from JASEVX010000013.1 coordinate 8,831,708, forward strand.
GGTGCCCCAATGTTTGTTCCGTTCCGTTTGTAACAAAGTAGCAACTCAATAATACATTATAACTTGTTTATTACAAGATGTACATGTTCCAAAAACCCTAGTTGCTGTTCTCACAACAACATGTCTACTCAGCTCACTGTCACCAGTGTGACTAAATTGGTATGAAATCAATCCTGTATTTATACAATCTCCCAACTGCCTTAGGGAAGTTAGTCCATTAATTATTGGTCAGATGTCCACTATTATTGGACACCTGTCAAAAGGAACAATGCAGTCATAGAAGGATAACCGTGTCACAGATAAAGATGGTTGATTAAGCTAACCGTGTCACAGAGAAAGATGGTTGATTACATCTTTACACCTTTCCATGTTGATTATATAAAGAATTTTACATAGGAATTCTTTAGAAAGATCTAAGTCCTTGCAGTGACGTCCAATCCTTAATAAGAACATATACAAGTATTTGGAATTAATAAATGGTTATGTAGATAACTGAAAACAATAGTTATTCACGAATTCAAGTAAATTGAATATTTGCAATTTAAAAGAAACAATTACATGAACACTGTAATAACATAGTTGTACTGAATAAGTAGGAATTGATAATGTAGAAATAAACGTGAAATAGTCAATACAACAAGGTAACAATATAAATATTTCTCCAAACAGTACGATGATTATTATCGATCCAACAGTCTTGTATTTCTTAGCACTTCGTAGTATCCAGAGTAGTTTGAACTCATATGGAATTATAGTTATTCACGGCGAATCGTCAGTAGAAGTAGTAGCATCAGTAGTTGTAGTAGTAGTAGTATCAGAAACAGTTGTAGTTGTAGTATCAGACACAGTTGTAGTTGTAGTATCAGAAATAGTTGTAGTTGTAGTATCAGAAACAGTTGTAGTTGTAGCATATGAAAGAGTTGTAGTTGTAGTCCTTTTATGACGAAGTCCACACAATGTTTATCATATAGTTGATTGAAGTGTTGTTATTAATTCCGTAGATTAGTAGTAATAACAGTCTAATAGGTAGTATCATGGTATAAGTCCAGCATATAAGGAGTTAGAAATATTGTCATTTTCTCAAATTATGTAATTCTTCAGTGGCATATGTTCATCTGTGTAGTAGTGCCTTTGAATACATGTGTATAATGGAAACATCATGGAATAGATCACTAGGTTAGATGAGGTCTTCCGACAAAAGAGGAATTTCTCCGGAACAATCTTTGCTTTATCGGCCTTCTGCGAGGTGGCAGTGAATCTTACACTCGAATCAATGCTCTTAGCTGAGTCTTAGCAAGGTGTAATAGCATGTCTTATTCTTGAATTAACAGAATGAATTAATAGTGATGCCTCAGCAATGTGCAAAAGAATAAATATGAGTGTCAATTGATACTGGTAGTTAGCAATTTGTCGTAGACATTATATCGGATGCAATTAAATATGATATATCAATAATAACACGCTTAAACCAATAACAAACTTGAAAAACCATAAAAATGGCCATTATATTATATATACAGGTATACCTTTCCTACATTATAATTGTAATTCGATTCCCTCTCATACTAGAGACGTTTGGAATTTTATTCCATATGCTAGATTAAGTAAAATTCTTACATTAGCATTTAATACACAACAATTTTCTTGGAACCATTATAGGCAAGAATACATTTATTTATTTAACTCTTATTTATGCATAAGTATAAATTTTAAGTCTTGTTATAAAAACCGCGGTTTCCATTTTACGTGTGAATAACCATCACAATATTATATATTAGCTAGTACGCTTATAATAATTATCTTCTAATTAACTTATTTACTTTAATTAATAGGTATAACCTAAATCTCGCTCAAATCTTCTCACACTATTATATAATTAGCTAGTACGCTTATAATGTTAACTCTTAATTAGGTAACTGATTTACCTTAATTCTTGCTGAAATCTTAATTAACATCTGTCAATATCCATGTCGTTTAACGGAGCTGACAAGGATTCGTCATCAAACATAGACAATTGATCGGGAATATTTGATTGGATTGTTTGATCACTAACAACTGACATATCACTCTCAGTTTGTCTGTCCGTACCGTGGATACGCTCGTATTCTAAACGCCTAAGACGTGCTTGTAACTTACTTAGTGGAATATTATCTTCACTTTCTTGACTGGTTGAGGACTCAGAACTATTATTATGTTTGTTAATTACCTTTGTCATTTTAACTTTACGTTTTAGAATTAAATCTTGATTATCTGAATCTGTATTATCATAAGAGCTCTCTGAAACAATTTCAGGAGGAATAACATATCTGCAATTTCGAATAGGTCTTAGATTTATAGTTTTAGTTTAAGGAAGAGTCCAGTCGTCAATATCTGCCTTTCTAACTTGATCAACATTGCATTTGATTATCTTCTAATCTAATTGATGTTTAAGTATTAATTGCTTTGAACCATCAAATTCGATTACTCGGTAGTATGGAATCCATTGAGGAGATGTCTTAGAAGTGCGTTGGAATTTTTTGTAATAGACCGGGTCATTTACAGTGAATTCTACTTGTTGGGCTTTCCTATTGGCATATCTGTTACGCCTTCTTCTTGATTAAGTGATTTGCTTGAATACATCACAGTAAATTTCGTGATTTCTTTGTAGTAATTCTTTATGGAATTCGTTGCCAACATAGGGTAACCTTTTTCCTAACAGTGAATCACTGGATCTCGACCAAATACTATGAAAAATGAGCTATGTCCAGCCGATTCTGATGGATTAAACCTGATGCTAGCAAGGGCTTGTTCTAGTACAATATCGAAATCCATCGGATTATCCCTAGTAAGCTTACATAGAATGGCATTTAAAGTTGTATGCGAACGTCCATTTTTCCATTAGCCTGGGGGTTATAGATAACTGTTCTACGATGTTTGATATTTAATTCCTGCATAACATCTTTGAACATTATAGAGGTGAAAACGGACCCGTTGGTGTCAGTATTGATAAAGGAGAGCCATATTTCCAGAATATCTTTTCGAAAAATGCTTTTACAACGTCTGCTGTAGTCGCAGTTGGTGATGCAACTATTTCAGGATAACCAGAAAGTTCATCCATAAATACTATCATATATTTGCTATTTGAAGCTGTGGGAGCCATCGGTCCGACTATATCGCATGCAATTTTATGGTTTTAAGATTGACAGTTTAATAGGCTATACATATCTTTACAAATGTGTAAATATCCTTGAAGAGATTGGGCCAGTAATATGTTTTTCGTACGGCATTAAACATCCTATTAACACCAGGTTGTCCTATATTATGATATGCAATTAAAACCATTTCGCTTAATTGACTAGGAACATATATTCTTGGGCAAGGGTAAATATCCTTATCTGACAAGTAAGGTAAAATGTCCTGAATCATAACAAATCTCCTATTTTCAGATTTAGTTAAAGAGTTCGTCTGCACTCGTTTTATTAATTTCTTAAGATCTAAATCTAATTCCTGTTCTTTTTTTATATCTATAGTAACTAAATTTTCTGGGGTAGTAACTGGTATAGGTTCTGGTGCTTCATATGATTTTGTTAATTCATCATGATTAATTGCTTGGCTATTAATAACATTAATCGTAGTTCCTTTATTATGTTCTGTCATAATATCAGTGTCTGAATCAAAAGTCGATTCTTTAACTTGTCTTGATAAAAAGTCAGCTACTACATTAGTTTTTCCAGGTACGTATTTAATTGAACAGTTATAACATGAGATTTCTAATGCAAATCTTTGTAGAAGTTTATTATCGAAATTTGAAAATAACAAATAAGTTACAGGTTTGTGATCTGTTTTGATTACGAATTTTGATCCCTGCAAGTAACAATCAAGTCTTTTTAGGCTATAGGTAATTGCTAGGGTTTCCTTAAGAATTGTGGAATATTTCTTTTGAGTTCTAGATAAAGCATGACTAAGGAAGAATATCGGTAGTTCATCTCCCTTTTTCCTGTTAAATTTTGCATCAAAATGGCGCCTATGGCATAATCACTTGCGTCTGTATATAATATGTAAGGTTTATTTATGTCTGGGTGACGTAACAGTGGTATTTTTTCTAATTGAGTGATCAAATCCTCAAAACTGTTTTGAGATTCAATAGACCATTCGAATTTAATATTCTTCTTTGTTAAACATACCAATGGGAGGCTAATTTCAGCAAAGGTTTGAATGAATTTCCTTTAAAATCCGACAAAACCTAAAAATGATCTTACATCTTTAACATTATGTGGAGTTTTAATTTGTCTAAGAGCTTTAATTTTATCAGCCTTAGGACGAATACCTTCTGCTGATATCTCATGTCCAAGGTAATTGGTTTTATCTTTAACGAATTCACACTTTTTTCGTTTAAGCTTAAGACAATTAGCTCTCAGTCGCCTAAATATTGCTTCTATATGAGGGAAATGTTCTTCAAGAGTCTTAGAGTATATAAGGAAATCGTCTAAATAAACAAAAGCAAATTCTTCACATCCTTTTATAACAAAGGACATGATTGATTGGAACTTTCCAGCTAAAATATTTAAACCTTGCGGTAAAACTGTCCACTCAAAAATTCCAAATGGAGTGGAAAATGCAGTTTTTTCCCTATTTGATTCTTTAATTGGTATTTGGTGATACGAATTCGAAAGATCTATACAAGTAAAATATTATTTTGCTTCATTTAAGGACGCTATGATGTCTTCGATGCGAGGCAGTGGATAATCTGTAGTCTTAATAATTTGGTTTGTTTTTCTGAAATCAATTACAAGACGCTTGGTGCCGTTTTTTTTGTTCACCAGAATACACGGATTACTGAATTCTGAGTGTGAATGACGTATGATATTTGCTTTGAGCATTTTATTAACTTTTTGTTTAAAATTTTCTCTTTCGCTGAATGGAATTCGATAAAGTTTTTGCCTAATCACTTGATCTGTTTTGGTCTCTATAGCAACAGAGCCATATGGATACCTTCCTAGATCAAATTCATTTTTTGAAAATACATCATTATAACTTGAAATTAATGTATTTAACCTGTCTTTATGTATATTTGGAACATTAACATTTTCATTAACGGACTCGACTGAAGATATATTATGCGGTGAACTCTGCGGTACTTGCGGCCGATCTATCAATGAAATGTCATGATCCTTATCTATTTGATGTAATTTAACCACAACGCACACGCGATGAAGTGATACAGTCTTGTTTGACAGGTTTAATATTATAATTGGTACCCTACGGTAATTAGAAAGTGTCACTAAAGCATTTGAAAGCTTTAGATGTGGTTCCGTATCAAGGTAACAATTTTCTACACTTGAGATTTCATAAGTTCCTTCATTAGAAATACTGGGACTTTGTTATAATTTTCCTGGCAATTTGTATGTAGTCATAGGTTTTAATTGTACTTTTTTGGTTTGTCGCAAAATAGAGGCTATACAACGATCATCTTGCATAGAGACATAAGTATCTTTAATTTTAATGCAATTTAAATCAAAATATATTCAACAGGAATTTGCCGATAAGAAATCTTTGCCTATAATTGCATTTCTAGAAAGATTACCAACTATAATGTAGGTATGTTTGATCATTGGTGAATTAATTTTGACATCTAAATTGGCTTTACCTAACACCCTTATTGCATCGCCAGAGGCAGATTGTAGTGAAATTGATGATTTGTTTAAGTTAACTGACTTTAAGGTTTTAAAACTGCGTTTATGAATTAGAGAGAAGGACGCTCCAGTATCGATCAAACATCTCAAGGGAATATAACCTATCTTGAAAACGCACGAATTTTGTATTTCTTTGTTATCTAAATGAGAATTAAATGCGTTATTTCTATTTTTACTGTGTCTGAGGCTCCGAGTCAAACACGAGGAGGTTTCCGATATTTTGGAACAAAGGGTTGTAAAGGGTTTAATCGTAAATATTCGACACATCTTGTACGTATGTGTCCGACACGCCCACAAAACCAACACTCAGTTTGTGTGTTTTGTCTTTTATAGTTTGAACTATTATGTTGCCTATCAAATGTGTACTTTACTGAATTTATTTGTCCACGTCTTTTCCTACAATAATTATGTTCATGTCCTGAAATCTTACAAAAAGTGCAAAAGCTTCCGCGGCGTAAATGGTCAATCTACACATTTTCATGTTCATTATTAGAATTACGCGAAGACTGAAAATCTCTATTTCTAAGTTCACAGCGTATTGAATTGATATTTCTTCTGTTGCTAAATCAACAGCTTGCTGAAATTTAATTGGATTGGCCCTGATCAAAGTCTGTCTCAATTTATCATTATATAAACCATTAATGAAAATACTCACAATTTGGTGATCAATTAAAGCAGTACATTGTTCAAAACCCCCCTTTGTAAGATTCGTCACACAGACTCAAAATCCTTTCTGCAAATGCTTGTATGTTTTCTGATTCGAATTGCGTAATATTGCTTAACTTTGAAAACTGAATATGACTGTCTGTTATCTCTGAAAACCGTTCACATAGTGCTGTTTTTAATTGATGCCAATTTGATGTAAGAGGTATAGTCAAAAGTCGCAAAATGTAATCAGAAACGTGACCTGTACTATATCTAAACTAAATGCCAAAAGTGGTGTCTTAGTTTCATTTAAGTTATTTATTAACGCGCATTTTTCAATTGATTTGATCCATATCTTAAATTTTGAAGTATCTCCATCGAAAACTAGTATATCATTTGACAATTTATTTAAAATATAATTTGTTATTTGTTCTGTTCATTTTAGAAAAGACAATGCCAATTCTTCACCTGCCATATGTCAGCCTGAAACAAATATTCAAGGTATAAAAATGATTCACTCAACCGTTCCTTCATAATGTAGTTAGTACTTCTCCAGGATCCTGGTCACGGCACTAATTACGAGTTATGTAACAAAGTAGCAACTCAATAATACATTATAACTTGTTTATTACGAGATGTACATGTCCCAAAAAAAACCCACCACTCTCTTGTTCCATATGAACATATCTACTCAGCTGAAGGTCACCAGAGTGACTAAATTGATATGAAATCAATCCTGTACTTATACAACCTCCCAACTGCCTTAGGGAAGTTAGTCCATTAATTATTGGTCAGATGTCCACTATTATTGGACACCTGTCAAAAGGAACATTGCAGTTATAGAAGGCTAACCGTGTCACAGATAAGGATGTTTGATTACATCTTTACACTTCATTGTTCAATAAAAATATTTATATTGAATCTTTGATACGTCAATGGAGGAAGCTTTAAATATTTCCCCCTATTACAATAACTCATATATCTGATACACTAGTTTTGTGGGCGCAGGGCTTGTCGTCTTTACAAAGCTGTTTGTGTACGTAAACCTCGATAAACTTGTACAGGTAATGCAGAATATCGATCGATAAGAACGACATGCATAGTATATAGCGCTATATAGATTATCGCACTCGTTTCTCTTCTCCGTATAAGTAGTCCCAGGTTATCGTGTCAATATTAAATCAAAACATGGCAGAAAGAACATTCATGGCTACGCTTTGACGAATAACTACACGCCATGTAGAAGTTTGGAGACGATAAAACTTCGTCTTTTGTCACTCGCTGTACAGCTTTTCCTGTTAAACAGTCAACAGTCATGCAATTAGTATATCACATGTGACTGAAATAAAAACCGAAAATTGTCGTCTGCTATTGCACTTGCAAAACTGACAATTCATGTCAGTCTGCTCTGTGAACAGCTCTGTGACTTTTCTCAACACAAATAAAGTTTAGTTTTGTGTTATTTGAGTTATTATTTCTTATTTGAAGATAGTTATCATAAAATGATCGGACAAGTTGTATTTGAGCCTGGGCAAGTAAATGTTCAAAGTACATGTACTTGTCCTACTGGGCAAGATGTTCAGAAGTTAATGTAGAGGCCTGGGGCCTCTACATTAATAATATATATATTCATTAGATTTAGTAAATATTTTGAAAGAAATGTCGGCTTTTATAATTATACCATTTCAAATCGCAGCTTCAGCAGTTTTAATTGTATTCATGTCTGAAATACAATCTTAAATTATGTTGCATTTCTAAATGACGGTTCACTGTACAAAACAAGACATCAAGCAAATTAATTAATAATATATCAGATTAACCAACAAGCAATCAATTGCCGATTAGCAGTTAAGCATGACTGATCATCTTACCAAGCTAATCAGTTAAAGACATGTGTATGCTAAATCATCAATTAACACCTATATACAATGTACACCGATAATTAAACCAAGGGTCGAACAATCTTAGCAATCAGGGGTCGAAAATTCGGAGGGTTGAATAATCTCTTTTGTCCGGCGTCTGTCGTCCGTCAACATCTTCTCCTCAGTAACGAGTGGGTCAATTGGGATGAAACTTCACAGAAGCATCCTCTCATTGACCTCAACAGAATTCCTTCAAATGTTTGTGATTCATGCAGAATTCTGGTTTCCATGACAACGAAACCAAACAAACTTTAAAATTCTTCTTCTCCCAAACTGGTTGGCAGATTTTCGAATTATTTTAAAGAAGTGTTCCTTGGATAACCGTCTATCAGATTCCTTCAAGCCATGTTGATTGTTTGAAAAACATGGCCACCAGGAGGCGGCGCTATTTTGCCTTATGTGGCTATAGTGAAAAGTTATACAATCTCTTCCTCTGAAAGTGTATGGTCGATTTTCAAATAATTTGTAGAAATGTTTCTTGGGAGACCCTCTATCAAATTCCTTCAATCCATGTTGATTGGTAAAAAAAACATGGCCGCCAGGGGCGCGGGGCTTTTTTGCCTTATATGGCTAAAGTGTAAACTCAAAAAATCTTCTCCTCCAAAAGTGGCAGGCCGATTTTTCAAATAATGTTGTAGAAATGTTCCTAGGGTGACCCTGTATCAGATTCCTTCAGGCCAAGTTGATTGGTCAAAAACATGGCCGCCAGGGGGCGTTTTGTTTTTTTGCCTTATATGGCTATAGAGAACACTTGAAAAATCTTCTCCGACCGTTTTTGGCCAATTTTCAATTATTTTGGTAGAAATGTTCCTTGGGAGACCCTCTATCAGATTCCTTCAAGCTATGTTGATTGGTAGATCAATAGGTTGAAAAACATGGCCGCCAGGGGTCGGGGTTGTTTAGCCTTATATGGCTATAGTGAGAACTTGAACAATCTTCTCCTTCGAATGTGTTTGCTCAATTTTCTATCTTTCTTGTAGAAATGTTCATTGGGAGACCCTCTATCAAATTCAATCCATGTTGATTGGTCGAAAACCATGGCCGCCAGGGGGCGGAGCATTTTTGCCTTATAGAGAAAACTTGAAAAATCTTCTCCGACAGTGTTTGGCCAATTTCCAATTATTTTGTTAGAAATGTTCCTTGGGAGACCCTCTATCAGATTCCTTCAAGCCATGTTGATTGGTAGATCAATATTCTAACAAACATGGCCGCCAGGGGGCGGGACTATTTACCCTTATATGGCTATAGTGAGAATTTGAAAAATCTTCTCCTCCGAATGTGTTTGCCCAATTTTCTATTTTTTTTGTAGAAATGTTTCTTGGGAGACCCTCTATCAAATTCCTTCAATCCATGTTGATTGGTAAAAAAACATGGCCGCCAGAGGCGCGGGGCTTTTTTGCCTTATAAGGCTAAAGTGTCAACTCAAAAAATCTTCTCCTCCAAAAGTGGCAGGCCGATTTTTCAAATAATGTTGTAGAAATGTTCCTAGGGTGACCCTGTATCAGATTCCTTCAGGCCAAGTTGATTGGTTGAAAAACATGACCGCCAGGGGACGGGTTTTTATTGCCTTATATGGCTATAGAGATAACTTGAAAAATCTTCTCCGACCGTTTTTGGCCAATTTTCAATTATTTTGGTAGAAATGTTCCTTTGGAGACCCTCTATCAGATCCCTTTAAGCTATGTTGATTGGTAGATCAATAGGTTGAAAAACATGGCCGCTAGGGGGCGGGGCTGTTTAGCCTTATATGGCTATAGTGAGAACTTGAACAATCTTCTCCTTCGAATGTGTTTGCCCAATTTTCTATTTTTCTTGTAGAAATGTTCCTTGGGAGACCCTCTATCAAATTCCTTCAATCCATGTTGATTGGTCGAAAAACATGGCCGCCAGAGGGCGGGACTATTTGGCCTTATATGGCTATAGTGAAAACTTAACAAATCTTCTCCTCCGAATTTAGTGTCAGGCCGATTTTCAAATAATTGTGTAGAAATGTTCCTACGGAGACCCTCTATCAGATTTCTTCAAGCAATGTTGACATGGCCCCACAGGGCACTCTGGAGGTTGCATTTGGAATCTTTATCAGAATAATTGTCTTGATGTGTATGACCTTGCTTACTTCAGGTGAGCGATCTAGTGCCATAATGGCCCTCTTGTTAAGCAGGAAGCTTTTGAGTAAGATTTTAGAAAACCCTTGGTCAATTCTGATTTGTTTTGTTACACAAATTGGTAAATACTTAGATGAGTGAGTCGGGCCATAATGATTATCCATTTGTTTTGAATGTCTTTTGAAACTTGGTAATTAAAAGTATAATATTCACATGTATGTCTCATGATTTATTTTTATAGACAACTAAAAAGGCATTTAGTTTTAACGGTTGCGTCATTTATTCTTTTACCCGAAGTTGTAATATTTATAAACAATGCATAGTTTATAAACATTGCATAGTTTATAAACAATGCATAGTTCATAAATCACATATCTATGCAAAGGCAAATGTTTGAACAGTGTTATGTACCCAAACAAATCGAGTGTCTTCAGCGCTTTGATTCTTTTTGTGGTGAATTGTGGTTTAAAACCTGTATAAGTTTAGTTGGCGGAAAATCAACATGCGGAAGTTTAAAATTCAAAGAGAGTTAATCAGGTCAGTTTACCCTTATAAGTTCTGTTCCGTTCTCCCAATTGTATATATTTCAAAGTATACTTGTAACTTGGCCCTCGTTGGTCGCTGATGTCACGTGGGGAGAAAAACATGCACCCAGTACTTTCAGGGCGAGAGTACTCCAACGATGGATCTAACCAGACCGCGTACAGTACGTGTTAGAGTACTCCATCAACTGAGCTAACCAGACCGCGTACAGTACATGTTATCCCTCCAATTGTGAGGAACCGAAACAGATTTAAACATGATTAATAGTGTCCCTGACTGCATTTCAAGTCTTCGGCTGTAGATTTGTTGTAGAAGGGAAACTGTTCATTATTTAAATTATTCAGTTTCCCTTCTACAACAAATCTACAGCAGACGACTTGAAATACATCTAGCCAAAACTATGGAAAATCTCTCGAAATGAAAGTATAACTATTGAATAGAGTTGAAATCGTTGTGGTAAAGGAAAACCATGTTCGTTATGGGCAATTTCTCCTTTTGTCACAGTGTTTTCAAATATCGTCTCCTTCAACTCTGTATGTTAGTTAACCATTTCCCACATGTCGACTTATTTAGAAGCTTCCGTATAGCATACGGCTTTTGGAAACATCGTGACCAAAAGGAGAAAATGTCCATGATGAGACTTTCTCCATGATCCAATGTGTTAACCCTTTCCCTCATGTAGACGCTTTATGACGCCTCTGCAGCAGACGGCTTTTTGAAAACATGGCAACAACAGAAGAAATTGCTCAAAACGAGCAATTTCTCCTTTTCTCGCGATATGTTCAACTCTATTCAGTTATTGTACTTTCAATTAAAGGGTTTTTCCAAAAAGAATCGGGTATGCATTCAAAGTTGTCTGCTGCAGATTTCTTGTATGTGGGAAAGGATTAACTCTACTCTAAAATAATACCATCATTCGTAGACTTTTTCCATATCCCCCCCCCCCCCCCCCCCCCCCCTCCACAACCATTAAGAGCTCTTCCCATTACCCTTTATCTGTTTAAACCCTTTCCCTAATACGACAATTCTGCAGCAGACGTCTTTGAACATATATCTCTATAATTGAATGGATAAACTTTTTAAGTGGAAAAACATTGTGGCAAAAGGAAAAATTGCTCGTTTTGAGCAATTTCTTCTTTTGTCACCATGTTTTCAAAAAGCCGTCTGCTGCAGAGGCGTCAAAACGTGTCTATATGAGGGAAAGGGTTTGGATTCTCAAAGACGTCATTTTATATGAATTTGTTTCTTTCGATTTCTATTTATTTATTTATTTATTGGGGTTTTACGCCGCTATTACGAGTTATTTATAGAACCTTTTGGAACCTCTAGACATCTTCTACTTCGTCATTGAGGTGTTTTGAGTATCATGAGAGTTATAGAACGCGCAATGATATTTATTATTTGCCCAAACATGAAGAAAGATAATATTTACATAATTTAACTCTATGTAGATATTATCTCAATAAATCTCAAATCTTAGTATCAATCAGGTACCAAAGTAGCACTCACATGATTATTATTAATCGAGTCTCTGCATCAATGATGGAACTATATATTTGGCGGTTTAACGGATGCAGGTTAATTGGTTTGCAGTAAGGAATAAAAAAGTCAACAGGCTGTTCAAAACTCACTATGTATTTTCTTTCGTTGTTGATGTTTCTGTTAGCATTGTGGCGATTGTCAATCCAATCGCCAGAAAAATTATTCTCTTTTTGTTACAAAGAAAAAAGCAGACGAGTTTGGCGCTCGCTCCTCGTCGCTCTTGTTAATTTTACTGTGGACTGATCACAGGGTGATTTGTTAAAATAAATTGCTTTCTGATCTCCGTTTTACACTGGATTTTCATGAAACAGATTGATCTTTTTAAAAAGGATTATTAATGAAACAAATTAATTCGTTGAATTGTTATCTCCCTCCAAAACCTTCTTAAGAATCCCCTTACAATCTTGACATATCAGTTACTAAGCACATATCTTTAAAGATTGGTGGCCCGACAGTGTTCAATTTCACCGAGTGACCTAGTTTCAGAACCAACTTGACCCTGAACTAAACTTGGTCGAAATGAATGTACTAATGAACGTTCTTGAAGATTTGGTGAAATTGAGGCCTTTAGAGTGTGCAAAATGTTGTTCAAAACTTTACCTTATGACCTAGTGTTTGAATCCGCATGACCCAATTTAGAGTACTCCAAATGTCTCATTATCGGTCAAATGTTGTTCAAAACTGATTGATTGAGATTTTCAACAATTCTTTTTCAGTCATATCACGGCGACCAGTTCACCTATCCATGTGTTTCCTACATTTTTTACACAACTCCACTAAAGTTCTTTCAAGCAACAAGTTGCTTTTCCACATATACTGTTATACTGTTAGCCCATTGGTGGAAGATGAATGCCGCTTGTCGCGATGAATGTTGTCAGACGTCGGGAAGAATGTTAGGTGAGTTGGAAAAGTGATTCTGGTACAAATCCTATATCTTTTTGGAGTCTATACCAATAACACTTGTGAATAAAAGAGGTCAGACGTCGGGAAGAATGTTAGCTTAGTTGGGAGAGTGATTCTGGTACCGATCCTTTATCTTTATGGGGTTCATTCCAATAACATTTGTGAATAAAGGAGGTCAGATATCGAAGGTCGTGAAAGATCTATACACACATATTTTAATGTACATTAATGTTTACTGAATGAAATATATAGTCAAACTTGTGATAGTGGTCACCTCTGTTCTTATTCATTTGATTTGTGTTAAGCAGCCACATTTTGATTTCCCCCTAGGTGGCTGCTTAATACACATTTAAGTGTACATACGCATAAATCACACAAGTAATGTTTTACATACATTAACAATTTTAATCATATTTAGTTAATATTGCTCAACTCTATTTGGCTGATTGATTGATGTTTAACGCCGTTTTGAGCAATTTTTCAGTCATATCACGGCTTTCTCACACTAGTACTTCATACAACATTGTATTCAAGCAACTGGCTACATAGACCGAGTGATAGCCCTTTGGGGAAAGACGAATGACGCTTGTCACAATAACTTTTGTCAAACGTCGCCAAGAGTGTTGGGCGAGCTTGAGTTCGAACTCACAACCCCTGGATTGACAGCCCGCGTCCGACTGAGTTACCTGGGCTCGACAGAGAAGGCTCCGATGAAACTGTTTTTCAATTGCACAATGTTTTCATATTCTATATAAACTAAAAGTCCTCAACTCTTTCCCAAATACCGGTGTTTTCTAACGCCTTTAGCAGACGTAACTTGAAATGAATGTGCCAAATGGCGAAATAATTGCCCATGTTGAGCAAATTTCTTTTTTTGCCATAATGTTTTCAACTGTATTTAATAATAAATTAATAACACATACTTTCATGAAAAGTTTCTTTAATGTTTTCAAAGTCGTATGCTGCCGATGTATCGTATGTGGGAAATGGTTAGACGAGCACCTAGTTCGGTCATACTACTCGATGCACTACATTTACTGTTCACGTTTTTGATTTATTGATTGATTAAGGGTTTAACGTCGTTTTCAACAATTGTTTACTCATAGCACGGCGACCAATTCACCTATCCATGTGTGTCCTGACTTTCTTACACTAGTCCTCCACACAACAGTATTACCTAGCATCAGGCTGCTATTCCTCATAGCACGGCGACCAGTTCACCTATCCATGTGTGTCCTGACTTTCTTACACTAGTCCTCTACACAACAGTCTTACCTAGCATCAGGCTGCTATTCCTCATAGCACGGCGACCAGTTCACCTATCCATGTGTGTCCCGACTTTCTTACACCAGTACTTCACACAACAGTCTTACCTAGCATCAGGCTGCTATTCCTCATAGCACGGCGACCAGTTCACCTATCCGTGTATGTCCTGATTTTCTTACACTAGTCCTTCACACAACAGTCTTACCTAGCATCAGGCTGCTATTCCTCATGTGAGCTGTCCCGCGAGAAAATCAATATTATGGCCTCTGCGTAATGTATCGACCAAGATCAGCCTGCGAAGACTGATATGGGCCGACACATTCCGTCTCAGGAGGATAGAGGTTTGGAGGAATGATTCCTGAAACAGAAAATTCACAGGAGGCGAAAAGTGTCTACTCGGGTTTGCCTGCGTGGCATGCTTAGGCGGATCCGGGTCGATACTTTACGCAGAGTCCACAATGTTGGTTTTCTCGCGGGACGGCTCATATAATGTTAGCCCTTTGGTGGAAGACGAATGACGCTTATCGCAGTGATTTTTGTTAAATGTCGGAAAGAATGTTAGCTGAGTTGAGGTAGTGTTTTTGGTACAAATCATGCATCTATATGGAGTTCATACAAATAATGCTTGTGAATAAAAGAATAAAAGAGGTAGCAGCTCAAAAGCCATGGAATTTTTTGGACACATATTTTAATAAACATTAATGTTTACAGAATGCAATATACATATTAAAAAAAGAGAAATCTTTTACACACACTAACAATTTGAATCATATTTATATGATATAGCTCCACTGTTTGACAGGGAAGGCTCAAATGAAACTGCATGTCAAACACACTGGTGGTCGATTAATAACGAAGCATTTGGTTCTCTAATGAGATTGAATGATTTACCAATTTCTTATTTCCATTCCTAGTGACTTCCTCATTCAAACACTTACATATATATTCCAGTAGATTGAACTGATTTATTAATTAAATAGTTGGAGTTTAACCCTTTCCCACATACAGTAAATCTGCAGCAGACAACTTTGAAAACATCCTTCTAAGGCTACTGGCTACCTTTCCATGGTTGTTTATTTAGCCCATTGGTGGAAGATTAATGACCGGGCCGAGGTTTGAACTCACAACCCCTGCATTGATACATGTAGTTATTGCCATTACCAATTGAGCTATCGTGGCTTGACTAAGAAGATTGAAAGAATTATAATACCACAAAAGACATTATTTTGAAAATAACTCATAAAGAGTAAATATTCCTTTAATGAAAAAAGTCATCTAATATTGTTGGCTGCAGGCGTGTAAAATATGGTTCATTGAGGTTCTAAAACACATTTAACCCTTTCCCATATACAAACAATCTGCAGCAGATGACTTTAAAAACATCTAGGCAAAGATATTGAAAATTTATCTTGATGAAAATATAATTATGACTAGTGTTGAAAACATTGTGGTAAAAAGGAGAAATTTATTAAGATGTTTGCCACAATGATTATAAAAGTCGTCTGCTGCAGATGCGTCAAAATGCGTCCGTATGTGGGAAAGTGTTGATGGAAGATTCTCATATATTTTACTAAAAACATCTTTCAATCAGCAATAACAATAACATTTAACCCTTTCCCATTAACAGACACATTTTGACGCATCTGCAGCAGACACTATAAAAATCTTTGTGGAAAAAGGATAAATTGATCATGACCAGCAAGTTCAGCCAATGTCCCTCAAGCGTTTCAACACTAGTCAACAATATAAATTCTTATGCTGCAGATTTATTGTATGTGTGAAAAGGTAGACGTGTTTAGTGAAATCAGTCCTACAAACATACCAGCTATGTCAGGAACAACAACAACGTTTAACCCTTTCCCACATATAGACGCTTTATCACGCCTCTTTGCAGCAATATTTTCAACTTTTTTCAGTAATCATACTTATATTTATAGAGAGTTTCTGTCAGTTTACTTAAATGTTTTCAAAGACGTCTGCTGCAGATTTGATGTATGTGGGAAAGGATTAATGATCATACCAGCTATGTTAGGAACAATAACAACGTCAAATGATCTGTGCCCCAGGGGAAATAACCATTGGCTATCAGTGTAGTTAGAGATCAGTCTGCACCTCCACAGTATCTGATCCACTGTTTGTCAGAAGTGTTTTGTATTCTTCCAATGCTAATTGGCCAAAAGGAACATATTCAGATCAGACTGCAAGAAAGCTTGATCTGGATGTAAACTGTACTATTGTCCTGATTTTGTTTTTAATCCTTTCCCCCATACACAAGATCTGCAGCAGCCGACTTTAAAATTGTCTATGCAAACATACGGTAAAGCTCTATAAAAGAAGGTATAATTACTGAATAGAGTTGAAAACATTGTGGCAAAAGTAGAAATTGTTTCTTTTGAGCAATTTCTATTTTTATCACGATGTTTTCAAAAGTAATCTGCTACAGAGGCGTCAGAAAGCGTCTATATATGGGAAAGAGTTAATGTAGCAGAAATCAGAAATGAATATTTACAAGTTATGATAAAACAATATAAACAATATATATACATCACCTATTATATACATCACCAATTATATACATCTATTATATACATCACCTATTATATACATCACCTATTATATACATCACCTATTATATACATACCAACATTATAATTATAAAACAGTGTCAAAATTATTGTTCTATCTATACATGTTTTTATATGCTCAGCATCATCAATTATTTTGTGTTACAATTAACTATTTATGGTTTGAGTTATCGGTACACATTTGTGATTTATAAAAAAAAAATGTTATATTATTTTGATATGCTATCTATTGATAATACAACATTGAAATAGAAAACTTGAACTCTTAAGATTTCTTTCATTCAATTAAGTTTGAAACTGTCTTGGCATAAATCTGGAGAAACTCTTTCCATGAAAGCATACTTGTGGAAAATAGATATAAACATTGTGTCAAAAGGAGAAATTATTCATTATAAGCAAATTCTCCTTTTCCCAAACGTTGTCTGCTGCAGATGCTTCAAAATGTAACCGCATGTTGGAAAGGGTTTACAGAAAGTCTATACATTTTAAAATCTGTGATCCTATATCAAATAGGGCCCCCACTCTATTAATAAAGTTTTACCCTATCCCACAAACATATGCTTTTTAATGCTTCTGTTGCAGACAACTTTTGCCAAAATGTTTTCAATTCTATTCAATAATTATAATAAAATTAATTAAGTATTATAGAGATTTTCCATATTCAAATCTTTTGCTTAATAACGTCTCAGCCCATTATATTTTCATACATAATTTCAACAACAAGAGTTAGAGAAATTGTTAATTGTGAACTTGGTCGATTTAGTGACCAAATCTCATTGCCTTATGATGCTTTCATCTAAAGGTGTCTGTATCAGAAAGCATGTCAAATATCAATAGTTTTGGGGGTTGCAATCATGTACATACAGTTCAAATAGCAAAATACAAAAGTACAAAGAATGTTGGGGGTGTTGTAGTTTTCAATATGTCAGATAGAAGAGAGAAGACTTGTTTAGCACAACGTATATAAAATTCGATTAATAGGCTAAATATTAAAAAGATGTATAATTTTTATCAATTTTGATTGGATATTGTGAAAATTAAAAATGCATTGTTTATTTATTTATGACAGCTTCATTTCTTTTCCATATTCGAATCTTTTGCTTTAAAAATGTCTCGACCCAGTGGATTTTCATACATAACTTCAACGACAAGAGTTAAAGAAAATTGTTAATTGTGAACCTGGTCGATTTAGTGACTATATCACCTTGCCTGATGATGCTTTCATATAAAGATGTCTGTATCAGAAAGCATGTCAAATATCAATACAATTTTTTCGGGTTGCAATCATGTACATACAGTTCAAATAGCAACATACAAATGTACAAAGAATGTTGGGGGTGTTGTAGTTTTCAATATGTAAAATAGTATAGAGAAGATTTGATTAACACAAAGTGTATAAAATTAGCTTATTAGGCTAAATATTAAAAGGTATAATTCTTATCAATTTTGATTGGTGATTGTGAAAATTAAAAATGCATTGTTTATTTATTTATGATAGCATCATTTTTTCTTTCATTAATTAACCCTTTCCCACATACAACAACTCTGCAGCAGACGACTTTGAAAACATACCTGAAAACATTTGGAAACTCCCTTGAAATGAAAGTACAATAATTGAATAGAGTTGAAAACATGGTGACTAAAGGAGATATTGCTCGGTTTGAGTCGACATGTTTTCTAAAAGCAATCTGATGCAGAGGCGTCAATAACCGTCTATGAGGGAAAGGGTTAACATACTAAATGAATATAGCAATATTTAAGTTTAATCTTTCTTATTTGTAGAAGACATAATGTCCATAATATCAGTCAGGGTGCATATACAGGAAAACCTATTTTAATGCAAGTTAAATAAGGTTAGTACATGTATTCATTTCATCATGGTCAATTTCTCCTTTTGTCAAAATATTTTCAAAATTCAAATGCTGCAAATGCATCAAAATACATCAAACAACGTCTACATGTCAGAAAGGGTTGATATTCTAAATTAAATAAAAAAAATCCAAAAATAAGAGTAAATCTTTTACAGGTTACATTTCCTTTAAAAACCTATTATGCGATAAAAAAAATCAACTAGTTTCAATAACTACCGGTATCTGTTTCATTTATAGAGATTTTCGACATAATAGCCTTTATGTCTTCAAAGTTTTCTGATGCGGATTTGTTGTTCGTGAGAAAGTGTCAATTGTTTACCTTATTTGACGTTCTAACCCCATGTTGTTGGTATTCAAAAGAATCTTCTCAGTGAGACGATTCTTTTAAGTACACACATTATAGGGTTTGGTTGGATAATAAAAACGATATTTGAGCTGTAAATGTCTTCTTATCTGGACCCCTGTCTTAGGGTCATCTGTAATATCATTGCGAAAAGTACAGAAATTCAAAGCACATATGAGTATCACCTTTATTCAGAGTATACAGTTTTGTTGGTAAATTAGTAATTGCTAATTTTGAGAACTCTCGCATTCTCTGTTTTTTTATAAGCAATGCTGCGTGAATGAAATGTTTAAGTTTTGTCCATATGCTATGCTAACAAATCAAAGTCATGAAAGTCATTGTGTTGATGAAATTTGAGAGCTTTGTGATATGCTGCCATTGTTATCCTTAAGACATTTCTAATAAAAACATTGCAAAGGTTCAGACAGGCATGACTAGGATTCTAATTCCAAACACTATAATCTCCTTCATAAGAACGTTTTTGTTCTATCTTCTCGTAAGAACATGCATGCATCAATCATTTGAATGAGCACAAACATCATAGAGCATCACAGCTTTTAAAATTATAGTGGTGTGAACATATCCATTTATCCCGGTTTTAGTAGTAAACAGGTGTATAAACATATTGATGCAGAGCTCTAGATTACGGGCATTTTTCATGTTCTAAAATCCGTAATTGACGTTCAAACCCTATGTGTGGAAACTCAAAAGAATCACCTTCTTGAGATGGTTCTTTTGAGTACCCATGACATAGGGTTTGGTCGGGCCATAAGAAATATATTGCGCGGAAAAAAGCTGTATACCCTTCCTTATTAGGACATATGTAGATGTACTTACATATTGATAATTAAAGAAATCATCATCTGTATAACGTAAAGCGAATTTAGTTAGGCTACTCTCGAAATTTAAAGAGTACGAAACTCGTTGGTACGTTGGGTGAACTATCGCTGAGCTTACTGTTTCCAGCCAAACTAGACTTAAAGAAAGGTAATTTAGCTGAAAATTGGTAAAAAAATCAACCGTGTGTGGGAGAATTGCGAAATTGCCATTCGTCTGACTGAGAAGGAGGACAAGTTCAGGGTTGCTACGCTTCTTAAATGTCTTAGCCCAGATGCTATTGAGTTGTTCGAATCATTCCCGATTTTAGAAAAAGACAGGAAAGACCCGCAGACGAGGTGGCATCAGTTTCTAACCAAAAAGGAAGAAGAGATAAGACGTCATCAAAAGCTCAAAGAGATTGTTGGTATTGTGGTAAAGTGCATCAGGCAAGTAAAGAATCATGTCCAGCATGGAAACACAAATGTAATTCATGTGGAGAACTGAATCATTTACCGTCAAGTGTAGAACCAAAGAACAATCTAAGAAAAAGGTGGTAATAAGTATTCAAAAGTTTCATGTTGTAACACAAAAACATTCAAGTGACAATGAAAAGGAAGACTATGTGTTCAGTGTTGAAAATAGAGAACGAAAGAACTCATATCCAAAGAAACTGTTTACTAAAATAGCAATTAGAGGATGTCAGTTTAAATTTTAATTGGATTGTGGATCGACAGTAAATATTTTGTCAGATACATATTAGAACAGAACAGAAATTTTTATTTTCAACTTAAGCATATACAGCCCATGATTGATATTCACAAATATACATACATAAATGGTTAAGACAATGAAATGGTTGAGAAATAGTACTTAACTAAGTTTAAATTAAATAAGTTTAAATAAGTTTAAAATCAAGTTTATATGCATATGTATAAATACACATCTATACACAAGATGTTTCATGGTTAAAGTTTAAACACTCTTGATTATTGATGTACAATAAAACAGAGATAAAGACTCTTGGTAAAATTGAAGTGACTTGTGACACAAAGAGGTACCACACATATAAATATAAAGTACTCACGTTGTGTTTCTACATCTTTATTTACTATAGAGAATATTGTCTACTTATCCAACCATACATCATTTCTGAATTATTACAACAGATCTTAAACGTGTTTCGCTCATATCAGTAGCCCAGCAATAAGCCCCCGTCTGTGTCTTTCACCATGTCTTTCACCATGGTAACATTGTGACGTACTAAATATATGCGTGGCATGTTTACAGGGGCCATTGTGCCACATACCTTCCCCACTTAAAGACATTTTCCATCATCACTCCAGTATAAAAGCTGGTGTGGTATACATAGCAAAACGACAATAAAGATAATCTGTAAGATAATGATAATAAAAAAACAAATACTTTTTACTTCTATGGTATGCCATTCATAAGTATAAAAAGGTGGAACGTATGTGTTATCTACTCGAAGAGTGTTCGCCAGTTAAGTGTCGTCGCACCGGAGCAGGTAGTGTATTTTATAATATTGATATCAGCGGAACATACCGGCCTCCCTTCGTCAAGGAAGAGCAGCATGTTCCTGATAAAAATTAATCTGCGAACTCATCTTCACACGCTATACAATATACCGGCAATTCCACCTGGGTACTGCTGTACGGACAATAGTGTTGTTGACCACGCCAATTCAGCCACACCTCGTACAAGGAACAAATACAAAATGTCCTTTTGCCGCAAGCTATACAGTATGCGAAAAGGACACCGGCGCTCATGTTTACCACGCGTAATAAAATGCTTTCAACTCATTAATAAACTCAAATGAAGCAAAAGGTATGAAGATCAAATAACATAATTAATAAATAAATTGACGTCAAAATAATATCAATTGTTTGGTGAAAGTCACCGTATGAACAATTTCACAAGTATTACAAATTACGCCATAACAATAGTTCAACTGTCTGGTTAAAGTCACTATGAATAACGAAATTAACGTTTACTAACAATACAACGAGTTGTTGTTTTTATTTGTATAACTATTTGAAACATAACAGATTACTGTTCATTAGGTTGTGCATTGCTTATTTGCGGTGTACGGCCTATCCTGCGTATTGTCCAACGACCGTCCGTCTGAAGGGTCACCAGTGCAGCCCGACCTCGATGCGCTGGATGCACTCCCGAGATTCCAGAAGTGCGGAGCCTAGCCAACAGTCCAGCCGCCTCTTATCTGACATACACGCTAATGGCCACACGTTGTTGTTCGGACAGTTGGTCGTCCAGGTGACGCCTCAGCGTTGTCTCTGCTGCCGATAAGCCGCATGAAAGTGAATCGCCCAGGATGACATTGACATAGATGTTACGTGTAATAATGTTACTAAATGGAACAGGCTTCACACAGTGTAGGTGAAAGCACATCGGTACACTTGTCTGGACAATTGTGTAGTTGTCCTATATACCTTAATACTGAGTAGCACGCCTTGCACGTATAATATGTCCGTTTTTTACACTTTTCACGGGAAGGCAGATTTTCCGGAAGACCCATTTTGAAGCCGAACGTAAGACTGTTAATGGGCCAGCCTTCTTTATATAGCCTAGGGCGTTTTTGTTGTTTTTGCTTTTTGTTTGTGTGTTTGGCCTGTGTTCACCTATTATTTCATGTATGTTGTATCATCCTATCATTCGACAACAGATGGTCCGCCTAAATAAGTTCAGCATGTCCCTGGGACTGTTATTTTGTTTTTCCTTCATTATATTGTTACCAATTACGTACTTTCCATTTCCTTCATTCGTCTGTGACTCAAAAGGATCGTTCATAGCTTCGTTAAATACAAGCACAAACTAGGCTTGGCGATCGGATGTCCAAGTCGATTTCGTCTACTTCGGGTTGGTAGTAACGTCCATTCGTTCACCGGATAAACTGGGGTACAGTTTATTCCTGGTATGTGTGAAGGTTTCCTGTCCCTCACCCACATCTTTGTATTATTTAGGAATTTATCTTCGAACGGCTTCCAAATAATATTTTTCGAAAGTTTGCAGCTTTTAACTGAAGAGAAATATCTTCTTGGTTGATCGATTGTAGTACAACATAGGGTGTAGATAAAGTAAAATACTTATTTGAAGCTGTCCATTGTCTTTCTACTTTTATTACATCTAAGGGTGCGTTCGTTTGAAATTCGGATGTGTGGCCACCACGAACTGTTGCAAAGCTTAAACTCGTCCCCGAGATAATTATCCAATTCATTTCAAATAGGTAAAAAGCTAGAGGTAGGATATCTCTAGTTACCTGTGTTAGGCATACTTCTGCTACATCTTCACGCGACGCGGTAAATAAGCTTAGTAAACAGGTGTTAGCTAGTGAAACTGGATATACCGCAATGTTAACAGTACAGAATTTGACATTTCCATGGCTGCAAGATTTTAATTCTTTGTCTGACAGTAACTGATAGTTTTTCCGCGATTTATCTATTAGAAAACCGTTGGCTTCTAATTTGTCTTTGGCCATCAAACTGTTTCGTTTTCTTTTTGTATTGACAAATAATACAGGGGAGGTGATAGTTATAGAAATTGCTTTGTACAATTCAAAATTTTGATCGAGTCTAACAAGTGGTATAGACATGACAATTAATATCCTTCCGTCTACGAAATAGGTAGACCTGGTAAGGTATCTATAGAATGCCCATAAATTAGTTCTCGGGTTATTTATTAATGAAACGAAACTTGGTGCAGAATCGTGTAGTAACAACATCTGGAGTGTAGGAGGACTTATACTTGTTGTCGATATTTTCCCGAGTGCGAGAACATTTAATTGGAATTTTAGGTTCATGAGATAAAGTCTGGCATCCTTTAGCATGATCCTTATCTCTTCTAGGAATAACCCTAATCTTCTATAGACTTCGAGAAAACGTCGATTTTCACTGACTTTTCTTTCTAAGTCATGTTTTATGGCATTAATTGTCCATTTGTCTTATGCTACCAATTATGTCGACTGTTGATTGGCGGTTTTCCTTGATCAAAACTCTTTTATAACGGAAATGCCTTCTTCAACGACATGTATTACTCGTTTTTGATTAATTACGGGCAAGTGTTGATATTTGATAGTTAATCATATCTATGTCTTTATCCGATACTATACCAAATAGCCATGACAAACCTTCACCAATAAATGGTAATAACGATCGTCTGACACGATATTCTTGGGACGTACTATGCATTTGTCTCATTATTTGTATTACTTCATATTGGATACTATCTTGCAGCCTTCTTAGAAAATCTACTTCACCACGTATGCCTTCTAGCACATTTGGAAACGCCTCAAAATGTTCATTGTTTTTAGTATATTCTGACAAAGTGATACTTAAAGTAGCCTCAGCACATTTAATGTCTTCATTCACTTAAGACATAAAGTGTTCGAAATCGTCAAAATCTATGACTAATGTTGCTAGCCATGTCGCTCTGGTAGTCGAGATCTCATTTGCTTTATAAAATGCAACGTTATCTTTAATAATGATGCCATATATAAATGGCACAAACGAAAATACTGCCCAACTATATAACGTAAGTCGACACATGGTTATCTGAAATGATAACCAAAAGAAAGAACATTTAGTTCTGACGCGAACATATTTACATAAGAAGCCTATCTAAGACCAACACAACTCACATCCCTACGTATGAGTATATCTTTTTTCTTTACTGTTATAATGAAAGTGCAATTTTTTAATCGACCTTCGATCAACACTGTTTATATTTTTATATGACCTTTTTAAATTTGTATCGGAATTCTGATCACTGTCTGAAATGTAGGACTCAGTAGAGGTATCATATTCAGCAATAATACGTTTATCTTCGTACTTGACTCTTGCCAGTCGTGACCGAATTGTATCACGCAGTTCAGCTAGTGGAATATTATCTTCAACAGAGCTACTACTGTCTAGACGCTACCGATGATATCTATCTGTTATCATTTTTTTTGTTTTTCAGGTCATCATCACCTTCCGATTCAGAACTAGACCTAATTGGTGGTACAACATAATTGGACGGCCGTAACTTTTTGCCAGTTTTATCTATAGGAATTTCCCATTCATTAATATTTGCGTATCTAGGTGGCCCGCATGTACCTTAGTGGTGGAGTCATCTAATTGTTTTGTTATGATACATGTGACGGGGGATGTTGTTTCAATGATACGGTAGTATGGCTCTCATTATGTGTCACATATACTGTCTTCTATGGTTTTTATAGTAGACGGGGTCACCTACTTTTAATTCAACATCTTTTCTATTTTTATTTGCCAATGTATTCCTTTTCTTTTGTGCTTTTTTTCGGTTTTGATGTACTAAAAGAAAGTTGTTATGCTGTTGTTCCAAAGCAATTGTATGTGGTTCTTCATCATGGTATTTTCGTCTTGGTTTCAATAGGTTATCAATTTGGGGAACAACCTCACGGTTATACAATAAAAAGAAAGGTGTATTTTTGTGGATTCATTTACACCGAATCTTATAGCTGCCAAAGCTTGGTTCAAAAACATATCCCAAGTACCTTCATTAGTGTTTACTTTTTTTTTTAGATTATGTCTATCAAAGTTCGATGATATCGTTCAACTAAACCATTACTTTGCGGGTGATAAAATGACGTAGTGACGTGGCGGATATTGAGGGCTGCCAGCGTTTCCTTTACAACAGCATTTACATTTTCGGACCCGTTATCGGACAAAAGTTCAAGAGGACACGAATACCTGGGGAATATTTCATCAATGATTAATTGTGCTATCGTCTGAGCAAATTTATCTGGGCAAGCAAATCCTTCTGGGTAACCACTACATAGGTCAATCAGAGTTGCAATGTAACGATTGCCCGTAATTGATGTGGGAAAAGGACCACACACATCAATAGCACAGTTTGCCCACGCAAAAGGGGGGGGGATATCCATTTCTTGAACAGGTGTTTTTTAAGCCGTAACATTTTTATACAAGTTAACCCAATAGTATTTGGCATGGATTGCTTCATGGGTCTTATCAATGCCTAATGTCCTAATGCGGCATTGTATTCTGTTATAATAACATCCTTAAACTGACTTAGAATACAAAGTCGTAAACATGGATCTGAGTCAGATTTAGAAATGTAATACAATACATTGTCTAAAAGTATGGGGCACACGGAAAAGTAGGTCAGCGACCGAATTCTGCGTGCCTGGAAGATACTCAATCTTACAGTTATAGCCAACAATGGAAAGAGCCCATAATGAAATATTTCTGTTTTGCATAGGCGATTCTAATAAGTACTTTAGGGGTCGATGGTCACACTTAATGGTGAACTCTTCATTATGTAAATAATGATCTAGTTTCTGGAGAGCGAACTATATGGCATAAGCCTCTTTTTTCGATAGTAGACCAACGTGTCTGGGTATCACCTAACCTATGTGATAGATAGTAAATAGGTCGTTCAACTTTTGACCAAGATTAATTTATAGTTTGAGTCAGACAAGCACCTATGCACTTATCACTAGCATCAGTATAAAGCGTGTAAGGAAGACTTGGGTAAGGGAAACAGAGGAGTGGTTATCGTACAAGTGCATGCTTCAGTTCATCGAAAGCCGACAGACATTCATCAGTCCATTTGAACTTGGCATACTTTCGAGTCAGTGCTATAATTGGTTCAGCTACTTTGGAAAAGTTGTGGATAAATCGACGGTAGTAACTACATATTCCAATGAAACTCCTTACTTCCTTAACAGTCGTAGGGGGCGGTAATGTCCTAATTACATTAACCTTCTTTTGCTCCGGCTGGATACTGTTACTATTTATTACAGAGACAAGGTTATTGGTTTCAGATTTCAGGAAACTACATTTCTTTAGCTGGAGTCGCAATTGATGCTTACGTAAGCGATTAAAGGCTTCTTGGACATGTGCCAAATTTTCAACTAGATATTCCGAATAAATCAACATATCATCTAGGTAGGCTACCGAAAAATCACTTAACCCTTCAAGGACACGATTCATTAGTTGTT
This sequence comes from Serripes groenlandicus, assembly GCA_031761405.1. Lineage (NCBI taxonomy): Eukaryota > Metazoa > Mollusca > Bivalvia > Cardiida > Cardiidae > Serripes > Serripes groenlandicus. The sequence continues at coordinate 8,858,939 of JASEVX010000013.1, forward strand.
GGAACACTGCAGGAGCGGTAGTGAGGCCAAAGGGCATGACATTGAAATGAAACAGTCCACGTTGGCACGTGAATGCTGTTCTTGCCAGTAGCCGGATTTAAGGTCAAGTGAGGTGAAATATTTAGCCTTGCCTAATGAAGTGAGGATGTCATCTATCAGGGGAAGAGGGTGTGAATTTGTTTTTGATATTTTATTGAGTTGGCGGAAATCTACCCAGAAACATTTTGAACCATCATTCTTATCTACAATTACCACAGGAAATGACCATTCTGACCTACTTCTTTCAATAATGTTTGCATCAAGCATTTCATCTACAGCTTTATCCATTATTTTTCTATTATTTAACTGGACACGATATGGTTTCAGTTTAATCGGGGGATGGTCACCAGTATCTATTTTCATTCAACAGTTTTCGCAAACAAGTCACTGTTTTTATGCAATAAAGTCATAACCTTGTTTTTGTATTTTGTTTGAATGTCTACGTTCTCAAAGTCATGTGGGTAAAAAATGTCTTCTACATTTTTTCCTGACGTTACCTCCATGACTTTCCTGACATATGGACTAGATTTCTCCTAACTTAAGTCTGTTAACTAGAGCAAAAGGTGTACGTCGATTCAAGATTATAGTCTTATTTGTAATATTCACGAGCATAACATGTTTTCTACGATTCCTCGAAAGCTTACACACTGAATCAGTCATGATTAAACCTGGTTCGCTGCCAACCATACCTGTATCAAATGGATTGACCTCATAATTCGTAGCTGTGGGTAATTCAGGATGTTTACGCACATGAGCTTGACGAATATGGACAGTCTGTGGAGCGATGTTGACCTTGTTGTGGACCCTGGCAACTGATGCCACGTGCATATCACCCACCAGAGGGATGTACGTCTCATGGACACGTACCTAAGAGAGATCATGGTACACGCGCACACCTCGTGATTTTAACCAGTCTAACCCAATTATGACGTTCCTATTTAGATTTCTTACTACGTAGAATTTGTGACTCATAGTTAAACCACCAGAGTGAATTTGAACTCAGCATATCCATCTACATGCAACGGTGTGTTTCATGCTGTTGCTAAATTTATTTTATGCATATACAACTTAGGTTTGACCTTGAACAAATCGTATACACATCTGCTGATAAGTGATACCTCCGCATCCGAGTCCAAAAGAGCTCTATACTTTTGGTTTTCATATTTCATTAATAAGGAATGTTGTCCATTTACTACAGAATTTACATAGATAATAGAGTTGTGTTGTCTGTTACCTCTTCTCGAATTGGCTTCTACATTCGAGAAAGAGCGGCATTTAAATATCGGTCTTCAGCATGCCATTTGTTGCACTCGTTTGCATAATGACCTACTCTTTGACACTTGAAACAGACAATTTGTGCTTACTCCGTGCCTGATCTCGTACAGTAGCAACATTTATGTTAAGATCGCGTTTCCTTAACCTACAATCTCGAATATGATGCCATTTTTTCTTACAGTAATGACATATGTCTTTCGATCGAGCTGGTCGACTTCCATAGGAACGTGACCTTGTGAATTAGACGAATTACCTGCATGTTGACCTATTCTGAACTGAAAACGTTTTTGCAAATTTTGTTCACGTGCTGTGATCATGACGGCTGCATTGACATTATCGGGGTTTTCCCTCATGACTCTCATTTTCATTGCGTCTTTGTACAAACCATCTATAACGAAGCCAATTAATTATTTTTGGGCAGCATTTAACCGCTCTTCAAAAGCGTCCTCGCTCAACGCTAAAAGTCGTTCAGCGTAAACCTGTACAGTTTCCTGGGGTTGTTGTTTGGTTTTGCGCTAAAGCAAAAATGCGTGTTGCGAATACACAACATCCCCAAAACTCATATTTAACTCAGCATTTATTCTATTCCAGTCATGCGTTGGATTAACTTATGAATATCTCTTCAAAAAGTCACTACTGGACCCTTACTTGGGTGATATGCTATTAATTTAATTCGGTCATCAGGTACACTAGATAGAGTTGCAAATTTTTCGATACTTTCGATTCAATCTTTATATTCTTTCGAATTTGAACCATCAAAATTTGAAACTATTTTAGCTATGCCTTGTGCTCCCATTGTGGAAGAAAAAAAAGCATGACGCTTGAATTAAGAGTTTCCTTACTTGTTGTAAATACCATAACGATACAATCTGTAGAAACGATTACTGTTCACACTTCCTCCAGAACTTCCACCACCACAACTCCGTGCTGCAGGTTCCCTGTCACAGTTCCGATGTTCATGTGTCCTGTAGGCGGTTGATTGGTGCGCTCCCGTTCGAATTGTACTGTAGGAAATTTTGAGGAAGTACACAGTTTAGCACACCCCTGAGATTAACGCTGCGATTGTTTCAAACAGACAAACTTTAAATGGCCATGCGAGATGTCGTAATTGAGGGAAATTCAGCCACGTTCTGTCGTTGCAAGCGTTTGTACCGTTACAGTGTGCAGCCAGGATACCCATAACACATGTAAAATAAGAATATTGGATTATCCCGTGTTACATCATATTTCTCCTTAACTCACATATCTGCCATGGACGGCATTGAAAACCTCACTAAATATTGATATAATTAGTGAAAAGAGAAACTGTTGAAAACATTACTTGTCATCTATAAGGAGAAATTACTCATGAGCAGTTTATGCGATTTCCTCTATCTTTTCAAATGATGTTTGCCGAAGGTTCGTCAAAATACTTCTGCATGAATGAAATTCAAGGGGTAAAAAAAAAACTATTTACCTTTTGATACGAACATTTTAAAAGTTTCTATTTCAAAAATATCTGAGCACGTGAACAAACGGACAGTATAGTTTTAATAATATATTCTCATGTCCCACCAATGACTGCTGCAGAGGTGTGGGAATGTTACCCATATGAAGAAATAGGTTTAATTGTTAACCTCTTTCTGGATGCAGATAACTTTTGACCAAAGAAACCAGCTTTTAAGAGTTGATCATGACTGGTGATCTATATTTAGCAACTGTGATCTCGGCATTAACCCTTTCTTTCATACAGACGCTTTCTGACGTCTCTGAAGCAGACAGCTTTTTGAAAACATGTCAACAACAGAATAAATTGCTAAAGACGAGCAATTTCGTCTTTTGTTACCATGTTTTCAGCTATATTCAATTATTGTACTAACATTTAAAGGGAGTTTCCAACTTTTTCAGGTATGTTTTGAAAGTCGTTTGCTGAAGACTTGTTGTATGTGGGAAATGGTTATTAGTAAAAATAAAAGCTACCAGGCAGGCATATAAACCCTGTCTTACTTTCAACAAATCTACAGCAGACAACTTAAAAAGCATCAGGAAAATAATATGCACAATTGCTATGAATGAAAGTACATTTATGAAATAAGATCGTGGCAAAATAACCTAGACAAACATTTTAATATAAAGTATACATGTATCTCATTATCTTAATGTTGCAGTTTCTCAGCAGAGTGGTCTGACCGCATATGCATATGTTGAGTACCCACAACGTAGGGTTTGGAAGCCAAATATTGCAATGCAAACTTTGGGGCTTATCAGGCTATCGAGCGATCTCTATCTCCGAACATTACTGGCATACATAAGCTAGTAAACCAGTCATCTGTCGCTGTCGAGTAACTTATGGGAGTCTATATTCGTCGTTTTAAAAGACAGATTGCAATGCATGCATTTATTTATCTTTGTTTGTTCTTTCTAAATAAAAGGCCAAAGGCTTTCCGATAGACTTTGAAAGTCGAATATACTAGTTTTTCAAGTTTTATTGAGAAATACAGTGGGTAACATGACCGTGAGTATACAGTATTAAACAATGTACATATTAACATAGGTAATCCAACAATTACAAATATAAGCGTACCCATATATTTTAAACATTATATGAACACACTGTAATTTTACACAAAACTTATACTTGCCATTAACTGAAAATATAAGTATTGTATATAATACAGTATAAACCTTGAATACATATGACATTTGTAGTGGTAAAGCGTGAAGGGGTAAATATGCCTTTTATTCAAAATACAAAGTTTTTCGCAACTCAAATGATTTAAAAACAAATATTGACACATTCTTAGTTAATTTCGGACTCTCAGATGTCATGAGATCAATAAATTTCAAAATATTCTTCCAATAATACTTTTTTATGAATTTCTTTCTTAATTCTTGATATAATGGACATTCTTAAATGAAATGAAACTCATCTTCGATTGTGTTCAAACAAACTTTACATTTTCTATTATGTATTGAGATTTTTGGACTGCGCCATCTACCTGTTTCAATTTCTAATCTATATATATCACAATCATAAACAATCAAATACTGTAATTCATAAAATCTCTAAAATTGTACAAAAATCAATATGGTCAGCCAACTAGCGTTATCAGGTCATACACGGTGGGATAAGCTGATGGGGTATTGATACCCCGCCGAGATGACACAATACCGCACACTCCAACACACAGGCATTTCACCTTTCTGAGGCATCGCATTTTACATAAATGTTCAAAAAGGACCAAAATATATTTAAGAAAAAATTATTTGAATAAGAACAAATGAAAGCTCAATTTTGTTTGCATCTTGAACCGATTGACATGAAGCGATTGGATGTTTTTAAATATCTTAATAAAGCAGAATAATGTTTAGCCCCTTCTTATTTCAATGTAACTTTGGGTGAATAACAAAAACCTAATTGAGGACTAAAATCATAGAATCATATTCAAAATATCATATTAAAGAGCAAATGTTTACCTAACATATTCGTTTGAAATGAAATAATCCATTCATTAACTAATTTGTAGGAGCAATTTAACCATTTGTTCCCTATATAACTCTATAGAAACTTTCGAGACACCGGATTTCCCGTAAGTTGTCAATGGTTTTGTTTATTCATAGAGACATTAAATTAGATTCTGAGCAGACAATTAATAATTATGCCAGAAACTATCCTCGCTGTATACTACTTTGAAATCAACTATTAGAATTAATATATACATGTACATGAATTGAAGTATACATCGACGAAATGACAAAAAATGTACGCCCCCCCCCCCCCCAAGCCCAAATCATGGATCCGCCCCTGTCGTCTACTGTATATATTTCAAAATGCGTCTGGTAGATGCCGACACAAACGTCAGGCGGCACCATATGCTGTCCTGTTACAGATTCACTTCGAGCTAGAGTCATCTTCAGAATGTACACAGTAACATTTGTTAACTCTTTCACTGTCAAATTGCACAAAGACGACTCTTCGATGTTGAGAATTGGGCAAACAATGAAGATTTCAGGAGAGATAGCTCGTTACGAGCTGTCTCATCTTAATCTGCATTGTTTTCAAAAGCCTTAGGCAGCAAGATTTGAATGTGGCTTGTTAAAATATAAATATATACATTCTGAATTACAAATTTTGGTTGTCTGGTTATTAATGGCAAATCGGCGATGCATTACAGTTACATAATGGGTGCTGCACCCTCATTTTAAACTCTTTTGAAAAGATTTTGATTTAATTTACAAAATGTATACAACCTACACAGCTAGGGTCCTGAAAATACGTGGATTGAATATCCACGAGTGTATTCATTAATTCGTATTAAAAGATATGAACGTTGGCTAATGAAAGACGATGGTATTACTCATTTCCTAGATTTTGAAATATCTACAAACAATACAAATCATACAAAATTGAATACAAATAATGAGGGAAGAAGATGTGATCCAAGATATGAGTAATCTGAAGTAATAGAGAAAGTGCATTGTAATATGTCATTTCACACTGTATGCTTGATTGATGTGAATCGCTGGTGAAATATTTTACCTTTATTAAATTTTCTGCGACATTCTATAAGGTGTGGGATATGTTTTCCAATCACAACAATGCAAACTTTGGGGCTTATCAGGCTATCGACCGATCTCTATCTCCGAGCAATACTTGCGTTTACACCAGATAGTTTACCAGGTATCTGTCGCTGTCCGCTTGGCTTTATAAGGTAGATTGATTTATGAGGTTCATAAAGTGTTTTGTTTTAGTATATTCTCATTCTCGATTTATTCTAGAAGAGTCAAAACTTTGATATTTGTTTATATATATAAGGCTTTGACGAAACCTAGTACTGTTGTATTTTCTAAACTTCCAATGCGCGTACAAAAAGAGAACATATGTTTTGTAGTGATTGAAGACTATCTTTATATCTATATTCGTAAAATTGAACAAAAATCAATATGATCAGTCAACTTCCGTTATCGGGTCATAAACGGTGGGATAAGCTTTGATACCCTGTCGAGATGACACAATACCGCACACACCAATATACAGGCATGTCACCTTTCTGAGGCATATAATTTCACATAAATGTTCAAAAAGGACCAAAATATATTTTAAAAATGATGATTTGAATTAGCCCAAATGAAAGAGAAATACAATCGGCATCTTGAACCTTTAAAACGAAGAATAATGTATAGCTCCTTCTTATTTCAATGTAACTTTTGGTGACCAACAAAAACCTAAAAAAGGACTAAAATGTAAAAATCATAGAATCATATTACAAATATCATATCAATAAGGAATTGTTTTCCTAACATATTCGTTTGAAATGAAATGATCCATTCATTAACTAATTTGTAGGAGCAATTTAACTATTGTTTCCCTATATAACCCCATAGGAGCTTTCGAGACACCGGATTTCCCAAAAGTTGGCAATGGCATGTACAGTAAAACTTGTATTAAGAGACCACCCAAGGGAAATGCTATAAGTGGTCTCTTAAGACAGGTGGTCTCTTATTGAGGTACAAATGTATTTTTATTTTTTTGGGTCTTATGTATACTACATTATACATGTATTAAAGAATAAATAACAATAAACATTTTGTTGTTCTTCTAGTTTTATATTTTATTTCAATATTAATAATATTTATTTGCAAAAGTGTAAGTTGATAAAACATATATACATTTAATCACAAACTTGATTGTTATTTGATGTTTTTGTTTAACTATAACATGAAAAGGATATGTACATGTACAGTATGTTCAGTAGAAGAATAGAGCACTACTTCTTACTAAAACAGTCACTGATCGTATTCTGTTTCAAAGACTGTCCATCTAAAAACAAGTTATTTAAGGAGTCATTTAAAGACATTGTCATGTTTAAAATGTTTGAGTGTCCACAGACGCTAATTAAATCTAATAAAAGAGCCGATTAAATAAACGTGCTATCACCATTACAAAGCAAAAAACAAACACAGATCCAATTATAGAGATCAAAAAGTCAGACCAAAATTGTCATAATTAATCCCAGACAATCCACAAACTATCCATGGGGTGATTTAACACAGTCAATAATTGACGTTAAAGTGTATTAAGTACAAACTGATAAACCTGCAATTATCGTCTTTTACCACTGTGATACATCTGTAGTATTTGAGAGTCATAACAAAGACAATAACTGTAGCTAAAGTGTATTAAATACAAACTGCTAACACCTCAATTACCTTATACATGTATATTATAGTTGATATATATATTTGTTATATAGCTTTATCCTAACTTGTAAATTTTGATATCTGACTTCTGCTACATTAACCCTTTCCCACATATAGACGCTTTATGACACCTCTGTAGAAGATGACTTTTGAAAACATCATGACAAAAGTAGAAATTGCTCAAAACAAGAAATTTCTCCTTTTGCCACAATGTTTCCAACTGTTTTCAGTAATCATACCTTCATGTATAAAGCTTAATCGTATGTTTGCCTAGACACGTTCAAAACCGTCTGCTGCAGATTTGTTGTATGGGGGAAAGGGTGAAAAAGAAACTCGGGACAATAGTACAGTGTAGACCCAGATAAAGTTTAACGTTCTTGCAGTCTTATCTGAATCCGTGCTTTTTGTCAATTAGGTTTGGAAGAATGCAAAATACTTCTGACAAACAGTGGATCATAATTACTGTGGACGTGCGGATTGATCTTTATCTACACTGATAGCCAATGGTTATTTTTCCTGGGGCACAGATCATTAACCCATTCCCGCATAAGACATATCAGCAGACGACTTTGAAAACATCTATAAATAATTATAGAAATTCTCTGAAAATGTAGGTTTAATTACTGAAAAGAGTTACAAACTACTTTTGTCACAATGTTTTTAAAAGTCGTCTGCTGTAAAGAGGCGTCAGAAAACGTCTGTACGAGGGAAGGTGTTAAACGTTGTTCTTGTTCCTGACATAGCTGGTATGTTTGTAGGACTGAAATCACTTAACACATTTACCTTTTCACACATACAATAAATCTGCAGCATAAGAATTTAAAAATAATTAGGCAAAAAAATATGGAAAATCTATAAATAAAAGTATAATTATTGACCAATCTTGAAAGGTTTGTGGGAAATTGGCAAAACAAAAAAAATTCATGACAAATTTCTCCATTTTCCACAATGATTTCAAAGTTGTCTGCTGCAGACGCGTCAAAACGTGTCTGTATATCGGAAAGGGTTAAATGTTATTGTTTTTGCTGAATGAAAGATGTTTTTAAAATATCTGCAGCCTAAAATATGCGATAATTTTTAATCAACACTTTCCCACATACAGACGCATTTTGACGAATCTGCAGCAGACGAATTTTGTAATAATTGTGGCAAAAATGATAATCAATTTCCCCTTTTACCACAATGTTTTCAACACTTATCAATATTTATACTTTCATTAAGATTATTTTTCAATATCTTTCCCTAGATGTTTTCAAAGTAATTTACTGCAGATTGTTTGTATGTGGGAAAGGGTTGAATGTATTGGTATACCTCAATGAACCATGTTTTACACGACTGCAGCCTACAATATCAGATGACCGTTTTTCATTAAAGGAATATTTACTCTTTATGAGTTATTTTCAAAATGATGTCTTCTCTGTGGTAATATAATTCTTTCAATCGTATTGGTCAAGCTACGATAGCTCAATTGGTAATGGCAATGACTACATGTATCAATTCAGGGGTTGTGAGTTCAAACCTCTGCGCGGTCATTAATCTTCCACCAATGGGCTAAATAAACAACATGGAAAGGTAGCCAGTAGGATTAGAAGAATGATTTGTTGAGTACTATTGTGAGAAAGTCAGTAAACACACGGTAGGTGAACTAGACACCTTGATATAACTGGAATACCATTGGAAATAACCCTTTCCCACCTGCAGACGCATTTTGATGCAATATCAGCAGAAGACTTATGAAAACATTGTTGCCAAAGGTGAAATTGCTCATAATGAGCAATTTTTCCATTGGCCAAAATGTTTTCAACTTTATTTATCAATTAATCTTTTATGGAGATTTTTCAGGTTTTTGTCACTATGTTTTCAAAGTCGTCTGCTGCAGACTTGATGTATGTGGGAAAGGATAATTGGTAAATCATTTAATCTCATTAGAGAACCAAATGCTTCGTTATTAATCGACCACCAGTTTGTTTGACATGCAGTTGCACTGGAGCCTTCCCTGTCAAACAGTGGAGCTATATCATATAAATATGATTCAAATTGTTAGTGTGTGTAACATTTCTCTTTTTTTAATATGTATAATGCATTCTGTAAACATTAATGTTTATTAAAATATGTGTCCAAAACATTCCACGGCTTTTGGGCTGCTACCTCTTTTATTCTTTTATTCACAAGCATTATTTGCATGAACTCCATATAGATACATGATTTGTACCAAAAACACTACCCCAACTCAGCTAACATTCTTTCCGACATTTAACAAAAACCAATGCGATAGGCGTCATTCGTCTTCCACCAAAGGGCTAACATTATATGAGCCGTCCCGCGAGAAAACCAACATTGTGGACTCTGCGTAAAGTATCGACCCGGATCCGCCTAAGCAAGCCACGCAGGCAAACCCGGGTAGACACTTTTCGCCTCCTGTGAATTTTCTGTTTCAGGAATCATTCCTCTAAACCTCTATCTTCCTGAGACGGAATATGTCGGCCCGGATCAGTCTGCGCAGGCTGATCTTGGTCGATACATTACGCAGAGGCCAAACTATTGATTTTCTCGCGTTGTGTGGAGGACTGCTGTTAGAAAGTCAGGACACACATGGATAGGTTAACTGGTCGCCGTGCTATGAGGAATAGCAGCCTGATGCTAGGAAAGACTGTTGTGTGGAGGACTGGTGTAAGAAAGTCAGGACACACATGGATAGGTGAACTGGTCGCCGTGCTATGAGGAATAGCAGCCTGATGCTAGGTAAGACTGTCGTGTGGAGTACTGGTGTAAGAAAGTCAGGAAACACATGGATAGGTGAACTGGTCGCCGTGCTATGAGGAATAGCAGCCTGATGCTATGTAATACTGTTGTGTGGAGGACTAGTGTAATAAAGTCACGACACACATGGATAGGTGCACCTGTCGCCGTGCTATGAGGAATAGCAGCCTGATGCTAGGTAAGACTGTTTTGTGGAGGACTAGTGTAAGAAAGTCAGGACACACATGGATAGGTGAACTGGTCGCCGTGCTATGAGGAATAGCAGCCTGATGCTAGGTAAGACTGTTGTGTAAAGAACTGGTGTAAGAAAGTCAGGACACACATGGATAGGTGAACTGGTCGCCGTGCTATGAGGAATAGCAGCCTGATGCTAGCTAAGACTGTTGTGTAGAGGACTAGTGTAAGAAAGTCAGGACACACATGGATAGGTGAACTGGTCGCCGTGCTATGAGGAATAGCAGCCTGATGCTGAAGATTTTGGAGGGATATAACAATTCAACGAATTATATTGTTTCATTAAAAATTCGTTTTAAAAAGATCAATCTGTTTCATGAAAATCCAGTGTATAACGGAGATCAGAAAGCAATTTATTTAACAAATCACCGTGTGATCAGTCCACAGTATAATTAACAAGAGCGACGAGGAGCGAACGCCAAAACTCGTCTGCATTTTTCTATGTAAAAAAAAGAGCATTTCTGAATAATTTTTGTGGCGATTGGATTGACAATCGCCATTGACAATCGCCACAATGCTAACGGAAACAACAACAACGAAAACATTTACATAGTGAGTTTTGAACAGTCCGTTGACTTTTTATCCTTACTGCAAACCAATTAACCTGCATCCGTTAAACCGCCAAATATATAGTTCCATCAGTGATGCAGAGACACGATTAATAATAATCATGCGAGTGCTACTTTGGTACCTGATTGATTCTAAGATTTGAGATTTATTGAGATAATATCTACATAGAGTTAACTTATGTAAATATTATCTTTCTTCATGTTTGGGCAGATAATAAATATCATTGCGCGTTCTATAACTCTCATCTAGAAGTCCCAAAAGGTTCTATAAATAGCTCGCGAAACTGTTATCGAGGTCAAATTACGCTAAGTACTATAGTCCCTACTAAAAAATCATTTGTTTGCGTAGAAATGAGTGTATACCATCACCAGAATGTATTGAATATATGACATTGAGTTTAAATGAATTGTGAATGTGTATAGAATGCACTGGAAATGATTGATTCGATCACTTTTAGTATTTTTACCTTGTTTGAAAGTGAAAGTAGAGAATGCTAAACACCGGTTTTGTCCGGGCCCGATTTGGTCCAAAATGACGGTTACCATTTTCGCCTGGTGAGTTCTTTCTTGCATAATGCATGACCCCACATTTTCTTTGGATTGTTTTAAAGCTAGGAGGTAACTCTTTTCAATGATATATGGTGGTCTACATGAGAAACGCTTAGAAAGTGTGACAATTGAGTACTGAAACTGGTCGATTTACATGGAAATAAAGAAGGATTTTTTTTGGTGTATTGTAACCTCGATTGTTCTTCAATCTCAATATTATAAACGCTTTATTTTGTAGTTGTTGCAATATATGAAAGCGTCTTGATGATAAGACTGGTTTACAAAGGTTTACAGGACACGATGCCATGCAGAGTACAAGTTAGACACGTCTCTACGTTCTAGCGTCAATTAGCAATCAATGCTGAAAGTGTAGCCGAATTGAGTTGGAGATCGAATATAATCGTATATGCCTATATATATTGACAATCGCAAGGCCTACACCGAGATACAGCTTGTTTCTTTGCAGAATTTTCTACACGATCGCCACTACTTTGCCTTCGGCGCTTTGATTAATTTATGTGACTATGTAAAGGCATTCGGTTTGTCTCTAGGAGCTTGTGTATCAAGTTTCATTTGAAAATGTTGAACGGTTTATGAGTTATGAGGTAAGTTGTGTGACGAGGCAGACCACGAAGCCGTCGCCAAGTGTATCACAATAGCCTGCACTTTCTCTCTCCGAAAAGCAGACGAGCTACTACTCTTCATTATTATACAATGTATTCGGTATTTTTTCCGCGTATTTTTCTAAAATCTACACAAATTGTTTTCCCTCTGAGAATAGTATTATTTCATCAACTTGGGTGAATTGTGTGCCCATTTCTCTTCCCTGGCGTTTCCTACGAGAAACCTTTGAAATGAAATGAATTATTATTTTTTTATTATGAATAAGGGGGGGGGGGGGGGGGGGGGGGGGGGGGTTGGATAGGTAAAAAGTCTACGAATGATGGTATTATTTTAGAGTAGAGTTAATCCTTTCCCACATACAAGAAATCTGCAGCAGATGACTTTGAATGCATACCCGATTTTTTTGGAAACCTTTAATTGAAAGTACAATAATTGAATAGAGTTGAACACATCGCGACAAAAGGAGAAATTGCTCGTTTTGAGCAATTTCTTCTGTTGTGGCCATGTTTTCAAAAAGCCGTCTGCTGCAGAGGCGTCAGAAAGCGTCTACATGAGGGAAAGGGTTAACACATTGGATCATGGAGAAAGTCTCATCATGGACATTTTCTCCTTTTGGTCACGATGATTCCAAAAGCCGTATGCTATACGGAAGCTTCTAAATAAGTCGACATGTGGGCAATGGTTAACCAACATACAGAGTTGAAGGAGACGATATTTGAAAACACTGTGACAAAAGGAGAAATTTCCCATAGCAAGCATGGTCTTCCTTTACCACAATGATTTCAACTCTATTCAATAGTTATACTTTCATTTCGAGATATTTTCCATAGTTTTGGCTAGATGTATTTCAAGTCGTCTGCTGTATATTTGTTGTAGAAGAGAAACAGTTCATTATTTAAATAATGAACAGTTTACATTCTGTAACAAATCTACAGCAGACGACTTGAAATGCAGTCAGGGACACTGTAAAACATGTGTGACATCAAAACATTCACATCTGTTTCGGTTCTGCACAATTGGAGGGATAACATGTACTGTACGTCTGGTTAGCTCAATCGTTTGAGTACTCTCGCCCTGAAAGTAATGGGTGCATATCTATCTCCCCACGTGACATCAGCGACCAACGTGGGCCAAGTAACACGTATACTTTGAAATATATACAATTGAGAGAAGGGAACAGAACTTATAAGGGTAAACAGACCTGATTAACTCTATTTGAATTTTAAAGTTACGCATGTTGATTTTTAAACTGCCGCAAACTAAACTTATACAGGTATTAAACCATGATTCATCACACAAATAAAAATCGATTCGCCTGTTAAACAATCGTAACAGGTAAACAACTATTCTGAATTTGACAAGGAAGTGTTTGACGATTAAGAACTCCGACAAGATGAGTAACGGATCAATCTTATGTTCCACTTTGTGCTTTATTTTCTGTTTATCATCAAGTGTATTGCTACTTTTGGCGTTTTTTACGCCGAATTGGTTGGAATGTAATGATGGATATATCGACAGTACGGCACCCTATAATATGATCGGTCTATGGCAGATGTGTTCCGGAATATTTCATTACGACTGTTGGTGGATCTTCCCCTGGAAATATGACCTACCTAGTAAATATCTTATGTCTTAACCCTTGACACACCACATACAGACGCCTTCTGATGCCTCTGACGAATTTGAAGACATCTAGGCAAAAATATGAAAATCCTCCATAAGTGAAATTTTAATCATTGCAAAGAGGAGAAAAAATGGTGACAAAAGGAGAAATTGCTCATTATGAGCAAACATGGTGGCAAAAGGAGAAATTGCTCATCATGAGCAATATCTCCTTTTCTCACCATGATTTCTCATTATGATCTATTCTACTTTTAATGTTTCAATGTTTTCAAAAGTTGTCCGCTACAAAGGCGTCATATGCCATATGTCTCAGGAAATCATGGGTTAATTTAATATCATTTTGATGTTTACCTTTGTATATACATGTATGTATATAAATATAGCACACTCATTGGTAAAAAACTTATAGCCTGGTTACCGAGGATGCATAGCCTTAGCTAACCATTTATCACAAACAACGAATATGCAGCAGACAACTTTAAAAACATTTTGAGGAAAATTATGAGAAAATCTTTCTAATTTTTGAATTGAGAAGGAAATGTTGTAGAAAAAGGAGAAATTACTCATTTTGAAGAATGTCTACTTTATTTTTACTTGTGTTAAAAATTCATCTGCTGCAAATGCATCATTATGTTTGTCATGTCGCACATGTTGGAAAGGGTTAAAGGGCACTTTTCATTTATTTAAAGTATCTACTTAAATTCAATTCCCACCTGCAAAAGCATATTCACACAAGCATTGTTTGAAAACATTGTGGCAATAAAAGAACTTGCTTATCCCCTTATTTAAAGCTCAGGAGATTAAAACAATTGTGGAAAATATTATTGGTCGTTTTTAGAAAACTCTCCTTTTTCCACAATCAATGTTTTCATAAGACTTCTTCTACTCAGGTTTGATTCTCGGCCGTGTCAGACCGTTGACTCTTGAAAGTAATGGCTATCCTTCCTTGGTGTCGATGATGGTTGGGTAAGCTTTTGAATGACTTGCTAGTGTCAATATAAATGAGACAAAAGTACTGTTAACTTTGCCATGAAATAACTAAACAATTGTAGAAAGCTACCTAAACACGATACAAACAAAGGCAGATCCATAGGTCGTCTGTAGTAGGTAATCATTTCTGCAGCAGACGACAACATTTGAAAATTTTCATTAATGGAAGTTAAATTATTAAATAGAATTGAAAAATTATGAGCAATATCTCCTTTTGCCACAATATTTTGTCCGTTGCAAAGACAACAATGGGAAAGGGTTAAATTAATAGTTGTTTTCCACTTTCATTTTAGAATGGATCATTGTAACGCAGGTCCTGATGACGATCAACGTTGTTTTGGGGCTGACCAGTGTGCTATTAGGGTTACTACTTTCACTGAAATGTTTCCCAAGCAAAGTACAGAAGATAGTGACAGCTCTTGTTAGCGTATTTAACCATGTAATAGGTAAGTCAACGGAACTCTAGACTGTGTTTGACCAAGATTGTCCTACGAAAAATAGCCTGGGCATTGAGGCTGGATTGGTGGATTGAGGCTCAACGCGGTTTTCAACTATTTTTCAGTCATATAACGGCGGTCAGTGTTTCCTAGCTTTCTCATAGCAGTAATCCACACAACATATCTTCGAAGCAATTGGCTGCTTTTCCACATAGACTGTTAGCCTATTGATGACCTATGCATGACGCTTGTCACCGTGACTTTTGTCAAACGTCCTAAAGAATGTTGACCAAGTTGGGATTTGAACTCACAACCGCTGGAGTGACAAGTTATGTTACGGTTCTCAAAAAGATATATCTATAGCTCTAGATAAGGGGCGTTTCGCATGTTATAAAGTCCTTATTTGACCTCAAAATCCTATGTTGTGGGTACTCAAAAGAAATGTCTCAGAATCGTCTCAGTGAGACAATTTTGTTGAGTACCCACAACATAGGTTCAAATGAGTACTAACAGAGATATCGTTGAAGCAAGACCTGTTTACTCATCCTTATCTAGTCTTCTGTATACATCTCAGTGAATCTCCTAAATATACAGTATTTAATTGAGATTTAAAGAATAATAATTATTCTGAAACTCAGCTAGTTTTCTAATTTTTCGTTAATTGAGGTCCTACATTCAACTTTAGCCAGTCACGAGTGATTATCTGGATAATGTTTATACCAGAGTAATGCATTGTCTTGAGGATGTCCGGTCATAACTAGTTTACAAGGTCAAATTGAAGGTAAATCTTGTTAACACTCTAGAGACTAAATTGTTATGTACTTTGTTAGAATGTTTGTCTTGATGATATCTAGATCAAGTCCGAATATGGGCTATATTGGGTCAAAAACTAGTTCACCAGACCAAATTGAAGGCAAATCTTGTTAATACTCTGAATGCCACATTTTTAATTTGAGCATGTTGAAACTTTATCAGAAAGTGTGTTTTGATGATATCTAGGCTAGGTTTGAACGTAGCTCTAGTCCGCTGAAGATCAAGGTCACCAGGCCAAATTGAAGGCAAATCACGTTATCCGTTTCCCACCTGCAGACGCATTATGACGCAATAGCAGCAGACGACTTTTGAAAACATTGTAGCCAAAGGTGAAATTGCTCATGATGAGCAATTTCTCCTTTGATCACAATGTTTTCCACTTTATTTAACAATGGCTGACTATACTTTGCGGAACGGAACGGAACAAACATTGGGGCACCACACGGGGCAAAGACGTAAATGCTATCGGTAGTTTTCAATATAAGTTAGATCGTCTTTGCTGTATGCATATTTATACGCTTTCTAATGTAGTAATTAAAACACTCATTATTTAAGTTTTTAAGTTTCAGTACTACGGTTAATATACGTTTACAAAATGTTGTTCCGTTCCGTTTCGCAAAGTATAATTATCCCCTAGGATAATGATATTTTGCGGAAAGGAACGGAACAAGAATTTTATTTTCAATCTTGTAATATCTAGATCAGGGCGTGTACACTTACACATCGAGATAAAATGTTATATCTACAAGAAAGTGTGTTATTCAGCAAACTTTATACATACGATAGTCACAACATTTGTTTTTGTTTTTGCTATTACCTTTTATTTGAGAAAAAATTACATAAATCAAAGGCAGTCTATTTGTCTTACAAAGTATGTCATAATGCACAACATATCTGGAAACACTATATGCGTGGCTTACAAATTCATTCAATTTAAACAGCATTTACATACGTTTCTAAGAGCGTTTGCATAAACTTCGTTTCATTTCTATAATGTGGAAGTTAAAACACACAGGGCGTGTACACTTACAAATCGAAATAAAATGTTATATCTACAAGAAAGTCTGTAATTCAGAAAATTTAATACATACGACAGTCACAATGATTTTTTTATTTGTTGCTATGACCTTGTATTGGAGAAAAACAAACCATCAATCAAAGGCAGTCTATTTGTCTTACCAATTATGTAATAATGCACGAAAAAACACCACTGGAAACAGTCTTTTTGTGGCTTCAAGTATGTTAAATGACATGTCAATTATCCGTTGCAATGCATTGGCTAACAACAGATGGTCGACAAATGTTCTTATTACAATAAGGGCGTTTGCATAAACTTCGTCTCATTTCTATAATGAGGTAGTTAAAACATTCATTGTATTAGTTTTTAAATTTCAGGATTACGATAAATATACGTTTACAAAATGTTGTTCCGTTCCATTCCACAAAGAATAATTATTCCGTAGGAATATTCTTTTTTGCGGAACGAAACGGAACAAGAGTTCCTTTCATAAATCGAGATAAAAGTGTTATATATACAAGGAAGTGTGTATTCAGAAAATATAATACATACGACAGTCACAACGAATGTTTTTTTGTTGTTGCTATTTCCTTTCATTGGAAAAAAACAAACAATCAATATAAGGCAGTCTATTTGTCTGATAAATTATGTCATATTACACTGGAATCAGTCTTTGCGTGGCTTCATGTATGTTAAATGACATTTCATTTATCCGTCGCAATGCATTGGCTAACAACAGATGGGTGACACATTCATTCAATTGAATAGCATTTTCTTACGTGTATATGGGCGTTTGATTAAACTTCGTTTCATTTCTATAACGTGGTAGTTAAAAGAAACATTATATAAATTTTTAAATTTCAGGATTACGGTCAATAAACATTTACAAAATGTTGTTCCGTTTCGTTCCGCAAAGTATAATTATCCCCTAAGATAATGATAGTTTGCGGAACGGAACAAGATTTGTTTCTTTTCATTAATTACAAGGATAATAATAATATAGTAATATCTGGTACAGTGTGTGTACATTTACAAAATTGTTATCCAGATAAAAGCGTTATATCTACAAGAAAGTGGGTATTCAGAAAACTGAATGCATACGACAGTCACAACGATTTTTATGTTTTTGCTATTACCTTGTATTTGAGAAAAACAAACCGCCAATCAAAGTTCATTCGTCTTATAAATTATGTCATATTGCACGAAAACAGCCTTTGCGTTTCATTTATCCGTTGCAATGCATTGGCTAACAACAGATGGGAGACACATTCATTCAATTTGAACAGCATTTTAATACTTTTATAAGAGCGTTTGCATAAACTTCGTTTTATTTCTATAATGTGGTAGCTAACATACACATTATATAAGTTTTTAAATTTCAGGATTACGGTCAATATACGTTAACAAAATGTTGTTTCCTCCGTTCCGCAAAGTATAATTATCCCCTAGGATAATTATATTTTGCGGAACGTAACAAGATTTCTTTCTTTTTAATCTGATTATTTTCATTAATTACTTTGATTGATTGATTGATTGATTGGGGTTTAACGCCGTTTTCTGCAATTATTCACTCATTTCACAGCGAACAGTTCACCTACTCATATATTTCCTGGTTTTTTCTCGCCAGTTTAAGTTTTAGTTTAAACTTATATATTTTACATCGATTTCGAAGCAAGCTGTAATCTTATATTTATCACGCTCCATGTCTGCTTTCTGGATACCTAACCAGTACTTGCACCGTTTGTTGGAAAATATTAAAGGCAGAACCCGCTCATCACGGGATTCGAACCAGGGACCATTGGTACAAGAGGTCAACGCTCTTCCTCTGTACCATTGTCTTCCACAAAGTAAAAGTGTTGCATGCAATGTACTTTAAAGGACATATCACAGTTACAACTCATGGGATTGATTTGAAACTTATTTTAATGTTTAGAAGTATCAGACAACTAAGTTAGATAACTTTTGACTGAATTTGATGGAAATCATTAAAGTTTTGAGTGCAATCTTCTATAATGACTTATCTCAGTAGCCATCCTTTTATGATATTACACTTACGCAAGATGGGTAGTGCACTGGTGCAGTGGTAACGCGCTGGACTGTCAATGCAGAGGTCTCCGGTTTGAATCAAAGTCGTGGCACAACAAATTTTAGAAACCTGTTCCGTGTTTCCCACCTATCGTAGAGCTTTGTTGCTGAAAATGGTGTTTTGAGTTCTCCTTGGTCGTTTTGACATTACAAATGATCGCACAAAAGTAGATTTTTTCTTTACAGAAATGGGATGCATTTGTTTGACTGTAATACGACTGAAATGCAGTTGAGATGTACACAGATAAATAACCTACGACAGATTATTTACATTGTGTATCGCCCCGTGTGGCTTCAATCGTAAGGTTACCAATAAAGAATAGAACCACTGCGACCGTTCGCATGTCGTAAAGGCGACTAATAGAGGTGAACATCAGAATTTGCTGCAACTTTGCAATCCTGCAGAAGAGAAAGTTCGAGAATCATCATGCATAGTTTGGCTTGATGCACGGTGGGTTGGCATTTTCGTTCCTGTTGGCGCCATATTACATTGTGTTGGTGCGCCGTAAAACTCAACTCAACTTGCATTGTTTATCTGTATAAATGTGAATTCAGCTATAAATAAACTAATGGCATTGCTACGTCAAGCAATTTGCCATAACGGTACAAGCATCACCATTAATTGAAGCGATTATAAGGAAAGCTATGGGAACAAAAGGCACATAATGTAGACATACAGATCGATTAATGTATCACTGAACCCGCAATATTTTGGCAGAGCGGTCGACGCCACTGCTAACCTTGAACGGTATCTATTTTATATAAAGCATATCGATCTGTATACAATAATTGCGAGAATGATATTTGATACTTTGACACATAGAAACGCTATCATATAATCTGATGAACAGAATCAAATTGAAAAGAACAAATTTATTGTTCCGTTCCTTTCCGCAAAGTATTATTATCTTGACATTTTACTTTGCGGAGCAGAAACGGGACAAAACTTTAGCAGTCTTGAAAATTTAAAATAAACCGTTTAACTTACATAGTAATTGCATTTGTTACCCGCAACCTCGTGGAAGAACGGCGGCAGCAATACAGTTTTCGTATTGCATTCAATGATTATCATAAATTATCCATAAAATGTTATGAACAGAATGGTATTAAAAAGAAAAAAATAAGTTATTAGTGAAGATTAATTATCGTGTCACTTGCAGTCACTTTCAATCCGCCATACGCTTCCTAGAAAAACCAGTGCTGATGTAATAAGAGAAGTTACGGTGGTGACCGTTGTTGGGCCGGAACCATCAACATTTTGGTAGAACGGCCGACACCTAAACCTAAGCGTATCGATCTGTACACTAATATCGACAATGATAGGTACATTGATTCGTGAAACGTACATGCTACATACCATGTGTTTGTATTGTTCGGATAACAGAGTTCCATAACTTTTGAAATCAGTCTTCCGTGGAGTAGTTCAATGGATGGAAACTAAAATAAGGTCGTCCGCACATTATTTTCATTTAAACACCGACTACAAAGTTTTCATGTATACAGTGATAAACATGCTTCTTTATAATAAAACAAATTCTTTGTGACTTTCGTGTTTTAATTTTCTGAATTCCCAGTTTCCGTTCCGCAAAATATCATTATCCTACTGGATAATTATACTTTGCGAACGGAACGGAACAACATTTTGTAAACGTATACTGACCGTAATCCTGAAAACTTATATAATTTGTGTTTAAGTACCATATTAAAGAGAAACGAAGTTTATGAAAATGCCCTTATAAACGTAAGAAAATGCTGTTCAAAATGAATGAATGTGTTGCCCATCTGTAGTTAGCCAATGCATTGCAACGGATACTTGAGATGTCATTTAACATACTTGAAGCCACGCATAGACTGTTTCCAGTGGTGTATTTTCGTGCATTATGACGTAACTTATAAGACAAATAAATCCATTGATTGATGGTTTGTTTTTCTCCAATAAAAGTAATAGAAAAACGAAATCGTTGTGACTGTCGTATGTATTAAGTTTTCTGAATTACACACTTTCTTGTATCTCAATTTGTAAGTGTACACGCCCTGTATCATATATTACATTATTATTATTATCCGTGGAATAAATGAAAAGAATCAGATCGAAAAGAAAAAATCTGGTTCCGTTCCGTTCGGAATAATATCATTTTCTAGGGGATAGTTATACTTTGCTGACCCAAACGGAACAACATCTTGTAAACGTATATTTACCATAATCCTGAAATTTAAAACACTATATAATGAGTGTTTTAACTACCACTTTATAGAAATATGCAAACGCCCTTATAAACGTAAGAAAACGCTGTCCAAATGAATTTGTCTCCCATCTGTTAGCCAATGCAATGCAACGGATACTTGACTTGACTTTTAACATACCTGAAGCCACGTATAGACTGTTTCCAATTGTATTTTGTCGTACATTATAACATAATTTATAAGACAAATACATGTAGACTGCCTCTGATTAATGGTTTGTTTTTCTCCAACAAAAGGTAATAGCAAAAACAAATTACTGTGACTGTCGTATGTATTATGATTTCTGAATTACACACTTTCTTGTATCTCGATGTGTAAGTGTACACGCCCTGTACCAGATATAACTATATTATTATTATCCTTGAAATAAATGAAAATAATCAGATTGAAAAGAAAGAAAATCTTATTCCTTTCCGTTCCGCAAAATATCATTTTTCTAGGAGATAATTATACTTTGCGGAACGGAACGAAACAACATTTTGTAAACGTATGTTGACCGTGATCCTGAAATTTAAAAACTTATATAATGAATGCTTTATCTACCACATTAGAAAGCGTATAAATATGCAAACAGAAAAGACGATCTACTACGGATATTATTTTCTTCTTTGCCCCATGTGGTGCCCCTATGGTTGTTCCGTTCCACTTCGTTCCGTTCCGTTCCGCAAAGTATAGTTAGCCTGTTTTCACTTCCACATTAGACAGCGTATAAATATGCAAACAGAAAAGACGATCTAGCTTATATCAAAATCTAAGGATAGCATTTTCTTCTTTGCCCCGTGTAGTGGCCAAATGTTTGTTCCGTTCCGTTCCGCAAAGTATAGTTAGCCTTAACAATTAAGCTATCTTTTATTGAGATTGTTTAGACTTTTGCCACTCCTTTTTCAAAGTCGTCTGCTGCAGATTTGTTGTATGTGGGAAATGGTTAACACTCTAGTAATAGCTTACCTGACCTCAAAATGATTCAGAATGGGTGATTTGATGATATCTACGCTAGGTTTATACATGGCTCTAGTCAGGTCAAAAACTATGTCACCAGTCTAAATTGAAGGAAAAACATGCTTAACTCTAGTAATAGATTATCTAACCACAAAATGAACTATTGTGATTAACTTAATTATAGTTGGCATAATATAGGAGTGATCCAGGGCCATCTGACATGACCCTCTTGTTCCAGGTTTCTACCAGGTTTAGGAAAAGGGATGAAATGTATTCCGTTACTTAGGCGATCTGGATATCTACTATTAGTATTACAGGTCCCATGGCAACACTGTTTAACCATAATCAACCACTATTTAACTGGCAGACATATTTACAGTATGTCCGGCAAAACGGCGGTGCGTCCTTAGTTTCCTCATTCGGCTATTGTCATCATACTGTCAATCGAAATTTGGCTATTCCACAATTATTTTGAGTACCTACATAATTTAGTTTGAAAGTGAAAAAAGGATTTTAAGTAAAAAGATACATAGGGTCTACATGTACTTCATCTAGACATATGTCTTGGTGAGAGGCATGCTGGAACTTCATGTTCTTTAATCAGTATTTGGCTTTCAAACCCTACATTGTGCGTACTCAAAAGATACATCGCGGTCAGACCACTCTGTTGAGAAACTACAACAATAAAATAATGAGATACATGTATACTTTATATTAAAATGTTTGTCTGTGTTATTTAGCCACAATCCTATTTCATAAATTAACTTTCATTCACAGCAATTGTGAATATTTTTGTCCTGACGCTTTTTAAGTTGTCTGCTGCAGATTTGTTGAAAGTAAGACAGGGTTTATCTGCCAGCCTGGTAGCTTTTATTTTTACTAATAATCATTTCCCACATACGAAAAGTCTTCAGCAGACGACTTTCAAGACATACCTGAAAAAATTGGAAATTCCCTATAAATGTTAGTACAATAATTGAATAGAGCTGCAAACATGGTGACAAAAAAGGAGAAATTCCTCGTTTTGAGTAATTTATTCTTTTGTTGACATGTTTTCAAAAAGCTATCTGCTGCAGAGGCATCAGAAAGCGTCTGTATGAGGGAAAGGGATAAAGCCGAGGTCACAGTTGCTAAATATAGATCATGAGTCATGATCAACTTTTAAAAACTGGTTTCATGCCTTGTTCTTGTCAAAAGTTATCTGCATCCAGAAAGAGGTTAACAATGAAACCTATTTCTTCATATGGGTAACATTCCGCCACCTCTGCAGCAGTCATTGGTGGGACATGAGAATTGCTAAAAAATATGAAAAAAATCCCTTTCACATGATGTTTTCAAGTCTTTATTAAAACTATACTGTCCGCTTTTTCATGTGGTATGATCTTTTGCTCAGATAATTTTGAAAAAGAAACTTAATATTAAAATGTTCGTATCAAAAGGTAAATAGTTTTTTTAACCCTTTGAATTTCACTCATGCAGAAGCATTTTGACGAACCTGCGGCAAACACCTTTTGAAAAGATAGAGGCAGTCGCAGAAATAGCTCATGATTAAATAATAAGTAATTCCTCCTCTTGACAAGTAATGTTTCCAACAGTTTCTCTTTTCAATAAGTATATCAACATTCAGTGAGGTTTCCAATGCCGTCCACTGCAGATATGTGAGTAAAGGTTAAATATGGTGTCACACCGGATGATCCAATATTCTATTTTTACAGGTGGAATGGGTTTCATGGTCATACACACATACGATACCCACGCTCCAAGCTCTCGACGTCTATCATGGTCATATGAGGTTTGTCTGTTCGGAGCAACCATAGCGTTAATCTCAGGGATGTTCTATACTGTGCACTTCATCATTATATGCTGCAGCACAGGAGGAAGTGTATGCTGCAGCACAGGAGGAAGTGTATGCTGCAGCACAGGAGGAAGTGAGGACAGGGATCGTTTGCTTTCTTTTCAACTGGAAGCAACTACATGCTAACGTACGTTTCGTACCATCGAGTTTCGTACTATTTACGTTAACACAACTAAAGTTATCAAAAGTGAAATAAAAACCACATGGTTTCTCACCATTATGTATTTCCAAACTTATCTTCAGAATACAGTTTCACTTCAATTATTTTTTTACCAACAGTCTTTATCTGTTTTATTGTACATCAATAACTTGTTCGCACTATTTTCAAGCGTGTTTAACCATGAATCATTCTGAACTCTCATAGAGTCAGTATCTGACAAAATATTTACTCTCGATCCACAATCCAATTGAAAATTGAACTGCCATCCCCTAATTGTTATTTTAGCAAACAGTTTCTTTGGATATGAGTTCATTTCTTCTCTTTTATCATACTGAACAAATAGTCATCTTTTTCACCGTCACTTGAATGTTCTTGTGTTACCATATTCATGAACCTTTTTCTTCTTTGAATACTTATTACCACTGTTTTCTTAGATTGTTCTTTGTTTCTACACCTCACGGCATAATGATTCAGTTCTCCACATGAATTACATTTGTGTTGCCATGCTGGACAAGATTCTTTCCTTGCCTGATGCACTTTACTACAATACCAACAATCTCTTTGAGCTTCTAATGACTTATTATCTCTTCTTCCTCTTTGGTTAGAAACTGATGCCACCTCTTCTTTGGGTCTTTCCTGTCGTTTTCAGACATCGGGAATGATTCGAACAACTCAATAGCATCTGGGCTAAGACATGTAAGAAGCGTAGCAACCCTGAGCGTGTCCTCCTTCTCAGTCAAATCAATGGCAACTTCGTAATTCTCCTACACACGGTTGAATTGTTTCCAATTCAGATAAATTAACTTTCTTAAGTCTAACTTGGCTGGAAACGGTAAGTTCAGCGATAGTTCACCAGACGTACGTTTCGTACCAACGAGTTTCGTACTCTTTACATTTCGAGAGTAGCCTAACTAAATTAACTTTACGTTACACAGATGATGATTTTTGTTATTTTCAATATGTAAGTACATCTACATAGGTCCTGCTAAGGAGGGGTATATAGCTTTTCCCCCCGCAATATATTTCTTATGGTCCAACCAAACCCTATGTCATGGTTACTCAAAAGAACCGTCTCAAGGAGATGATTCCTTTGAGTTCCCACAACATAGGGTTTGAATGTCAATTACGGATATTAGAACATGAAAAATGCCCGTAGTCTAGAGCCCTGCATCAATATGTTAAAACATCTCTTTAGTTTTAGAGCCGGGATAATTGGATATTTTCACAATACTTTAATTTAAAATAGCACAATAATATAACAAAATGTTTTATAAAACACAAATGTTTTATAAAACACAAATGTATACCGATAACTCAAACCATAATTAGTTAATTGTAACACAAAATGTTTGATGATGCTGGGCACCTAAAAGACATGTATAGATAGAACAATATTTTTTTCACTTTTTTATAATTATAATGTTGGCATGTATATAATAGGTGATGTATATATATTTTTTATATAGATTTATCATAACTTGTAAATATTCATATCTGATTTCTGGTACATTAATCCTTTCCCATATATAGACGCTTTCTGACGCCTCTGTAGCAGATGACTTCTGAAAACATCGTGACAAAAGCAGAAATTGTTCAAAACAAGCAATTTCTACTTTTCCCAGAATGTTTTCAACTCTTTTCAGTAATCACACCTTCTTTTATAGAGCTTTACCGTATGTT
The DNA here is from genome assembly GCA_031761405.1 of Serripes groenlandicus. Classification (NCBI taxonomy): domain Eukaryota; kingdom Metazoa; phylum Mollusca; class Bivalvia; order Cardiida; family Cardiidae; genus Serripes; species Serripes groenlandicus. The sequence goes on from JASEVX010000013.1 coordinate 8,885,013, forward strand.
TGCCTAGACACGTTCACCTCCTTTTATAGAGCTTTACCGTATGTTTGCCTAGACACGTTCACCTCCTTTTATAGAGCTTTACCGTATGTTTGCCTAGACACGTTCACCTCCTTTTATAGAGCTTTACCGTATGTTTGCCTAGACACGTTCACCTTCTTTTATAGAGCTTTACCGTATGTTTGCCTAGACACGTTCACCTCCTTTTATAGAGCTTTACCGTATGTTTGCCTAGACACGTTCACCTTCTTTTATAGAGCTTTACCGTACGTTTGCCTAGACACGTTCACCGTCTTTTATAGAGCTTTACCGTACGTTTGCCTAGACACGTTCACCGTCTTTTATAGAGCTTTACCGTATGTTTGCCTAGACACGTTCACCGTCTTTTATAGAGCTTTACCGTATGTTTGCCTAGACACGTTCACCGTCTTTTATAGAGCTTTACCGTACGTTTGCCTAGACACGTTCACCGTCTTTTATAGAGCTTTACCGTATGTTTGCCTAGACACGTTCACCGTCTTTTATAGAGCTTTACCGTATGTTTGCCTAGACACGTTCACCGTCTTTTATAGAGCTTTACCGTATGTTTGCCTAGACACGTTCACCGTCTTTTATAGAGCTTTACCGTATGTTTGCCTAGACACGTTCAAAACCGTCTGCTGCAGATTTGGTGAATGGGGGGAAAGGGTTAAAAACAAACTTAGGGCAATAGTACAGTTTAGATCCAGATCGAGCTTTACGTTCTTGCAGTCTGATCTGAATCTGTTTTTTTTTTCAATTAGCATTGGAAGAATACAGAACACTTCTGACAAACAGTGGATCAGATACTGTGGAGGTGCAGACTGATCTCTATCTACACTGATAGCCAATGGTTATTTTTCCTGGGCCACCGATCATGTAACGTTGTTATTGTTCCTAACATAGCTGGTATGATCATTAACCTTTTCCAGCATACAGCAAATCTGCAGCAAACGAGTATGATTTTTTTTTAGGTAAACTCACAAAAACTATAAATAAAAGTATTATTACTGAAAAAAATGAAAATATTGTGGCCAATGCACAACGTTTTAAAAAGTCGTCTGCTGCAAAGATGCATCAGAAAGCGTCTATATTTGGGAAAGAGTTAAACGTTGTTCTTGTTCCTGACATAGCTGGTATGTTTGTAGGACTGAAATCACTCAGCACATTTACCTTTTCACACATACAACAAATATGCAGCATAAGAATTTAAAAAATATTTAGGCAAACAAATATGAAAAATCTATAAATGAAAGAATAATTGTTGACTAGTGTTGAACGCTTGAGGGACATTGGCAGAAATTGCTGGTCATGATCAATTTCTCCTTTTGCCACAATGACTTCAATATTGTCTGCTGCAGATGCGTCAAAATGTGTCTGTTAATGGGAAAGGGTTAACTGTTATCGTTATTGCTGATTGAAAGATGATTTTAAAACATCTGCAGCCTAAAATATGTGAGAATTTTTAATCAACATTTTCTCACATACAGACGCATTTTGATGCATCTGCAGCAGACGACTTTTGTAATCATTGTGGAAAAAATGATAATCAATTTCTCCTTTTACCACAATGTTTTCAACACTAGTCAATAATTATACTTGCATTTGGAGAATTGTTCTTAGATGTTTTCAAAGTCATCTGCTGCAGATTTGTTGTTTGTGGGAGAGAGTTTAGTGTTTTTATACCTCATTGAACCATGTTTTACACTGCAGTCTACAATATCATATGACATTTTTTTTCATTAAAGGAATATTTACTCTTCATGAGTTATTTTCAAAATGATGTCTTCTCTTCCGTATTATAATTCTTTCAATGTTATTGGTCAAGCCATGATAGTTCAATTGGCATTATTTTGGAAATGACTACATGCATAACTTCAGGGGTTGTGAGTTTAAACCTCTCCCCGGTCATTAATCTTCCACCAATGGGCTAAATAAACAACATGGAAAGGTAGCCTGTAGCCTTTGAAGAATGATGAGTGGAAAAGTGTTGTGAGAAAGTCAGGAGACACAGGTCAGTTGACCTTGCCACTTCGATATTTATCCCGCCGTGATATGACTGAAAAATTGTTGTAAACGGCGTTAAACCTCAATCAATCATTGATATTTATCAATTTTAAACTCCAACTTTTCAATGAATAAAATTAATGAAATCTACTGGAATATGTAAGTGTTTGAATGAGGACATCACTTTGAAAGGAAATAAGATAATTGGTAAATAAATACCCTCTGTATTCTCATTAGAAAATCAAACGCTTCATTATTCATTAAATGACCACCAGATTGTTTGAGATGAAGTTTCAATTGAGCCTTCCCTGTACAAAAGTGGCGCAATATCATCTAAATGTTATCAAATTGTTAGTGTATGTAAAAGATGTCTTGTGTTTTAGCTCTACTGGCCAAAGGCCAGAAGAGCTTATGCCATGGTGTGGTGTCCGTCGTCCGTGTTTCCGTGCGTCCGTAAGCAATTGCTTGTGAACGCAATACAGTCAGTTTTGATTGTATCTCAATCAAACTTATACAGTAGTTAGATATCTACGAGAGCTCGGTTGCTTTCGTAAACCAGCCAGATCCACATGCAAGACTGGATTATGGCCCTTGAAATTGTCAACATTGCTATAATAGAGCTTGTGAACACAATAGAGTCTTCATTTACTATCTGATCATCACCAAACTTACACAGCCGTTAGGCATCTATAAGAGCTTGGTTCCCTTTGCAAACCAGCTAGATCCACCTATGCAAGACTGGATTATGGCCCTTGGAATTGTCGAAATTCTTATAATAGAGCTTGTGAACACGATAGAGGCTTTATTTAGTATCTGATCTTCACCAAACTTAAATAGTAGTTAAATATTGATGAGAGCTCGGTTTATTTTCGAAAACTAGCCGGATGTGCCCTTGCATGAATGGATTATGGATCTTGAAATTGTCAAAATTGCTATAATACAGTTTGTGAACACAATAGAGACTCCATTTACTCTTCGATCTTCACCAAACTTAGATAGTAGTTAAATATTGATGAGAAATCGGTTCCTTTCGCAAACTAGCCAGATCGGCACATGCAAGACTGGATTATGGCCCTTGAAATTGTCAAAATTGCTATAAAACAGCTTGTGAACACAACAGAGCCTCCATTTACTATCCGATCTTCACCATACTTACATGATCTGGATTGCAAATGACCAAAGAACCATCTTAGTAGAGCATAGGCCCTCATGGGCCTCTTGTTTATATGTATATTGCATTCTGTAAACATTAATGTTTATTAAAATATGTGTCTAAGATCTTCCGCGGCTTTCGAACTATGACCTCTTTTATTGACAAGTTTTATTGGTATGAAATCCAGATAGATTCAGGAGTTGTACCAGAAACACTTTCCCAACTCAGCTAACATTCTTTACGACGTCTGACAAAAATCAACACGACAAGCGGCGTTCGTCTTCAAACCAAAAGGCTAACATTCTATGAGAAATAGCAGCCTGTTGCTTGGTAAAACTGTTGTTTGGGGTACTGGTGTAAGAAAGCCAGGCCACACATGTATAAGTGAACTGGTCGCCGTGCTATGACTTAACAATTGTTGAAAATGCCGTTAAACCCCATTATATCAATAAATCAAAAAGATGAATAGTAAACATAGTGTATCGACTAGTATTCCCGAACCCGGTGACCGTCTAACCATTTCACGGATACGATACATCGGCAGCAGTCGACTATGTAAACACATAAGAAACTTTCTATGAATGTATGTGTTACAGTTGAAAACATTATGGCAAGAAGAGAAATTGCTCATCATGGGCAAACTGGGTGGTGTGGGTTTAAACACAATGTATTCAGTATTTTTTTCGCGTATTTTCTAAATTCTTTAAAAAAATGTTTTCCCCCCGAAAAGGACAATTAATAGTATATTTTCATAAACTTGGACGAATTGTGTGCCCATTTCCGTTCCCTTACGTTTTAAACGAGAAATCTTTGAAGAGAAATGAATTATTTTGTAATATAAGCTTTAACATGTGTGATTCATGAAAGACCTGGACCTACAGTAGCCAAAAAAATGTTTCATTTACACATACATACAGAAGACTTTAAATACAAACCCGATTTCTTTGGAAACTCCCTTTAGTTGAAAGTACAATAATACAGATTATACGAATTTTATATTCTATAATCCAATTTAAAATAATTTGTATCAAAGGGTCAGGTGTTTCAAATAAATAAGGGTTTATAGCAGGGGAGATAAATGCTTCTGAATTTCTGAAGTTTCGCTTCAGAATTATGTCCCTTGATAGGGGTACCCAGAATGCCATTCAAAGTCAGCTTCCTTTTTCCTGCAACTCTTGAAGGGCATAGCTGTGTACAATTTATTAAAATTAAATGGCGCACAAGAGATGGCCCGAAGATTGGGTAAAGCAGGGTCTAACTAGGGATATGACCCTCTTGGAGCTGTTTCCATATTAACATGGTCAAACAGCTTAAGAAATCGATGGGTTCTTTTCCATGTTGACAATCAAGCAGTAGTTCAAGTTATCAATACCCAAACATGTAAATCTGAGAGAGTGATGAATCTGGTCATACATATGGTCTTACAATACTGAAAACCAATATACGGGTAAGAGCAGTCTATATCCCTTACAAAGAAAACATTATTGCTGACTCAATTTCTCGCTCACAGTGGGGGAGGTTCAGGAGTGCAGCGCCAGAGGCCAATCTCAGCCCGGTCAAGGTCCCATCCCTAGTTTGGAAGATTTAAAAGGAATGCAGAGTCTCAGTTCAAAAAAGATAAGTGTCCGACATTCCTTTTTATCCATTGCGGATCGAACGATCTAACCACAGAAGGTGTTTCAGGCAAGAACATTATTGAAAACATTAAGACCTCAATCCTTCGCTATGAAGCGTTATTCAAAGACATAACAATCATTTGATCATCACTGCTCGCTAGGAGATATTGGCATTTTGCTCCTATCGGCTCAGGGTCCCAGATCGACAAAAAGAGGAAAAGGGTAAATGCAGCCATTAAATCTTTCATGTTACATACAGGTGGGAAAGTAATCCATAATGACAGTTATATAAAGGTAGACGAGGCTAGTCTGTACAGGACAGATGGGACTCACCTGTCAAATTTAGGAAACAGCATTCTTCTAAAAAATTGGAAAGCAGCCTTGAACATGTTTTTAAAAGATAATGGAAATATGTACCCTGCTGGTCAGTAGGAGATAAATAACATTTTGTGGCGTGGCAAAATATCAAAATATGGTTCGATATTTTACAGTGGCGGCTCTGGGGAGACAGAAAGCTTTTGGGGGGTATCAGCCTGGCCTTTACCCTGGCCTGACACGCTCACAAGCTGCAGGTTCTTCAGTGTCGTATACACATATGTGTAAGTACGTTGTAGTTTGGGGGCCTACCTCTGTGTAACGTGGGGGGTCCCCCTCCACCTCTATGTATAGAGGGGAGGTCCAGAGCTGTCTAACGCTTGGGCACTTAATTCGGGGGATAGGTAATACGGGCTGACCCCATACTGCTGTCTACATGAGATTGTGTTAACTTGTGGGATTTCGACACTATGGTAACATAGGTCGCCGATTCGCCAGTCAAATGTTAAGTCGTAGGCAGTCGGTTGTCTCCCCAGGTCGGGTTGTCACAAAATGGGGTAGTAAGTTATGTCAGTTATTATGGACCTTTGCAGCCAATATTATGCCACTACATTTTACCGATTACAAATTAAAATATTGTTTATGCTATAAAACAGTTGTTCTTAAATATTTGACGCATGCTATAAATCCCAGCACCGTTTGAAGTATTACGGTCGCCATAGAACTTAAGATGTGAATCAAGTGATCTGCAGACTCTTGGAAGTGTTAAATAGCTAAAGGGTATACAATATTGATTTAGTTGAATGGAGTTGAAAACATGGTGACGAAAGGAGAGATTGCTCGTTTTGAGCAATTTCTTCTTTTGTGGCCATGTTTTCAAAAAGCCGTCTGCTGCATAGGCGTCAGAAAGCGTCTACATGAGGGAAAGGGTTAAAACATTGGATCATGAGAAAGTCTCATCATGGACGTTTTTTCCTTTTTGTCACGATGTTTCCAAAATCCGTATGCTATACGGAAGCTTCTAGACGCCTTTGAAGCAGACGATATTTGAAAACACTGTGACAGAAGGAGAAATTGCCCATAACGAGCATGGTCTTCTTTTAACCACAATGATTTCAACTCTTTTCAATAGTTATACTTTCATTTCGAGAGACTTTCCTTAGTTTTGGCTAGATGTATTTCAAGTCGTCTGCTGTAGAGTTGTTGTAGAGGGGAAACTGTTCATTATTTAACACCTGTATGAGTCAAGGGACACTGTAAAACATTCAAATCTGTTTGGGTTCTTCACAATTGGAGGGATAACATGTACCGTACCTGGTCTGGTTAGATCAGTCGGTGGAGAACTCTAGCCCTGAAACTAAATGGCACCGGATCGTACTCAGACTGGGTGCATGTGTTTCTCTGCACGTGACATCAGCGACTAACGTGGGCCAAGTTACAAGTAATACTTTGAAATATACTTTTGGGAGAACGGAACAGAACTTATAAGGATAAACTGACCTGATTAGCTCCCTTTTGAATTTAAAACTTCCGCCGCATGTTGAATTTAAAACTTCCGCATATTGAATTTTAAACTTCCGCAGGTTTAACCAATCGTGACAGGTAAACAACTATTTTGAATGAGACAAAGAACTGTTTGACGATTTAGTACTCCGACAAGATGAGTGACGGAGCATACTGTTTTTCCGTTTCGGGCTTTATTTTCTGTGTATTATCCTGTTTATTGCTACTTTTTGGGGTTTTCACGCCGTATTGGTTGGAACCTAATGATGGTCATATCGACAGTGCAAAATTCGAGGAGATCGGTCTATGGGAGATGTGTTTTAAGGGTTATTCGGACCATAGGGACAGTTCTGAAAGAGTCTATAACGGCTGCCGGTGGATCTCCGACCGGGAATATGACAGCATTAGAGAATTCATACTACCTAGTAAGTAGACGAATTTGAAGACCTCTAGGCATAAATAATGAAATCCTCTACAAATGAATGTTTAATCATTGCGAAGAGGTGAACACATGGTGGTAAAAGGAGAAATTGCTCATCATGAGCAATATCTCCTTTGGTCACCATGTTTTCTCATTATGATCAAATTTTAGCTCGACTATTCGAAAAATATGAGAGCTATTATAGTCACTTGTGCGTCGGCGTCGGCGTCGGCGTTGCAACTTTGGTAAATGTTTTGCATGCAAGGCTTTTTCTCAAAAACCACATATTCTATTGCTTTGAAATTTTACACACGTATTGGACATCATCGATTGACCTAGCAGGACAAGTACCATAACTTCATATCAGATTTTGACACAATTATGCCCCTTTATGGACTTAGAAATATTGGTTAAACTTTTGCATGCAAGGCTTTTTCTCACAAACCACAGATGTTATTGCTTTGAAACTTCACACATTTACTGGACATCATCAAATGACCTTGCAGGACAAGTCCCAAAAACTCTATATTAGATTTTGACACAATAATGCCCCTTTTTTTACTTAGAAATTCTGATTAAAGTTTTGCATGCAACTACATTAAGAGTCCATATCTCTGTATTTACTTGATGCATTGCATTGACACTTTTTACAAATCTTTCAAACTATCACACCTATGTAGATTATTGAATTAGATAGTTTACTGCAAGTTATAGCCCTTTTTTTACTTAGAAATTTTGGTTAAAGTTTTGCGTGCAATGACATTAATGAGAATCCATATCCTGCATTGAAACTTTATACAGCCCTTCCCAACCATCACACCTATATAAACAATCATGTTTGATAACTTTTTCTAGCATATATTGCAAATAATGGCCCTTTTTTTACTTAGAAATTCTGCTTAAAGGTTTGCATGCAAGGTACTTTCATCAATATATCTAAGTAACCACTAATGATATTGACTTGAAACTTCATTCATGTCTTCAGGGGTGTCAGACAGTCAAGTTATATAACTATTGTATGAATTTAGTACAAATTATGGCCCTTGTTTGGTAAAAGTTTAGCATTTATGGTAATATCATGCACATATCTCCGTAACCACTCAAGGATTGATTTAAGACTTCAATATAATCTTTAAAGGTACCAAACAATTACATTAGGTTAGGTAACTCCTGACAAAATTTATTTTAAATGATGGCCCTTTTTGAAGTTAGAAATATGCATGCAAGACCATTTCTCACAAACAGCAGATGCTATTCAAACAAGACTTATCCAACTTGATTTATAGTTCTATACTATCAAGCCACTATCTCAGTAACAACTGTAGTCTATAGAATCAAATGGCCAAATAGTCGAGCATGCTGTCTTGTGGACAGCTTTTGTTCCTTTTAATGTTTCAATGTTTTAAAAAGTCGTCTACTGCAAAGGCGTCATATGCCATCTGTCTCAGGAAATCATGGGTTTATATAATATCATGTGGATGTTACCTTTGTAAATATATATATCAACAAAGCACCATCATTGGTGAAATACTTATAACATGGGTACCGAGGATGAAAAGCCCTAGCTAACCATTTCTCACGAATCTGCAGCAGACAACTTTAAAATCATTTTGAGGAAAATTATGAGAACATTTTTCTAATTTTAGAATTGAAAAGAAAATGTTGTAGGACAAGGAGAAATTACTCATTTTGAAGAATATCTGCTTTTTATTTTTAATTGTGTTAATAATTCATCTGCTGCAAATGCATCATTATGTTTTTCATTTCGCACTTGTTGGAAGGGGTTAAAGGGCACATTTCATTTATTTTTAAAAAGTATCTACTTAAATTCAATTCCCACCTGCAAAAGTATTTTGACACAAGCATTTTTGAGAACATTGTGGCAATAAAAGAACTTGCTTATCCCCTTATTTAGAGCTCAGGAGATTAAAAGAATTGTGGAAAATACTATTGGTCGTTTTTTAGAAAACTCTCTTTTTTCCACAATCATTGTTTTCATAAGACTTCTTCTACTCAAGTTTAGTTCTCGGCTGTGTCAGTCCGTTGAATCTTGAAAGTAATGGCTTTCCTTCCTTGGTGCCGATGATGGTTGGGTAAGCTTTTGAATGACTTGCTAGTGTCAATATAAATGGACAGAAGTACTGTTAACTTTGCCATGAAATAACTAAAAAAGTGTATAAAGCTACACGATACAAACAAAGGAAGATCCAGAAGTCGTCTGAAGTAAAGAATGATTTCTGCAGCAGACGACTCCATTAATGGAAGTTAATGGAAGTTATATTATTAAATAGAATTGAAACATTGTGGCAAATGGAGAAATTGCTCATATTCATAATGAGCAACATCTCCTTTTGCCACACTATTTGCAAAATGTGTCTGTTGCAAAGACAATGCGTCTACAATAGGAAAAGGTTAGATTAATAGTTGTTTTTCACTTTCATTTAAGGGTGGTTCATTGTAACGCGGGTCCTGATGACGATCAACGTTGTTTTGGGGCTGACCAGTGTGCTACTAGGGTCACTACTTTTACTGAAATGTTTCCCAAGCAAAGTACGGAAGATAGTGACACGTTTTGTTGCCGCGTTTAACTATGTAATAGGTAAGTCAACAGAACTCTAGACTGTGAGTGACCAGGATCATCCTCGGTACCAAGGCTATTCATACGAAAACTAGCCTGGGTACTGAGTCTGGATTGGTTGATTGGGGCTTAATGCCGTTTTCAACTAATGTTCAATCTTATAACGGCGGCTAGTTCACATTCTCATGTGTCCTAACTTTCTCGTAGCAGTAATCCACACAACGTACCTTCTAAGCAACTGGCTGCTTTTACACATAGACTGTTAGCCCCTTGTTGAAAGATGGATGACGCTTGTCACAGTGACTTTTGTCAAACGTCCTAAAGAATGTTGACCAAGTTGAGATTTGAACTCACAACCCCGGGATTGACAAGCCCTATGTTGCGGTACTCAAAAAGATATATCCAGAGATCTAGATAAGGGGCGTTTCGTATGTTCTAAAATCCTTAATTGACCTCGAAAGCCTATGTTGTGGGTACTCAAAAGAATTGTCTCAGAATCGTCTCAGTGAGACAATTTTGTTGAGTACCCACAACATAGCTTTTAATGAGTACTAACAGAGATATCGTGGAAGCAAGACCTGTTTACTCATCCTATCTAGTCTTCTGTATATATATATCAGTGAATCGCCTAAATATACAGTATTTTGAAGTAAATTGAGATGTAAAGAATACGTTATATCAGCTTGCAACTTCGTCAGAATGTTTGTCGTGATGATATCTAGGCCAAGTCTCAATATGGGCTATGTTGGGTGAACAACTAGGTTACCAGACCAAATTGAAGGAAAATCTTGTTAATACTGTGAATTTTGCCACATTTTTAATTTGTGCATGTTGAAACTTTATCAGAATGGGTGTTATGATGATATCTAGGCTAGTATTGCATATGGCTCTTACGATGATATCTACGCTAGGTTTATACATGGCTCTAGTCAGGTCAAAACCTATGTCACCAGTCTAAATTGAAGGAAAAACATGCTAAACTCTAGTAATAGCTTACCTGACTACAACATAAATTATTGTGATTGACTTAATTATAGTTGGCATAACTCAGGTGAGTCATCCAGGGCCAGCATGGCCCTCTTGTTCTAGGTTTCTTTCAGGTTTAGGAAAAGGGATGAAATGTATGCCATTCTCTAGTCGGTCTGGATATCTACTATTAGTATTACAGGTCCCCAAGCAACACGGTTTAACCATAATCAACTTTTCAGTACCTACAACAATTAGTTTAGGATTTTAAGTAAAAAGATGCATACATGTAACTTCATCTAGACATATGTCTTGGTGAGAGGCATGTTGGAACTTTATGTTCTTTAATCAATAGTTGGCTTCCAAAGCCTACGCTGTGAGTACTCAAACGATACATCGCGGTCAAACCACTCTGTTTTTTTCATGTGGTATGATATTTTGGTCAAATATGTTTGAAATAGAAACACCTTTTGAAAAGATAGATGCAATCGCAGAAGTTGCTCATGATTAAATAATAAACAATAAGTAATTTCTCCTTTTGACAAGTAATGTTCTAAACAGTTTCTCTTTTCAATAATTATATCAACATTCGGTGAGGTTTTCAATGCCGTCCACTGCAGATATGTGAGTAAATGTTAAATATGACTAACACCGGATAATCCAATATTCTAATTTTACAGTTTTACATGGTGTCGTTGCTGTACAAAAATTCGGTTCCAACGCTGTCAGCGACAAAACGTGGCTGAATTTCCCTCGCTTACGTCATCTCTCATGGTCATTTTATTTTTCGCTGTTTGGCACAATTACAGCGTTCATCTCAGGGATCATCTTCGCTAGCCAAGGCTACTTCGTACATTACCATTCCCATAAGTACCCTTGGCGGACGGCCTCTTTAGAATTGAAATCCCCGTTCTGCAATTTGATTGGATGCGTAAACAGTTTTACGCATCCAATGAAATGCCATGTAACAAAACCGTGTGAGTTACAACAATTATGGCCGCCGCTTCCGTAGTAACCCGGGAGCTGGTGGAAAAATGCCGCATTTGCGACGTAGATCTAATTAAAAAGAGTAGAGATCCTTTTCGCCACATTTAATGTCTCTTTACAATTGACGCTATGACTTTTTGAGTTGAGCACCACCCACCATAACAACCCTCGTTACGTTAGACAAACAAGAAAGTGTCGGCGAAAGTGGTGTATCTTAACACACGTCCCACCTGGTTTTTCGCTATTAATACAGTACTATTTCGTTGAAATAAAAACAACAAGTAAACTTAGCGAAACGTATTTTCATGCTGTCAAAATGGATGGGTGACAGCATCGTATTACAATGTTGTAATGTTGACTCGGCGAAGTGTTACGGAACAGACGTAGCGGGAGAAACCCCATACTGTCAGTGTTGACATTTCCGCAGACAGAGTTTGTATGCGCTATGTTCTTGTCTAGCAGTGTATTTAAGAGAAAATAATATTGAGTAAAACAGTAATGTAAACCAAACTATATCGACGATAAAATATCGTGTTACTATAAATAGCCTTTATCTATAGTATTATGATAAAAGAGACAGGTTTTCACAACGCCTAAGGTTTAAATGTCTTCTTCTTTTTTTAAATTATGTCATACAATATGAGACCAAGGAAGATTGATGTATTGCTTTATATCTTGTTTTTCCTTTTTCTTTTTATACATGCCTTTTTTAATATTACAGCTAACTTACAATATCTCCTTTCCCTACAATGTTTTCAAGTTTGCACTATTACAAGGATGATTTAAAATTGTAACAATCTGAAAATGAAATCAAAGATTGTTTACTTACTTACTTATCAGGTAAAGACATTTCCAAACTAAAAATCCTGTAGACTATTATATGGATGATTTAAAATTGTAACAATCTGAAAATGAAATCAAGGATTGTTTACAAAGAACTTCTATTTAATCCTTTACCTGATAAAAACATTTCCAAAATAAAAATCCTAGCTGTAGATAAGGCAAAGACCTTAAATAACATCATTATTTTAGGTCTGTCTCTGAGAAAAGGTTAAGATTTTTAGTTCAGATTTTAATTTAATAAAATGAATGGTACTTTTTCTTCTATTCAATTTGCGTACTATATTCAAATTCAATTGCTACGCTGGTAGACGCAATAAATAAACCAGCAATAATTTGACTGTTTTTCATGCTTTATCATTATTTTATTGTCCAGGGGTTGTGAGTTCGAACCCCAGATTGGGCGACATTCTTTCCGACGTTTGACAAGTCACTGTGACAAGTGTCATTCACCAATGGGCTAATAGTCTATGTGGAAAAGCAGCCAGTTGCTTGGAAAGTATGTTGTGTGGAGAACTGGTGTGAGAAATCCAGAATACATATGAGTAGAGTTGATATGACTGAAAAATTGTTGAAAAAAGGCGTTTAACCCCAACCAATCAATTTTGGAAACCAAGCTAAAGGCATGTGTGCCAATGAATATCTGGATTATCGTGTGCATAACCATTCTTGGCCATTCACCATTTAGTTATAAAAAGCCACAGGAAACTGTACCGGTAACTATTTTGATCCTTTAACATGGATCTTTATGTACACTTGTTAAAATTAGATCAAGGTTGGTTTGCCTTGAACCGCTCATTTTATGAATTCCACCTTTTCCCAGAACATTTCAGTAAGGCTCTCCAAAAAACAACCATTAGGTCCCAGACCAGTGTAAAATGACTTGTTTACATCTGATCGCACTCAGCACTATTCGAAATTGGTCATAGAAGGTACAAATTATGTAAATCGGTATCCAATTGAGTCCTATAGTGTGGATGCACAGGCAAGTCATTTGCCACAGGTTTTACACTTTCTTAGGGGTAATATATTGAGAATATATTTTGAACACAATCATATATCCAAGTAAACAAATGTTTTTCTTTATGATTTTTTATTTCTCATATTATTTCAATGTGGTACGGAATTACATGTACAAGTTTTAAACCTCTCCAACACTCTTCCTGAAGCCTCTCCAGCAGACAACTTTTGAAAACATTATGGCAAAAGTACAAATTGCTCATGATGAGTTGCTTCTCCTTTTGCAACAGTGTTTTGTGCAGGACTTACACTTCCTGGTTCAAAGGTTGTACATATTGTTGTTCATATGTTTTCATTTGTCTGGTGCAAATTAGTTGTATGTTGGAAAAAGTTAATAATTTCAATATGTCTCAAACGTTTTCTTCATTGCAAACATTTTATACAAGTTTGTTAACATTTTTCATACTATTATTTTCATTTTGAAAAAGTCAAGATAAGACATCAGATTAAGGGTTAATCCTTATCCATTGTTTTATTTTATGCCCTATCAACATGTGCCCCTATTCTTCTGATGATGTTTTCAAATAAGGATGAGCATTGTATTTGGTACATTCTTTGAGAGCATTGTGAGAAAAGGAGAATGACAAATGAGATTCTTTCATTATCCCTTATTCCTCTGACTTGCAATGAAAAATACAAGCTTTGTGCTTAGTTCCTGGGTTTAAACTTGTGTAAGTGGTCACATCTGTCTAGCTTATTCTGAAGAGTGTGGTCTTCTGACTTCAGAACAACCATATCCATTGGAATTACACCTGAAGTAAATAAATATTTATTATGTATGGGCAATTATGATATATTTACTATATATACTATAGTGATCCAGCCCATAACCTGTATGACCCTTTCCAATATACAATAACATGGACTAAATCTGCATCAGATAACTTCAAAAATTACACATATAGGTCAGGTCATGGGTTAACCAAAAATGATTTAAACATTATCAAATTAACTTGTATTATTATCATTGATAAAGTTTGATTTACAGTATCAACTGATTGTATTACTGGCAAAAAACTATTTAGGCAGGTTGACACTATATGTGAGACCTGAGACTGCCAAAATCCCAACAGCAAGCACTTGCTCTCTTCCAAAAATGTGCAAGTCTGTATGCAAACACATGATGAGAAAACTAGTGAACAGTCATCAAGTCCAGTTTTGTTCCAGGAAAGAAAAAAGAGATTTTACCAGGAACTAGAAATATCACTGAAGGTGATGAATACCCCCAGCTGGTTCCTGACAATATACATATATATGAGAAATTCAAGGGACCATAACTCATTTTAAAACAAATCCAGTGCAACTGGTATCAATCATTCTTGTAAAGTTATATTGAATTCTGACCAAGGATTGCTGAGAAATAGTGTTAACAAGAAATGTCCACGGACCGACAACCCAACAAAATGACCGACTGATCGACAAGCGTGACCGTATCTGGGGGTATAAATATTGCAAAACTTGTATAAGGACAGCAGCAGTTGCTGATGATTAATGTTGTTTGGTTAATGTATTATGTATACAAAGACAGATTTGTTCATTCAAAGACTGTACATTGATGAGAATTGTTGTCAACAGTTGTTCTTTTTATAATTTATATATCAGACACAGAATTGAACACAACTGTAATTTTCCCTATAAGTGCAAGAAGTAAACAATGAAACAACAGAGGAAATTAAACCTCTCCTGTTGTTCCGTTGTAACTACTTATGCAATTCTTTGTATTTGGATGTAGCGAGAATAACATTATTTTAGTACATTTATTTGTATAAATTTAAGATTTTCCAAAATAAATCAAATTTGCAGTATACAAAATTGAGAAAACCCCCCGTTAGAAAAACTCTGAAATCTCCTTTACCCTCTTTTCCCTTTACCCTCCTTTTGTCACCATGTTTTCAACTCTATTCAATAATTATTCTTTCATTTAAAGGGATTTTCTGTACTTTTGCTTAGACGTTTTCAAAGTCATCTGCTGCAGACCTATGAGGGAAAGGGTTAAATGAAATTAATTATTTCATAATATATCAGAGAGTAGAAAACAATATTGGAATTAAAATTGACCATCATAAGCAATGTCTCCTTTATGGAAATATGTTCAAGTGCCTTCTGCTGCAAACAATTTGTCAAGACAGAAAACATCAGATTCTGTTATTCATCCATTAACCCTTTCCCACTTACAAACCCCTTTACAGTAGATGACTTTTGAATACAATAAAGGAAAAGGAGTGCTCATTATGATTAATTTCTCCTTTCTTCATTATGTTTTTCTATTCAAATATTGTCATTTCTTTTATGGAGAGTATCCATATTTTTGACCAGAAGTCTTCTGTTGCAGAGTTGTTGTATTTGGGAAAGGGTTAAAGAAAATTTACCAGATAGTGTTTTCAAATATCAACTCCAAATATTACACTCAGTCTCTTTATGTTGGAGAAGAATAAATGATAATTTATTTTAAGTATATTTCCATATAGATTATTTATTGACAAAATATCTGGAATGGTGCCTTAATTATGTTTGGCCCATGTAATCTAGAATAATCTTAGAAAAGTGATATAAAATTTAATAAAAGCAATCCAAAATGCCTTAAATGATTCTGTTATTAAGGTTGTAACTTATTTCATTAATTAAGCTTTTTCTTCAATAGCATACATTTTCATCTTAGATGCATTTTAACTACCTTTGTAAAAAGGTAGTATCTACAATAACATAAACGAACATAACTTATATATGTTTTGTAGGAGATTAGAAAATGTGCTTAAAAGGAAACTTCTTTTTCCACAATGTTGTGTTGCATGTATGGAAGTTTGATAATGCCCCTAGATTAAATGTACATACTATAAGTTGAGTGTCACCTACAAATAGCCCTTTTTGTTGTACAATCATGTTTAAAGAAACAAAGTTAAAAACCCTCAAAATGTCATATATTCCATTTTAAAGCTTTCCCACTTGCAAGCTCATTCAGCAGATGACATTTGAAAACATTGTGGCAATTTGGCAAAATTAACAATTTCTTTTTAAGAACACTTCCTCCTTTGTTCACAGTTTCAATATCATCTACTGCATATTTGTTGTATGTGGAAAAGGTTAAATACATGAATACAGTCTGTGTGATGAAGTCATTCCACAAAGTATCTACAAATATGTCCATGCAATTGAAGCATGTAAATAATGTATGCTCTTTGTCTGTTATAATCCAATTTGGGTTTGGTAGTTGCTGACATAACTTGTATATGATGCATCTGCGGAAAATGACTCTTCAAATCATTGTGATAATGAACTATTTCTCCATTTTGTTTCAATATTTTCTCCAATATATATTCAATAATTATACCTAGATTTGATTTTATGGAGATATTTTTGCTGAAATGATTTGGAATTTTTTCTGCTACACCTCAATCAATCAATTCCCTCAAAATTAATATGCATGTTATCTCAGTTCACTTTCATAAAGAAGGATGTGTATAAATTACATGTGTACAACATGACAAACTTACTCAGGACTGGCAAATTTCAGGCATCTTCTTTTTCCTGGTGGCGGACGACAAATTTTAGGCTTTGGGATATAAATGGCTGCTGGTAATGGATCTTGATTCCCTTCTGTTGAACTGGTCAGATCATTGAAATTCTAAAAAAGAAACATGTTAAGAATTAAGCTGCAACTGTATTTACAATGTTATCAAAGATTATTTTGGCTTGTTTATATGGGAAAAATTTCAAATTGGCATTTCTGAACAGTGCTGGATCAGATCATCCTCTCCATGCCTCATTTACTTAATCTCATCAGAATCTTCACAATTTTTTAATAACAAGCTTTAGTCATTATAATCAAACATTGTGAAAAAAGGAGATATACCTAAACAGAAACAAATTTCCCCTTTTCTCACAAACGTATTAAACAAGTAAATAATCAAATTATGTCATATGTATAGTTTTAAACTATTAGACTTTTACCTGAAAGACATTTTATGATGCCCCAGCAGCAGCCTTATTATACACAAAAAACTTTGTGAAAAGGGGATATTACTTTAAAGAATCAATTTCCCCTTTTTCTCGTAAACATCAGCAGCATCTTTCCAAGCCAAGGGTAATTTGTGGGAAAGGGGTAAACTCCAATAAAACAGTAATTTTATTAAACCATGTTAAACGGATTGTTACATGTACTACTCCATTTAACAAGATATAGTTGCAATGTTACAATATGTTTTTTAATCATTTAATTTATGTCCTGTCAATATCAATTTTGTCTTAAACCTTTTACACTTGCAGACACATTTTGATGCATCTGAAGCAGACAGCTTATGAACATTTATTTAATAGAGAATAGAAAAGAATTTAGCAATTTTAAGGAGACATTATGAGCAATTTGACACAATGTTTCAGAAGTCATCTGCTCACTACTGCAAAGGCGTTTTAAACTGTTTTTATGTGGGAAAGGGTTAAACTTTCAGCTGTATAGATTTTTAGCTCACCTATGCACAAAGTGCAAGGTGAGCTATTGTGATCACATTTTGTCCGGCGTCCGTCCGTCGTCCGTCGTGCGTCGTCAACATTTCAGCTTGTTAACACTCTACAGGCTACATTTTGCATCCAATCTTCATGAAAGTGTATCAGAACATTTATCTCTATCAAATCTTGGACAAGTTCGAAACTGGGCCATATGAGGTCAAACACGAGGTCACTAGGTCAAATTGAAGCGAAATCTTGTTAACACTCTAGATGCCGCAATTTTTGCTTCAGCAGTTTGAAATTTTGTCAGAATATTTGTCTCAAAGATATCTAGGTCAAGTTTGAATATGGGTCATATCGGGTCAGAAACTAGGTCACTAGGCCAAATTGAAGGGTAATCTTGTTAACACTGTAGAGGCCACATTTTCAACTTGAGCATGTTGAAATATTGTCAGAATGTTTGTCTTAAAGATATCTAGGTCAAGTTTAAATATGGGTCATATTGGGTCAGAAACTAGGTCACTAGGCCAAATTGAAGGAAAATCTTGTTAACTCTGTAGAAGCCGCATGTCTTGCTTCAGCAGCTTGACATTTGGTCAGAATGTTGAGCTAAATGATATCTAGGTCAAGTTCGAATATGGGTCATGCAGGGTCAAACACTAGGTCACTAGGCCAAATTGAAGGAAAATCTTGTTAACACTTTGGATGCCGCATTTTTTGCTTGAGCAGCTTGAAATTTGGTCAGACTGTTTGTCTAAATGATATCTAGGCCAAGTTCGAATATGCCGGGTTAAAAACTAGGTCACTAGGCCAAATTGAAGGGTAATCTTGTTAACACTCTGGATACTGCATTTTTAACTTTAGCATGATGAAACTTTATCAGAATGTTTTTCTTGATGATATGTAAGTCAAGTTCGATCAAGGGTCATGTTGGGTCAAAAAATAGGTCACTAGGTCAAATTGAAGGAAAATCTTGTTAACACTCTAGAGGCCGCAATTTTTGCTTCATCAGTTTGAAATTTTGTCAGAATGTTTGTCTAAAAGATATCTAGGTCAAGTTCGAATATGGGTCATATTGGGTCAGAAACTAGATCTCTATGCTAAATTGAAGGAACATCTTGTTAACTCTGTAGAAGACGCATTTTTTGCTACAGCAGCTTGACATTTTATGACAATGATTATCTAAATGATATCTAAGCCAAGTTCGAATATGGATCATGTAGGGTCAAAAACTAGGTCATTAAGCCAAATTGAAGGAAAATCTTGTTAACACTTTGGATGCCACATTTTTTGCTTCAGCAGCTTGAAATTTGGTCAGAATGTTTGTCTGAATTATATCTAGGTCAAGTTCGAATATGGGTCATATTGGGTCAGAAACTAGGTCACTAGGCCAAATTGAAGGAACATCTTGTTAACTCTGTAGAAGACACATTTTTTCCTACAGCAGCTTGACATTTTATGACAATGTTTATCTAAATGATATCTAAGCCAAGATTGAATATGGATCATGTACAGTCAGAAACAAGGTCAATAAAGGAAAATATTGTTCAAACTCCGGAGGCCGCATTTTTACTTTGAGCAAGTTGAAAATTTGTCAGAATGTTGTCTTGATAATATCTAGTCCATGTTGGAATATGGGTCATATCAGGTAAAAAAATATAGATCACTAGGCCAAATGAAGGAAAATCTTGTTAACACTGTGGAGGTTGCATTCAGAATAATTGTCCTGATGTATTTTGCATTGTAGTACATTGTATAATTAAGGTGAGCGATCCAGGGCCATCATGGCCCTCTTGTTTATAGTTCTGCTTTGACATTTTGAAAAAAAGATGCTTATTATCTGTATGCCAGATTTTTTTAACAAGCAACATCATATTCAGGCAGTACTGTATTCGGGTGAGCAATTCAGTGTCTCATTGTCCTCTTCAAGTCTTATTATGAATAGGTTGGCATAACAAACCTGATTAACATCATCTTTTCGTTTTCTGTTTTTGATAATATAAGCAAATGCGAATTTTATCTATAGACTATATTTGTTTCAATCAACTAATATTTACATGTAATATTGTACATACATGTAGAAACCCTTTTCCATGTGAAGATGCTTTCTCACACCTCTACAGCAATCATCTTGTGCAAACATTAGGGCAAAAGGAAAAAAATCTCAAGATAAATAATTTCTCCTTTTGCCACAATGTTTTCAACTGAATTCAATGATTAAAAACTTACTTTTTTAGTAAAAATCATTGTATTTGCCTTTTTAAATTCAGAGTCATCTGCTGCACATTTGTTGTATGTTGGAAAATGTTTACTGTTAATTTCAACACTATAACAATTGTTTAGTTTGGAACTGGTATAAACATGTTGACATCATAGCCTGACTGACCTCCATTTATTATTTTCATTTTCATGCAAGCAAATATGAATTTAATCTATATTTATTTCAACTTATAATCATTAAATGCTTATTTCAATCAGATACAAAAAAATAAACTAGAGCTCCAAAGTAATATAGCTTGAACAGTCTTGAAAGCTTGAACAGTCTTTGTAGTTTTTTGTCAGTCCAAGGATCAAACCACATCACTTGTTGAGATTTCATTATATTGTGAAAATTATTTGACTGTAGGAATGGATTGATCTACAACAACATTTGAGACATAATCTTTCTATAAACCTTTTGTCAACTTAAGAATTGTAGACTGCTAAAAGTGTATTTAGGCCAGAATAACACATTCACAAGTTCAATGATAAAACCCTAATTTAACATATAATATATGCTGAGGAATTTACATGATATTTGCAATGATTAATTTTCTTTCAAAGCTTATGAATTGAAATATTATAGCAGAAGTAATAAGACCATTTCAAATAAATTTTCTTTTAAAGATGAGTCATATTATGATATCAATAATCATTATTCCTATTTTATATCTAGCTTGATGTAAATACTGTACCATTTTCTGTTTGACAATGGTTATAATTGTAAAATATTTTCCACAGTCAATCATTAAATTGAAAAAAAGAAGAAAAGAAGAAATAATACTGGAAATAACAGTGGGTGTCATTGGTGGAACTTGTATATCAACAGGGCTCCATATCAACGATCCTAACTAGTAACTCTTACCCAACATAGACAATATATAACAACAGATGGGTGTGGAATACATAAACCTGCAATGTCAGTGCTAGGGAAACACTCATAAGTCAGTGACTTTCCGTTACCGGTCCGCTTGGCCACACGCACATCTGTCCCTTCGTAGATTGATCTCACTATAATATTCGTCTGTAAGATTCTGGATTATAAACTGTTTACTCCTTCGTATTTCGCGGTTGTAAGCGACGAGGCCTGAAGCGAAGCGAAGCAGTCGCCATATTAACAGAAAACCGACGACGTTTGTTACCGATCATTCTATTGGACGATGAACGTTTCCGAATTGGGATGTATGTTTATGCAACCGCTAGGTGGCAGAGCGGGAAATTCAAATTTAAAGAAGCCGTCAGCCAAGGGTTATTATGGTAATGTAATGGACAAATTAGCCTTGGCTTGCGAAGATGCTCAGGGATGTGCTATTCAGTATACATCTACACAATTCCAAAGGAAACGCATCAATCAACCGCCTACAGGGCACATGAACTTCGGAACTATGACAGGGAAACTGTTCATTTTCAACAAGAAGCAACTACATTCTAATGTACGTTTCGTACCAACGAGTTTCGTACTCTTTACCTGCAAAAAGGAGTGGTGGTGGTGGAAGTGCTGGAGAAAGTTAGAACAGTAATCGTTTCCACAGATTGTATCGTGTTGGTATTTACAACAAGTAAAGAAACTCTTAATTCAAGCATCATGCTTTATTTTCAACAGGAAGCAACTACATTCTAATGTACGTTTCGTACCAACGAGTTTCGTACTCTTTACATTTAGAGAGTAGCCTAACTAAATAAACTTTACGTTACATACCCCTTTTTTCAAATAAACATAACATTAACCGTTCCCTAAAACAATCAACTTCAAACTAAAAACATATATCATGAAATCAATATCTAAAATTATCCTGACTGTATTTCTTAACTTACATGAACATGTATTAGAGTCTCGTTATTATTGACTAGTAATTGAACTAACTGATTCTCATCAAACACTACTAAAATAATCAAAAGTAAACAAAATCACAAAAAACACATGGTTTCTCACCAGTATGTATTTCCAAACTAATCTTCAGAATGCAGTTTTCAGATATAGTAATCCAACAACATAACATTCCATATCAAATCAATCATTTAGATAGACTGGTCTTTTCACAACTCCTCCATGTCTTGTCTTGTACTCTGTTTCAGAATATTTCTGCCCTGAAGAATAGGCTGGTCTTTTCACAGCTCTGCTCTGAAGAACTTTGCTTGTTTGCATTTTCTAGATTGTTATCATGAGCATTGTGTGACTTAGCTTGATCACTTTCACTTTGCCTCTGCTTAAAATACATTGTTATCTGTCTTTTTCTATCTAGTGCTTTCTCAGTTATTCACAGTTATGAATAGCATCAACTGTAGAGCTGTAGACCTCCAGCTGTATTTCCCCTTGACCAACAACAAACTCTAGCATATATATTTTCTTGTTCTTTGGGTTGTTAACTTCAATTTGTTTTTTACCAAGAGTCTTTATCTCTGTTTTATTGTACATCAATAACTTGATCTCGCTATGTTTAAGCATATTTAACCATAAATCATCCTGTACTCTCATATAGTCAGTATCTGACGAAATATTTACTGTCGATCCACAATCCAATTAAAATTTTAACTGACATCCTCTAATTGCTATTTTAGCAAACAGTTTCTTTGGATATGAATTCTTTTCTCCTCTTTTTTTCAATACTGAACACATAGTCTTCTTTTCCACTGTCACTTGAATTTTCTTGTGTTACCACATGAACCTTTTTTTTCTTTGAATACTTATTACCACTTTTTTCTTAGATTATTCTTTGTTTTCCTCACTTGACGGCATAATGATTCAGTTCTCCATATGAATTACATTTTTGTTTCCATGCTGGTCATGATTCTTTCCTTGCCTCATGCACTTTACCACAACACCAACAATCCCTTTGAGCTGTTGATGAATTCTTATCTCTTCTTCCTCTTTGGTAAGAAACTGATGCCACCGTTTGTGCATTCATTACTCTAATATGTTGTTCTGTCTTCTCACTTGCTAAACAGAGCTCTGCGTCAACATGTTAATACATCTCTATGGTGTTAGAGCAGGGATAATGGGATATTTTCACAATACTATATTTTTAAGTGCTGTGATGCTCTATGATGTTTTTGCTCATTTAAATGATTGATGCATGCATGCTTTCTTATGATAAGATAGCACAACGAAAGTTCTTATGAAGGACAGTATAGTGTTTGAAATGAGAAACCTAGTCATGTCTGTCTAGATCATTGCAATATTTTTATTAGACATTTATGGAAGAATATCACAGAGCTCTCAAACTTGATCAACACAATTACTTTCTTGGCTTTAATTTGTTAGCCTAGCATGTGTACAACATTTAAACATTTCATTCATTCTTACACAAATCGAGATTTCTCAAAATTAACAATTACTAATTCACCAACAAAACTGTATACTCTGAATTAAGGTGATACCGTTACTCATATGTGCTTTGAATTTCTGTACTTTCCGCAATTATATTACAGATGACAGGGGTCCAGCTTAGAAGACGTTTACAGCTTTTTTCCCCAAAATATCAGATGACCTTTTTCATTAAAGGAATATTTACTCTTCATGAGTTATTTTCAAAATAACGTCTTCTCTGTAGTAATATATTTCTTTCAATCCACTTTGTCAAGCCACGATAGCTCAATTGGTAATGGCAATGTTTTCATGAATCACTTTCGGGGTTGTGAGTTTAAACCCCTGCTCGGTCATTAATCTTCCACCAAGGTCAAATAAGGATTTAAGAACATGCAAAACTCCCCTTATCTAGAGCTCTGCTAAGAATATCATGTAAGGTAAACAATTGACACGTTCTCACCTACAACAAATCGGCAGCAGAAAACTTTTAACACGACTTTGAAAATCTCTATTAATGAAACAGATACCGATGATTATTGAAATTAGTTGAATGTTTTATCGCATAATAAGTTTTATAAAGATATTTTATATTGCAAATATATGTGTGGAAGTGAGTGATTGCACAACACAAAACAAAAGTTTAAACAAATTTATTTCTCCACCAGAGTTGTCCTTTTTCATTAAATATTGGATCTCCAAAAGTAAAGTTAAACACTTGTTACACAAATATTGAATAGTCACTTGTACTCAAGTTAATCAAGATGCTTTGGTAATCCAAAGGTTTTACAAAAACAGCACTTTGATAGTTAACAAACAGGTCCTCCGTATTGATAACTGACTGCACTTCGACGTATGTTGGAACAACTGACTTTTGAAGTTTTAGTGTGCACTTTATATACTAAATGTCAGCAGTCTTTGAGCAAATAAAACATAGCCTCTTTGGCTTCAAAGAGGTATTAACTTCTTAGCAATGATAGTGCAGATAATAATTAAGACGGCTTATGAGATACTTATTAGTTATCAACAGATTTGTCTTACATCAAAAGGGAGATTAACAGATACCTTGTCGACTTATAAAACACAGTGTATGCCTATCTGTTCTTTTTATCTAATGCAATATTTAAACAATTTCCATCTCTATGTATCATTCATTTCCTTTATTTCTACCATTTACAAAATAGTAATCTGTATGATTCAAGTACCTTTTGCTTATATATAATATTGCAAAAAGACGAATCATAACAGATATATTACCTATTAAAGATTTACTCTTATTTTTGGAAAAATTGTATCTAACTTGCATTAGAATTGGTGTTCCTGTATATGTTCCCATGACTGCTATTTATGGACAGTATGTCTTCTACAATTAAGACAGATTAATCTTAAATGTTGCTAAATTCATTTATTGTGTTAATAAAAGAAGAAATGCCGCTATCATAAATAAATTATCAATGCAGTTTTATTTGTCACAATCTCCATTCAAAATTTATAAGAATTCGACATCTGCAACAGAAGCATCAAAAGGCATCTGTATGTGGGAAATAGTAAAACCTAACTCATTTAAATCAGACCAAAATATTTTGCTATACGTATATTGGATCTGACTACTCCTCATAAAACGAGTAATTTCTCCCTTTGTCACAATGTTTTCAACTCTTTTCAGTAATTGTACCTTCATTTAAAGAGCATGACAATATGTTTGCCTAGACACTTGCCTAGACACTTTTAAAGTCGTCTGCTGCAGATTTGTTGTATGGGGTAAAGGGTTAAAAACAAACTCAGGGCAATAGTACAGTGAAGATCAAGATCTAGCTTTAACGCTCTTACAGTCTGATCAGAATCTGTTCTATTTGGCCAATTAGCCTTGAAATAATACAAAATACTTCGTACAAACAGTGGATCAGATACTGTGGGCGTTCAGACTGATCTTTATCTCCACTGATAGCCAAAGGTTATTTTCTTGGAGAAATTACAAAAGGAGAAATTGCTCAAATTGAGTAATTTCTCCTTTTGCCACAATGTTTTCATTTTTTCAGTAATTATATCTACAATTATAGACATTTTCCATATTTTTGAGTTGACATTTTCAAAGACGTCTTCTGTAGATTTTTTGTATGTGGGAAAGGGTTACATATTGTTCTTGTTCCTGACATAGCTGGTATGTTTGTAGGACTGTAATTACTTAAAGCATTTACCTTTTCCCACATACAACAAATCTGCAGCAGACGACTTTGAAAATATTTAGGCAAACAATTATGGAAAACTATAAATGAAAGTATACTTATTGACTAGTGTTGAAAAGATAGTGGGAAATTGGCAAAAATTGCTCGTCATGACCGCATTCTCCTTTTGCCACAATTATTTCAAGATTTTCTGCTGCAGATGCATCAAAATACATCTGTATATGGGAAAGGGGTACATGTTAATGTTATAGTTATTGCTGATTGAAAGATGCTTTTAGTTAAATATGTGAGCATTTTTCATCAACACTTTCATACGGACGCATTTTGAAGCATCTGCAGCAGACGACTTTTGTAATAATTGAGGCAAAAATGATGATCAATTTCTCTTTTTACCACAATGTTTTCAACACTAATAAATAATTATACTTGAATTTGAAGAATTATCCTTAGATGTTTTCAAAGTCTTCTGCTGCAGATTTGTTGTATGTGGGAGAGGGTTACATGAGTTGTTATACCTCATTGAACCATATTTTTGTTAAATGACTGCAGCCTACAATATCAGATGACCTTTTTAGCTCAGTTATTGTGATCCCCTTTTGTCCGTCGTCCGTCGCCCGTCGTCTTGACGAACTCATGGGAGTGTACTTATCTTCAGTAACCAGTGGGTCAATTGGGATAAAACTTCACAGAAAGCATCCTCTCAATGACCTCACCAGAATTCCTTCAAATGTTTGGGATCCATGCAGAATTCTGGTTTCCATGGCAACGAAATTCCTTGGATGACCCTCTATCAGATTACTTCAACCATGTTGATTGGTCGAAAAACATGGCCGCCAGAGGGGCGGGGCTATTTTGCCTTATCTGGCTATAGAGAAAACTTTAAAAATCTTCTCCTCCGAAAGTGTCAGGCCGATTTTCAAAAAACTGTGTAGAAATGTTTCTTAAGTGACGCACTATCAGATTCCTTCAAGCCATGTTGATTGGTCGAAGAACATGGTCTCCAGTGGGCAGGGCTATTTTGCCTTATATGACTATAGTGAAAACTTTAAAAATCTTCTCCTCCGAAAGTGTCAGGCCGATTTTCAAAAAACTGTGTAGAAATGTTTCTTAAGTGACGCACTATCAGATTCCTTCAAGCCATGTTGATTGGTCGAAGAACATGGTCTCCAGTTGGCAGGGCTATTTTGCCTTATATGACTATAGTGAAAACTTAAAAAATCTTCTTCTCCAAAAGTGTCAGGCCGATTGTCAAATAATTTTGTAGAAATGTTCCTTGGATGAACCTCTATCAGATTCCTTCAAGCCATGTTGATTGGTGAAAAAACATGGCCACCAGAGGTGGGGCTATTTTGCCTTATATGGCTATAGTGAAAACTTAAAAAATCTTCTCCTCTGAAAGTGTCAGGCCGATTTTTCAAATAATTTTGTAGAAATGTTTCTAGGGTGACCCTCTATTAGATTCCTTCGAGCCAAGTTGATTGGTCGGAAACTATGGCCGCCAGTGGGCGGGGCTTATATGGCTAAAGTGAAAAAGAATCAGGTGAGCGATCCAGGGCCATCATGGCCCTCTTGTATAATTAAAGGACTATTTACTCTTTATGAGTTATTTTCAAAATAATGACTTCTCTGTGGTATTATAATTCTTTCTTTCAATCTTCTTTGTCAAGCCAAAATAACTCAATTTGTAATGGCAATGACTACATGTATACATTTAGGGGTTGTGAGTTTAAACCTCGGCCCGGTCTTTAATCTTTCACCTATGGGATAAATAAACAACATGGAAAGGTAGCCAGTAGCCTTAGAAGAATGATGAGTGAAGAACTGTTATGGGAAAGTCGGGAGACACAGGTCAGGTGAACTTGCCACTTCGATATTTATCCCGCCGTGATATGAACAATTGTTGAAAACGGCGTAAAACCCCAATCAATCAATGATATTTATCAATTTTAAAACTTCAACTTTTCAATGAATAAAATTAATTAAATCTACTGGAATATGTAAGTGTTTGAATGAGGACGTCATTTTGAATGGAAATAAGATATTAGTAAATAAATACCCTCTTTATTCTCATTAGAAAATCAAATGCTTCATTATTCATTAAACGACCACCAGTTTGTTTGAGATGAAGTTTCAATTGAGCCTTCCCAGTGAAACAATGGAGCAGTATCATCTAAATATTATCAAATTGTTAATGTATGTAAAAGATTACTTGTGTTTTTTATATGTATATTGCATTCTGTAAACATTAATGTTTATTAAAATATGTGTCTAAGATCTTCCACGGCTTTCGAACTATGACCTCTTTTAATGACAAGTTATATTGGTATGAAATCCAGATAGATTCAGGATTTGTACCAGAAACACTTCCCCAACTCAGCTAACATTCTATCCGACGTCTGACAAAAATCAACGCGACAAGCGGCATTCGTCTTCAAACCGAAAGGCTAACATTCTATGAGAAATAGCAGCCTGTTGCTTGGTAAGACTGCTGTGTGGAGTACTGGTGTAAGAAAGCCAGGCCACACATGTTAAGATGAACTGGTCGCCGTACTATTACTGAACAATTGTTGAAAACGCCGTTAAACATCAATAAATCAATACACCAAAAAGATAAATAGTAAACATAGTGCATCGACTAGTATGCCCTAACCCGGTGACCGACTAACCATTTCACGGATACGATACATCGGCAGCAGTCGACTATGTAAACACATAAGAAACTTTCTATGAATGTATGTGTTACAGTTGAAAACATTATGGCAAGAAGAGAAATTGCTCATCATGGGCAAACTGGGTGGTGTGGGTTTAAACACAATGTATTCAGTATTTTTTCCGCGCATTTTCTAAAGTCTTCATAAAAATGTTTACCCTCCAAAAAGGACAATTAATAGTATATTGTTCATAAACTGGGGCGAATTATGTGCCCAATCCCGTTCCCTTACGTTTTAAACGAGAAATCTTTGAAGAGAAATAAATTATTTTGTAATATAAGCTATAACATGCGTTTTTTATGAAAGAACTGGAACTACAATATCCAAAACAGTGGTTCATTTACATATACAGACGACTTTGAATACATACCCGAATTCTTTGGAAACTCCCTTTATTTGAAAGAACAATAATTGAATAGAGTTGAAAATATCTTGACAAAAGGTGAAAGTGCTCGTTTTTAAAAAGCCGTCTGCTGCATAGGCGTCAGAAAAAGTATACATGAGGGAAAGGGTTAAAACATTGTATCACGAGAAAAGTTTCATCATGTACATATTTTTCTTTTTGTCACAACGTTTCCAAAAGCCGTATACTATACGGAAGCTTCTAAATAAGTCGGCATGTGGGAAATGGTTAACATACAAAGTTGAAGCAGACGATATGTGAAAAGGAAAAATTGCCCATAACAAACATGGTCTTCCTTTACCACAATGATTTCAACTCTATTCTCTTAGTTATACTTTCATTTCGAGAGATTTTCCTTAGTTTTGGCTAGATGTATTTCAAGTCGTCTGCTGTAGAATTTACTCGCCTTGAATTTTAAACTTCCGCATGTTGAATTTTAAACTTCCGCAAACTAATTTTATACAGGTGCAAAACCATGATTCACCACAGAATGAAAAATGGACTCGCATGTAAAATAATCGTGACAGGTAAACAACTATTTTGAATGTTACAAGGAACCGTTTGACGATTAAGAACTCCGACAAGATGGTTGACGGATCAGAATTATGTTCAGCTTTGCGCTTTATTTTCGATTTATTATCCTGTGTATTGCTTCTGTTGGGGTTTTCCACGCCGAATTGGTTGGAACCTAATGAGGGAAATATCGACAATGCAAAATTCGAGAAGATCGGTCTATGGGAGATGTGTTTTAAGGGTTATTCGGATCCAAGGGACAGTTCTGAAAGAGTTTATAACGGCTGCCGTTGGATCTTCGCCCTAGAATATGACAGCATTAGAAAATTCATTCTACCTAGTAAGTATCTTATGTCTTAACCCTTTACACACCGAGGAGAAATTGACCATTATGAGCAATATCTCCTTTTGTTTCTCATTATGATCAATGTTGCCTTTTGATGTTTCAATGTTTTAATTTAAACTTATTTATTTTACATCGATTGCGAAACAAGCTTTAAGCTTATATTAATCATGCTCGATGTCTGCTTTCTGGATACTTAGCCAGTACTCGCGCCGTTTGTGTGGTAAAATCCCAAAGGCAGAACCCGCTCATCACGGGATTCGAACCAGGGACCTTTGGTACAAGAGACCGACGCTCTACCTCTGTACCACTGTCTTCAATGTTTTAAAAAGTCCTATGCTGCAAAGGTCTGTCTCCGGAAAGCATGGGTATATATAATATCATTTGGATATTACCTTTGTATACATATATATCAACAACGCACCATCATTGGTGAAATAATTATAGCCTGGGTACCGAGGATCTATAGCCCTAGCTAACCATTTCTCACAAATAACGAATCTGCAGCAGACAACATAAAAACATTTTGAGGACAATTTTGAGAAAATCTTTCTAATTTTAGAATTGAGAAGAAAATGTTGTAGGAAAAGGAGAAATTACTCATTTTGAAGAATGTCTCCTTTATATATCATTGTGTTAAAAATGTATCTGCTGCAAATGCATCATTATGTTTTTCATGTCGCACATGTTGGAAAGGGTTAAAGGGCATTTTTCATTTATTTAAAGTATCTACTTCAATTCAATTCCCACCTGCAAAAGCATTTTGAACCAAGCATTTTTGAGCTCAGGAGATTAAAAGAATGTGGAAAATATTATTGGTCGTTTTAAGAAAACTCTCCTTTTTCCACGATCCATGTTTTCATAAGACTTCTTCTACTCAGGTTTGATTCTCGGCCGTTTCCGACTTGCTGGTGTCAATATAAATGGGACAAAAGTACTGTAAACTTTGCCATTAAATAACTTAAAAATTGTTGAAAGCTACTGAAACACGATACAAACAAAAGAAGATCCAGTAGTCGTCTGTAGTAGGGAATTATTTCTGCAGCAAACGACACAATTTAAAAAAAAATCAATTAATGGAAGTTATGTTATTCAATAGAATTGAAAATTATGAACAATATCTCCTTTTGCCACCCTATTTTCAAAATGTGTCTGTTGCAAAGTCAATGCGTCTACAATGGGAAAGGGTTACTTTTTTTAAAACAGTTGTTTTTCACTTTCATTTTAGATTGGTTCATTGTAACGCAGGTTCTGATGACGATCAACGTTGTTTTGGTGCTGACCAGTGTGCTACTAGGGTTACTACTTTTACTGAAATGTTTCCCAAGCAAAGTACAGAAGATAGTGACAGCTCTTGTTACCGTGTTTAACTATGCAATAGGTAAGTTAGCGGAACTCTAGACTGTGTGTGACCAAGATCGTCCTCGGTACCTCGGCTATTCATACGAAAAATAGCCTCGGTACTGAGGCTAGATTGATTGATTAACGTCGTTGTTAACAATTTTTCAGTCATATCACGGCGGCCAGTTCACATTCTCATGTGTTTCCTAGCTTTCTCACAACAGTAATCTACACAACATACCTTCGAAGCAATTCGCTGCTTTTCCACATAGACTGTTAGCACATTGGTGAAAGATGGATGACGCTTGTCACAGTAACTTTTGTCAAACGTCCTAAAGAATGTTGACCAAGTAGGGATTTGACCTAACAACCCCTGGAGTGACAAGCCCTATGTTGCGGTACTCAAACAGACATATACAGAGCTCTAGAAAAGGGGCGTTTCGCATGTTATAAAATCCTTTTTTGACCTCCAAAGCCTATGTTGTGGGTACTCAAAAGAAATAAATCAGAATCCTCTCAGTGAGACAATTGTTTGAATACCAACAACATAGGTTTTAATGAGTACTAACAGAGATATCGTGGAAGAAAGACATGTTTACTCATCCTTATTTAGTCTTCTGTATATATCTCAGTGAATCTCCTAAATATACAGTATTTTGAAGTAAATTGAGATTTAAAGAATAATAATTATTCTGAAACACAGCTAGTTTTCTGATTTTTCGTTAATTGAGGTCCTAGGCTCCCTCCATTATATAAGTTTTTTAAATTTCAGGATCACGGTTAGTATACGTTTACAAAATGTTGTACCGTTTCGTTCCGCAAAGTATAATTACCCCCTAGGGTAATGATATTTTGAGGAACGGAACGGAACAGGATATATTTCTTATCAATCTGATTCTTTTCATTAATTATAAGGATAATAAGGATATAGTAATATCTGGTACAGGGCGTGTACTCTTACAAATCGAAACAAAATTTTATATCAACGAGAAAGTCTGTAATTCAGAAAACTCAATACATACGACAGTCAGATGGATTACTTTTTTATTGTCTGCTATTACCTTGTATTGGAGAAAATAAACCATCAATCAAAGGCAGTATATTTGTCTTACAAATTTAAATGACATGACAATTATCCGTTGCAATGCATTGGCTTACAGCAGATAGGCGACAAATTTTCTTACGTATATAAGGGTGTTTGCATAAACTTTGTTTCATTTCTATAATAAGGTAGTTAAAACCCTCATTATATAAGTTTTTAAATTTCAGGATTACGGTAATTATACGTTTACAAAATGTTGTTCCGTTCGGTTACGCAAGGTATAATTATTCCCTAGGATAATGATATTTTGCGGAACGGAACCAGATTGTTTTCATAAATCGAGATAAAAGTGTTATATCTACAAGAAAATGTATATTCAGCAAACTTAATACATACGGCAGTCATAACGATTTTTATTTTTGTGCTATTACCTTTTATTGGAGAAAAACAAACCATCAATCAAATGCAGTCTATTTGTCTGATAAATTATGTCATGTTGCACAACAAACTTCCACTGGAATCAGTCTTTGCGTGGATTCATGTATGTTAAATGACATTTCAATTATCCGTTGCAATGCATTGGCTAACAACAGATGCGCGACACATTCATTCGATTTGAACAGCATTTTCTTACGTGTATATAGTAGTTTTTATAAACTTCGTTTCATTTCTATACGACATGCCGTCCATTGCAAATATGTGAAATATGATGTAACACCGGGATGATCTTATATTCTAATTTTACAGGTTTTATTGGTATCCTGGCTGCAGACCTTTACGGTACAAACGCTGACAACGACATAACGTGGCTGGATTTTCCTCACTTACGACACCTCTCATGGTCATATACACTTTGTCTGATTGGATCAATCGCAGCGTTATATTCAGGGCTGTGCTATACTGTGAAATCAATATCTAAAATTATACTGACTGTATTTCTTAACTCACATGGACATTTATTAGAGTCTTGTTATTATAAATGATAATTGAACTAACTGATTCTCATCAAATACAACTAACATTAATCTTCAGAATGCAGTTTTCAGATATAGTAATCCAACAACAAAACATTCCAAATCAAATCAATCATTTAGATAGACTGGTCTTTTCACAACTCCTCCATGTCTTGTCTTGTACTCTGTTTCAATATATTTCTGCCCTGAAGAACTTTGCTTGTTTGCATTTTTAGATTGATATCATGAGAATTGTGTAACTTAGCTTGATCACTTTCATTTTGCCTCTGCTTAAAAATAAAAAATCTGTCTTTTTCTATCTATTGCTTTCTCAGTTATTTACAGTTATGAATCGCATCAACTGTACAGTTTGTGCTTCAAGTAACGGCTGTACTTTCCCTTGAACAACAACTAACTTTATCATATATTTTGTCTTGTCCTTTGGGTTAGTCACTTCAATTTGTTTTTTACCAAGAGGCTTTATCTCTGTTTTATTGTACATCAATAACTTGATCTCACTACTTTCAAGCATGTTTAAACTTTATTCATGAATCATCCTGTACTCTCATATAGTCAGTATCTGACAAAATATTTACTTTGGATCCACAATCCAAATAACATTTTAACTGACATCCTCTAATTGCTATTTTAGCAAACAGTTTTTTTGGATATGAGTTCTTTCCCTCTCTTTTTTCAATACTGAACACATAGTCTTCTCTTTCACTGTCACTTGAATATTCTTGTGTTAGCACATGAAGCTTTGTCTTTTTTGAATACTTATTACCACTTTTTTCTTAGATTGTTCTTTGTTTCTACACTTGAAGTATAATGATTCAGTTCTCCACATGAACTACATTTGCGTTTCCATGCTGGACATGATTCTTTCCTTGCCTGATGCACTTTACCACAATACAAACAATCTCTTTGAGCTTGTAATGACTTCTTATCTCTTCTTCCACTTTGGTTAGAAACTGCTTTGGGTCTTTTCTGTCGTTTTCAGACATTGGGAATGATTCGAACAACTCAATAGCATCTGGGCCAAGACATGTAAGAAGCGTAGCAACCCTGAGCGTGTCCTCCTTCTCAGTCAAACCAATGGCAACGTAGTAATTCTCCTACACACGGTTGAATTGTTTCCAATTTTCAGCTCATTAAACCTTACTTTAAGTCTAGTTTGGCTGGAAATCTTTTTGTCAAGCGTCATGCTTTTTTTCAACAGGAAGCAACTTCATTCTAATGTAAGTTTCGTACCAACGAGTTTCGTAATCTTTACATTTCGGGAGTAGCCTAACTAAATTAACTTTACGTTACACAGATGATGAATTTTGTTATTGTCAATATGTAATTAATTCAACATAGATCCTGATAAGGAGCGAGTATACAGTTCTTTTCCCCGCGATATCTTTATTATGGTCCAACCATACCCTATGTCATGGGTACTCAAAAGAACCGCCTTACTAAGATGATTCTTTTGAGTACCCACAACATAGGGTTTGAATGTCAATAACGGATATGAGAACATGATAAATACCTGTTATCTAGAGCTCTGCGTCAATATGTTAATGCATCTCTATGGTGTTAGAGCAGGGATACTGGGATATTTTCACAACACTATAATTTTAAGAGCTATGATGCTCTATGATGTTTTTGCTTATTTAAATGATTGATGCATGCATGTTCTTATGAGAAGATAGAACAAAGACCTTTCTTATGAGGGAGATTATAGTGTTTGAAATTAGAAACCTACTCATGCCTGTCTAGACCTTTGCAATGTTTTTATTAGAAATGTCTTAAGGATAAAAATGGCAGCATATCACAGAGCTCTCAAACTTCATCAACACAATTACTTTCAAGGCTTTGATTTGTTAGCATAGCATATGTACAAAACTTAAACATGTCATTTATGCAGCATTGCTTTAAAAAAACAGAGAATGCGGGATTTCTTAAAATTAGCAATTACTTATTTATCAACAAAACTGTATACTCTGAATTAAGGTGTCTTTTGAATTTCTGTACTTTTGGCAATTATATTACAGACAACCCTAAAACAGGGGTCCAGATAAGAAGACGTTTATAACTCATACCCCCAAAATATCTTTCTTATTATCCAACCAAACCCTATGAGGTTTGTACTCTAAAGAATTGTCTCACTGATACTATTCTTTTGAGTATCCACACCATAGGGTAAGAAGGTCAAATAAGGATTTAAGGACATGCAAAACTCCCCTTATCTAGAGCTCTGCTAAGAATATCATAAGGTAAACATTTGACACTTTCTCACGAACAACAACTTCGAAGCAGACAACTTTGAAGACATAAAGGCTATTATGTCGAAAATCTCAAACAGATACCAGTAGTTATTGAAACTAGTTGAATTTTTTTATCGGATACGTAACCTGTTAAAGATTGTATTGAATTTAGAATATCAACAATATTGATGTATTTTGATGCATTTGCATCAGATGACTTTTGAAAATATTGTGACAAAAGGAGACATTTACCATGATGAAATGAATACATGTACTAAACTTATCTAACTTGCATTAAAATAGGTTTTCCTGTATATGCACCCTTACTGATATTTATGGACATCATGTCTTCTACAAATTAGAAATATGAAGTTTAAATGTTGCTATATTCATTTATTATGTTAACCCTTTTCCTCATATAGACGGTTATTGATGCCTCTGCATCAGATTGCTTTTTGAAAACATGGCGACCAAAGAAGAAATTGCTCAAAACGAGCAATATCTCCTTTAGTCCCCATGTTTTCAGCTCTATTTTCATTTAAAGCGAATTTCCAAATGTTTTCATGTATGTTTTCAAAGTCGTCGTTGTTGTATATGGGAAAGGGTTAATTAATAAAAGAAGAAATGATGCTATAATTAATCAATAAACAATGCACTTTTAACGTTCACAATCTCCAATCAAAATTGATAAAAATTATACTTTTTAATATTTAGCCTATTAAGCTAATTTTATACACTTTGTTTTAATCAAATATTGTCTCTGCTACTTTACATTTTGAAAACTACAACATCCCCAACATTCTTTGTACTTTTGTATGTTGCGATTTTAATCTGTATGTACATGATTACAACCCCAACAAAATGTATTGATATTAGTCTCTAAATCGACCAGGTTCACAATTAACGATTTTTCTTCTTGTTGAAATTAATTATGAAAATCCAATGGGCCGAGACGTTTTTAAAGCAAAATATTTGAATATGGAAAATCATTATAATAATAAATGAAAGTCAACTGCTGCATATTCTTTCATAAGGCATGTAGTAGCAACCCAACTTATCAGTGATAATCGTATGTATACGCGGTCTGGAAATGTTAAAAATTCATACTCTCGTATTACTTTACCAATATTTTCAACAACTAGCATCGTACAGTACTTTAAATTATAGTTTATGGAAGCTAATTGAAATTTCTAACTAACTGTGTATTTTTAGATTCGATTCATACTGTGTTACACTGTCGGCGATTGTATAATTCGCTTGTATACATCGAGTTCACGCTTGCAAGACTGATTGCCTAATTAACAAGCTCGCACCGCTGCAGGGGTCATATCTTCAAAGATATGCAGGTCATAAAGATCTCATTAATATTCACGAAAATTGCTATTGATGGTCTACAGTTGTATTAGGTAATTACGTGGAAAGGGTAAAACGTATATTCTCCTTTTGCCTCAATATTTTCAAATCCTGTCTGCTGCATATATGTCAAAATACATCTTCAAGTGGGTATGAGTTAAAGGGCATAAATATGAAAATAAAAATTGAACTTTATTATACCTTTAATGTGCAATAGTGAAATTTACAAATGCCACATGCAGAAGATATTTAGAAACATTGTGGCAAAAGGATAAAATTCTTTTCAGAGCAATTCCTCATTTTGTAACAAAGTACAAACTGTATCATTTTTTATAAAAGACTTTCCAAAGTTTGGCCTACACATTTAACCATGTAAAACATACATGTACAATTCTGCAGCAGACGACTTTGAAAACATCAAGACAAAAATTGCTTAAATCTCGTTAAATGCGTCTGTAGGTGGGAAAGAGTTAAATATACATTCAACATATGAGCCGTTTCGCGAGAAAACAAACATTGTGGTCTCTGCGTAAAGAGTCGACACGGATCAGCCTAATCATGCCGCGCAGGTTTTCTTGGAGAGACACGTTTCGCCTCCTGTGGATTTTCTTTTTCGGGAATCAATACTCTATCCCCCCCTCCCCCTGAGGTAGAATGTGTCGACCAAGATCAGTCTGTGCGGCGAGGGCAAGCTAATCTGGTCACCACATTACGCAGATGCCATAATGTTGGTTTTCTCGCGGGACGGCTCATATCTGCAGAAGTAGAGCTTGAAAGCAACAACATGAATATCACTATTTAAAAATGATAGGAGAATTATTGAATTAAATAACATTGTTATAAAAGGTGAAATTGCTCATTATGAACAAGTGCCATTATGTTAACAATAATTGTATGTTGCAGACGCATCATTGACCCATCAAAATGTGTTTGCAAGTAGGAAAGGGTTAAAAATGTGCCACTGACATGACATGCTGTTCTTTTTCGCTTGAATGACTATTTGAAAGTTATCCCCGGAAGTAAAATTCACATGAATGCGCATGCGCAATTGAAGAGTATTCAAAGGTAGATAACCTAGTTATCGTAAGGAGCAATAGAAAAACGTTCACTTCTCGCGAAAACAGTATTTTTAAAAATGGGAAGAGTATCGTTCGTAGATGATGATATTACGAATATCCGTAGCATTCACGGCATAGTACAGCAATAATAGCTAATAAATACCCATGGGCAGACGTTTACTCGAAGAGGACGCCGATTAAATCCAGAAATATCGCCACAGTGGAAACGAGAGGGAAACCCTGAAACATGAGGATCTACGACGACGGCAACGGTTTCCACGTAGTCTGGAAGCGCAATGGGAATATGGCAAATGCTTTCAATCTCGTAGAGCTCGGATATGACCTTATGACGACAGCCCACAACAAAGAATTCGCTGGTTGGAACGGTGTTTAAACGAATAAGGACAGCGCAAAGATTTGCAAATTATCGCAATTCCCTACAAAATAGCGTGCGGTTTGAGCTGAGGAACGTCTGTTAAATAGATGAAAAGTTATTTCTATGTCTTTATTTCATCAACACCACGAGACCATACGAAGATAACATTGACGGAAACGCACATACATTATTTAGCGCGGGAATTTACTAAGTATACAATTTCACCGGAAACACTAATACCGTATAAGGTAACGACGCTGCGGACAAGATATCACTTGGCGTCATACCACTTAATGAACCTATCGTGTAATAACCTATCCTTAATGACGTCATTAACCGTATAAATAAAGGCGACTCCACAAATTCGTTATCAGTTACACTTCGAATGCAACATGGTTAGCAACGTTAGCTTCGCTTTGGATAATTAAGGGGTACGTTAAAGTCAACGAATGAAAAGAGGAAAAAAGAGTCGATCTTAGAGAGTGGGAAGCCAATAAACCCATGAAAAAAGCGATTAGTTTAACGCTAATGAGGTAAAAGAATTTTACTGACGGTATAGAAAACGTTGACGAAGCTTTAAAAAATAACAGATATTACTGTTTTCACTTGGGAGGTAACGTGTATTGTACCGTTAGGGAAAACAATCCGTGCGTAGATATTCGCCAGTACTGGAAGCCCGAAGAAGAAGTGGTCCCGTGCATTTACGAGGTAGTTCGATACTACAGAGGACGTTACGAACCAGAACTGTTTCCGGCCGCCATGTTTAGCAAGGATTCTGTTCATTTTACTTTTTTCCATACCGGATCCGTGTTAATGATCGATATTAAACGTCAACGTCAATTGCACGATGTCAGTTTACCCGTTTTGATTGAATCGCCATACCTGTAAAGCGTTAATTCCCGGTGCGCCATATGCACCGGGGCGTAATAAATTGAAAAAAAAATAATCTGTTTTTTGTACTTTTATTATTGAGTTAACATTTCAAAATATATGTATACACGTATGAAAAATATACAGATAGAAACGCATAATGTACACTATTTATAACATTGATGTACACAAACTGCGTTGACCTCACTTATAACAAGGTCTCATCAAAAAGTCCTCTCGGCTTTTATACGCTCGTCGTCTTTTCGCCACGTTCGTCCCCGTTTTCTAAGTCATGCTTTTGAGTTCGGATATAGCCATTTCAATATCTTGAGCTAGCGGCGTGACAAACTATTTCTTCGGTTCCCGAGATTTCCCACCAACTTGTTCATTTTCCACGATATAGTGACCATTGTGATTGGGTAGTAATTTGCCTGCCGCCATCAGGTCGAAATGTCTCTTCCACTTTTCAACCTCGGGATTAACTACCTCTGTATCGCCACTAGCTTCGTCATCGGATACTTCTTCCGTAGCTTCGTTCACCTTATTGTCCTCGGATACTACTTCTATGTCATCGTCGTCTTACATCCATGGTCGGCCCTCGACCCGTCTCACGGTTGATCGTCGCTCACCTCCGCGTTTCATTTCATTGGGAACCACGCTTTGACGTGTTTTTGTAAGTGATGAATGTCCGATAAAACGAACCCGCAGTAGTCGCAAGACATTGGAGTGGCTTCCGACTGTTCGTTGATACGTTCGGGCGAGCGCGTTAAAGCCGGTTCGGGAATGGGATCTCTTATACTATCTAGTACATTCGTGCGCATTCGCCAAGATTCTGGAGTCGTCGGTTTCAAATCACTAGCAGGTACCCATACGGTCGTTGAATGGCATCCTCGAAACGACGTTGGAGCTGTTGGTGGCTTTTCGGGTAAATTTGTCTGGCTAGTGTCATAACCGGTTGTCTGTCCGCGGGATTATTGAATAATGCTAGATAATGACAGTTTTGTCTCTGGTCGGGTCTTTTCTAAAACATAGGTTCTGGTTAAGCGCGATCACTTACAAATTTCTATGCTGACTACCTTCCGTAAACAAATCCGTTACTCTCGAATCCTTGGCCGCTTCGGTAGCCAAATAATCTAGCACTATAACGTTTCTAACTCGAGTGTTCAGAAATAAACTCGACCTTCGGATGAACGGTTCTCCGTATGACGACATAAACGGGTTGCCATCGTTTGTATACCCAGATAATGCGTCGCGGTTCTCTGTAACAGTCGAGTTATAAAGTAGGTTTTGCCGCATGACGTAGGTCCGTTAACGATACAGGTAAACGGATGTCGGAAAACAAACATATTCTCCGTTGGAATGCATTCTGGGGCTGTCGTCGCATTTAGAGCTCCCTCCGGTGTCTGCGCATCATGAGTTTCTCGAATGTTCTCTGATGTCTGAGGTCCTCGGTATATTGAAAGACACGGATCATTCTCGTGTATTTTCTTTTTATGACGCTAAAGCTTTTACCGCAGTCTTGACACTGCATGATTAGCCTTGTCCTTACTTCTGTTCGTTTCATCGGTATCTGTTATTAACTTTATTTTTCGGATCTAGAAAATTAATATCGATCCTTCATGGTCGTCGTCGAAGCCTTCGTCATTATAGGAACACCCGTGTTTCTGACCGATATAGTTCAAAACGGCGAAGCATTTTCCGCATTCTACGCAGATTGACTTTGAAAAAAGTTGGCAATGCACTTTCATTGTGGGATATCTGAAAAATAAAGATCCACATCAGTTATCAGATTAGATTAATAAATTAAAAAAACGACTTTGTTGATCAGTACGTATGAAGGAGTTACCCCCTCCTCCTTTTCTTTCTCCTCCTGCTTCTGCTCCCCTTGTTCCTGTTCCTCCTCCTCCTCCTCATCATCATCCTCCTCTTCCTCCTCATC
Organism: Serripes groenlandicus; assembly: GCA_031761405.1. Taxonomy (NCBI): domain Eukaryota; kingdom Metazoa; phylum Mollusca; class Bivalvia; order Cardiida; family Cardiidae; genus Serripes; species Serripes groenlandicus. The sequence continues at coordinate 8,925,777 of JASEVX010000013.1, forward strand.
TTCCACCTCCTGCACTTCCTCCTCTTGCTGCTCCTGTTCATTTTCCTCCTTTTCCTCCTCCTGCTCCTCCTCTTCCACTTTAGTATCCTCCACTTCCTCCTCCTTCTCTTGTTCTCCTGTTCCTCCTCCTGCTCTTCCTCTTCCTGATACTCATTGTCGACCGTCGTCATCATCATATCATATACCCACAGCAGTGTGCACCACATTTGGTTGTTTAGAAATTGTTTTTTTTTATGAAATTGTTGAAAGAGGCGAAAAGTACATTACAAAAATGCAAAAGTAAACCAATACTAATTGTCAGACATATTATACTAGCTGAGTGCATATATCTGTTCCTTCATTCCATCTCAGCGTACCGAGCTCCGGTAGCTCAGTCGGTAGCGACGCAGGCTGTCAATCCAGAGGTTGTGAGTTCGAATCCCGGCTCGGTCAACTTTCTTTCCGACGTTTGACTTTCCGACGTCAATTCGACATGCGTCATTCGTCTTCCACCAATGGGCTACGTCTATGTGGAAAAGCAGCCAGTTGATTGGGGAGAGTGTTATGTGGAGTACTTGTGTGTGAAAACCAGGCCGTTAAACCCCAATCAATCAATCAATCCGTCTCAGCGTTTAATGATTTAGTACGCGATAAAAACGGATATAAAAGCGGTTGAAACCCAAACTGTGACGATAACCTTCTGATAACAGATTATATGTTTGATTGATTTGGGTACTGTAACACCATTCTTAAAAAAAATCAGTCATATCGCGGTGGCCACAAAACTGTCTTTCAAAATAACTAACTTCTTTTCCGCATAGATTATAAGCCAATTGGTTGAAGACGAATGACGATTGACAAACATTGGAAAAATGTTGATAGAGCTGATACTTGTAATTTACAAACTGATTAATTCAGCTAGGATGGAAATCTTTTACATACACTAACAATTTGAATCATATTTAGATGATATAACTCCGATGTTTGACAGGGAAGGCTCCAGTGAAACACTGATGGTCGATTAATGAATAACGACGCATTTGGTTTTCTAAAGAGATTAAATGATTTACCAATTATCATATTTCCATTCCTAGTGACTTCCTCATTCAAACACTTACATATATATTCCAGTAGATTGAACTGATTAATTAATTAAATAGTTGGAGTTTAACCCTTTCCCACAAACAGCAAATCTGCAGCAGACGATTTTGAGAACAAAAACCTGAAAAATCTCCGTAAAAGATAGCTTAATTGATACATAAAGTTGAAAACATTGAGGCCAAAGGAGAAATTGCTCATTATGAGCAATTTCACCTTCGGCAACAATGTTTACATACGTCGTCTGCTGCTATTGTATCAAAATGCGTCTGCAGGTGGGAAAGGGTTATTTCCAATGGTATTCCAGTTATATCAAGGTGTCTAGTTCACCTAACGTGTGTTTACTGACTTTCTCACAATGGTATTCCAGTTATATCAAGGTGTCTAGGTCACCTAACGTGTGTTAACTGACTTTCTCACAATGGTATTCCAGTTATATCAAGGTGTCTAGGTCACCTAACGTGTGTTTACTGACTTTCTCACAATGGTATTCCAGTTATATCAAGGTGTCTAGGTCACCTAACGTGTGTTATCTGACTTTCTCACAATGGTATTCCAGTTATATCAAGGTGTCTAGGTCACCTAACATGTGTTATCTGACTTTCTCACAATGGTATTTCAGTTAAATCAAGGTGTCTAGTTCACCTAACGTGTGTTATCTGACTTTCTCACAATGGTATTCCAGTTATATCAAGGTGTCTAGTTCACCTAACGTGTGTTATCTGACTTTCTCACAATGGTATTCCAGTTATATCAAGGTGTCTAGTTCACCTAACGTGTGTTATCTGACTTTCTCACAACAGTACTCAACAAATCATTCTTCCAAGGCTACTGGCTACCTTTCCATGTTGTCTAGTTAGCCCCTTGGTGGAAGATTAATGACCGGGGAGAAGTTTAAACTCACAACCCCTGAATTGATACATGTAGTCATTGCCATTACCAATTGAGCTATCGTGGCTTGACAAAGAAGATTGAAAGAACTATATTACCACAGAGATGAATTTAATGAAAAAATGTTATCTGATAGTGTTGGTTGCAGTCTTGTAAAACATGGTTCATTGAGGTATAACAATACATTTAACCCTTTCTCACATACAAATAATCTGCTGCTGTTGTATAATAACTCAAAACACACAGCTTAGTTCATAAGATATTTAGTACACAGTCTGACAGCATAGTGAGCCGACGGCTATAGCCGGTCTGCCTACAATAGTGTAACTCCCCTCTTTATATAGAGCCTTCCTAACTCTTACATGAACGTTGACCTGTGTATGCTTGACAGGTGGTCACGTTTATCGTAGACAGTCAGTACATTAAGATGTAACATGTCATTCAGAATACTTCATATATACATGGACAAGCCCCGTCCTAAGAATAATATCCATTATTCTACACCTCCTAATGTCATTTGAAAAAAAGGAAAAATATCCAACACTATGTGTAGGTTGGAACTAACATGAAAGATCATTAAACCCCAAATCAACAATAATATTTTAACAAACAATAAAACATGATAAATAAAGGGTTGACGTTAACACAAAACTCAATGTATGGTGAGAAATATAACACACACATAGTCATAGTATTCCATATTAATTAACAATATTATAATAAATGAGTGTATTAAGGTCTGTTTTTGTAATCTGTAGTGTCTGCAACTTTAAGGTGAATGAATGTCGTTGATTGATATCTCCTCAGGTTGTTCCTTTCCTGTCTTTCCTGTATCTTCCCATCGTCCGATCGTGAAACATATCTTGAAAGTGCCGTAGGGGAATTTGTTTTGAACTTTGACTTGAAGATTTTGGGTTCCAAATGATAATTTTATTCCCATATCACTTGAACAGCTCTTAAACCAAAATGAGGTTTTGAAAAGGAATAGTACACATTTTTAATGTTAATAGTTGCACAGCGTCGGTTGTTTAGTCGGTAGAACCATCGCCGGTTGTCGTCGGTTGGCTGGAGAATAGTGAAACATTACTCCGAAATAATCCTACGAACGTGTTAGCTGTCTGGTGCCCACGCAGTTTTGAACCTGCGCATGCGTAGTAGCTGTCTGGTACCCGTTCGATGTTCACTACCGTCTTGATTATTTTTGTTGTTGGAAATGGAGGGATACACTATGGAAAAGGTGGAAGTGTATTTACGCTCGGTATCTATCCGCACTTAGGTGCTCTATGAATAATTGTCATATGTGCCTGGTAAGGTCAAAGGTGGAAAGTTCAGATTTACTTGTTACCCTTCTCCTTCAATGGTGTTTTGTTCATGGCTGGATGTATCGCATAGGCCACTGCTAGTTCGTGAATATTTGACATTCATTCCTTTATTTTTAGTCAAACTTTTAATTAATGCATAGTTATCTTACTTATTAGCAAATGTGAACAATGTAAACACAGGATTACGGCCGCGTTAATAAAAAACCCTGATTTAAACAAAAGTTCGTAGTAAAAGATTGTTTATTACGGATGACGTGTACTCAATTCTATGTTGTTGGTTTTTTTATTAATCTTTTTTTGGGGGAATGAAACAAGGTTGCGGCAGCGAAGGATTACGGGACATCTTTAAATCTTAGTCGCATTCTTGACCTGCAAACGTGTCTGTTAAAAAATAACTGCCTCCGGTTTATTTGTGTGGAAATTGCCTCAAGCAAACATCCGCGTCCTTAATTAAGGACCTTTACTCGACAGGTATCATATGTGGAAACAATGGTATTTTATTTTACACAATTTTCCAATGAGAAGAACTAATTAACCAATGAGAAAGACTTATATAATTAACCAATGATAGGAACAGATCGTTTATGTACAAAGATTTGATCTGTCAAAAACATGCAGGTGCGTGAAACATTTACATTATTCAATAATATTTTAACCTTAACCTGACCGCGGAGGTCATTTCGTTTAAACATGTTGTAATTACATAATACTTGATAAAAAAATTACCCGTTAAGTGAAATTATGCTAATCGCCTTAACTTACTTTGGACTAAATTTACCCATTTGCAAACTAGGTAACTATAGTGTTCATGTATCTACATTTACATATTATGTAAAAGGACTACAGGCTGCTACTGTACTTTCTCTTTATATTCTAACTTTTCTATGTATTTACTAATACAAACTTTGTAAAATGTTATGTTTACAGGACTCTATATTTTCTATTCTCGATATTCTCGATTCAACACTCCTTGAGTTATACACACTTTTTAATTATTCATACAATAATTTAGTGAAATCATCCTATTTCCATTGATTCACAGGACATCTTACGTATTTCTATTCAATTCTCTTAAGTTACACACATTCTTTAATTATTAATACAATAATTTAGTGGAATCATCCTATTTCCATTGAGCTCTCGCACGTTTCATAGTGAGATTTATTTCCCTTATCTCTGCCTATTTCAGATTGTAACGAATAATCTTCGGTTGTAGCATAGTGCTCTCTGTCGTATTTCTGTCTCCTAAGCCTTGCGTGCAGTTGGAATAAAGTTAAATTGTCTTCTGAATTTTCGCTATTGTGTGATGTTTCGTTGTGTGGAACTTCGTCGGCGAAACCTCGCTACGTGAAAACTCGCTTCTCGACGATAACTTATCCCTTTGATTTCGTGACAGGAGTTTTCTTGCTCGGGGTCGGGGCCTATTATGAATTTAAATTGCATCAGTTATTTCTGAATCACTCGTTAGTTGTTGGAGTACATAACGACAATTCCTGATCGAACTTGGTTGTAATTCTTTTGAAACGGGAATATCCCATTCATTTAGATGTGCAAGTCTAACATCGTCTTTGCTAATTGTAATAAGCTGGTTGTCTAACTGAAATATGGTTTCCAATGGGTGGCCAGTTTACCCTTACGGACATGATTTTGTATGTATACTGCGTCGTTTATATGTATATCGACCTCGTGTCTGTTTTTATTTGCGTATGTATTTCGAGTCGACCGTGACTTAATAATTGATTCATAAACGTCACTGTAAATCTGATGGTTGCGTTCCAACATATTCTTGTGGAAATCAGTTCCATAGTATTTTAGCCTACGATCAAACAGGTTATCTATGGGTAGGATTGCGTCTCTTCCGTAAAGGAGGAAATATGGGCTTTGTTTCATGCTTTCTGATATGTTAAAACGCAATCCATCTAGCGCTGGTCCTATCATTACATCCCATAAATCGCAATTTTTTGGTATTAGTTTTGTCAGGATGGAATTTAGAGTGGCATGGCTTCTTTCATTGCGACCATTTGAAGCAGGGCAATGAATAGTTGTTCTAGTATGATTTATGTGTAATTCCGCCATTGTCTCTTGAAACATTTCTGCAATAAAACACGGACCATTATCGGTTTTTACCTTTAATGGGCAACCGTACCGCCAAAAGATATTTTCAAAGAATGCGTTTACTATCGTCTCTGCAGTTATGTCCTTTGTGGGGACAACTTCGGGGAAAGCTCGCAGATTGGTTAAAGGGGCCTTGACAATCTATACTAACTTCTGCAAATGGTTATGATGGGATACTGACGTCGCGCAAAGGCGTTTAATTTGTTTCAAATTTACCGTTTGACACGGGACGCATGTTCCCACAAAGGAATTAATATCCTTGAATAAATTGAGCCAGTAAAAATCCTTCTTTATAATATCATACATTCTGGTTATTCCTGGATGGCCAATTTCATGTCGGGCTTGTAGGACTAGATTTCTTAGGTGTTTGGGGATGTACATGCGGGTAATGATATCGTTATCAGGGTCAGTGACGTAATAGAGGATATCGTCGATTAGAATAAATCTTCTATTCTCATTTATTGTTAATTAATTTTTCCTTACGCGATTCTTTAATTTGGAAATATCTTCATCAATGTCTTGTTCCTGACTAAGGTTTAATTTGAATAACTTTCAGAGTTTATTAAGGATGAAGGTTCTTTAGAAGGCTCGGCTAATTATTTTGGATCTAAATCCTCGTTATTAATTATGTTTATAGGGTGGGGGTTGTCTGAAAAATGTGTATCCGATGTGTGTGATATTTCGCTCGACATATAATCAGCAGCTATAATTTAGTTTTTTTAATGCATAGTCAATTGCAAATGTTTCCTTCATTATAGTGCTATATTTTTGCTTGGTTCTAGAAAGTGCATGACTGAGAAAGAATAAGGGTTTTTCACCATTTTCTAAACCGGATGGGTTTTGAGTCAAGACTGCCCCGACTAACTGATCTGAAGCGTCACAATACAAAACGTACTCCTTAGAAATATCTGGATGTGATAAAATGGTCATTTGTGAAAACTGTCAGTGCATTCCTGCGTCCATTGAAATTTAACATTTTTGTGAGTTAACTGAGTTAAAGGGATAGCTACTTTTGCGTATTTTTTTTATAAATCTTCTGTAATAACCAGTAAAGCCTAAAAATGATCTAACGTCTTTAACACTTTTGGGTTTTTTGGTGTTTCTAAGAGCCTTTACTTTTTGTTGGTCAGGTGCAATGCCATTTACGCTAATTTCGTGGCCAAGGTATATAATTGAATCTTTAAAGAAGGTGAATTTCTTAGCTTTTAGCTTCAGGCAGTTTTGTCGTAACCTTCGGAAAATCTCAATGTGCCTTAAATGGTCTACTTCGTTTTCACTGTAAATCAAAATATCATCTAAGTAACTAACCGAAAACATCTCGCAGCCTTTAATAACTTTGTTTGAAATGCTTTGGAAACGACCAACTGCCAAATTTATACCAAAAGGTAATCTTTTGAACTAATATAGGCCAAAAGGTGTAGTGAAAGCTGTCTTTTCCTTGTCGGACTCCTTAAGTTCAATTTGGTGATATGAGTTGGATAGGTCTAAAGTTGTGAAAAAGTTGGTTCCGTTAAGAGACGCTAATATGTCGTCAGTCCTTGGTAAGGCATAACTGGTGCACTTAACTACATAGTTTAGACGGCGAAAATCAATACACAATCGTTTAGAGCCGTCCTTCTTGTCTACAAGTATGCATGGTTTACTGTATTCACTATGAGAAGGGCGTATAATCTTAGCATATAGCAAATTCAAGATTTTTTTCTTTAAAATATCCCTTTCCAGAAATGGAACGCGATATGGTCTGGATTTAATGGGTGTGTCTTGCTTTGTATGCAGTGCTATTTGTTCGTGAGGGTATTTACCTAAATCAAACTCATCTTTGGAAAAAATATCATGGTATCTGTCTACTAAATCGCCTACTTTTGTACTCTTGTGTAAAGGGACGTTTATTTTTTTTTCGTGGGGAGGTCATATCGACTAAATCGCCATCGGCGACATTGCTATTGACTGAGCAGATATTCAGAGCTGATCGCTCATGGTGGTCAGTTGTCAAGCTTGTCACGGTTGTTTCCTTATCGATAGGTTTGATACGCCCGAGGACACATCCTCGCTTTATTTTGATAGATTTATTTGAAATATTTGAAATTACTACCGGAACGCGACGTTTTTTTGTTACTGTAGAGAGACTAGGTGTTAATTTGATATACGGTCGCTGGTTAGAAATCCTTTTTCTACCGCAGTGACTTCATATACAGAATTTTCCGGAATAGAGGGATTTTGCTTTAGTTTAGATGGAAGTATATATGTTGTCTGAGGTTTAAGAGTAACCGTTTTACATAGACGGACCAAAGAGGCAATGCAGGCATCGTTTTGCAAAGGCACATACTGGTCCTTTATTCGAATACAATGTAGATCGAAATATATCCTGCAACTGTTTTTTGCCAATAAATCTTTGCCAAGAATGCAATTGCGTGATAAATTATCTGCAACGATGAAAGTATGACTAATTTTTAATTTATTCATCTTCGTTTCTAAATGTGCCGTGCCTAAAACTTTGATTGCTGAACTAAGCCTTATTCCAGTCTTGTTTAATTCTACCTGTGGTTTGAGAGAATTAAAAATACGTTTGTGTATTAGTGAAAAAGATGCACCTGTGTAAACAAATGTTCTTAAAACTACATTATGTAACTTGATTAAGCAACTATTGGGAATATCGTTCTCCTCCAAATGAGTGTTGAATTGAATATAATCTAATTTCTTCGGACTGTCGTCCCGTTTACAGCCGAAGTTTAATAATGTTTTTGGTTGTGATAGCCGTTATCTGAATTTGTTCTCAATTGTAAATACTGTCTACAATCTGATCTACGGTGACCCAGTTTCCCGCAAAAGAAACAACGGATAGGAGGTCTGAAATCTCCCCTTTTTTCGTAATTTTGCCCCAAACCCCAATCAGGTCCCCTATTCGGTAGTTGTCTATCATTTCGAAATTGTTGGCCGCGTTACGCGGTTTTGATTGCATTGACATGTCCTAAACGCTTACGGCAATTACTGCTGACCCTTCTATTACAAAAAGTACAAATATTATATCGCCTAATTGCCTCTACTTCCATAGGCGGTTCAGAATTTAGATTTTCGTGCTTTTCGTGGGTTTGTCTAGGTTCAAAAGTTTGTGTTTTCTCATGCGATCGTAATTTATATCTAATTCTTATATTGAACTAATCTATTGCGGACGTTACCGCGTTTTGAAAAGAAGTTGGGTTTTCCCTAGTCAATTTTTGTCGAATTGATTCGTATGCTAGTCCGTCGACAAAATATCCTACCATCTGATGTTTAACTAATCGCTGTGATTGGTCAAAACCTGCATACGCGTCTTGTGCCAAAACGAGAATACGTTCAGCGAATTCTTCTATGCTTTCAAGTTTATTCTGACGTATATTCCTAAGCCTTGAGAAATGGATGTGCGCATCGGTAATTACGCTAAAACGATCGGCTAAGGCGGTTTTTAGCTGTACCCACTCCGCGTGTGGAGACTCCTGAATATTTCGAAGTATGAACTCGGATACCGTTCCCGAGCTAAACCTATACGCGACGAGTTTCTTTTTCTAGTACGGAAGGTTATTAACTAACGCGCATTTCTCTATAGCCTTAACCCATTTTTGAAATTTAGAATGTTCGCCGTCAAAAATAGGAACAAAATCCGTCGCGCCATGTAATCCTAAGTTTACTAATTGTTCTGAGATGTTTTGAAAAAGAACTTTGAAATCATCTCCATCTCCGTCATTTACCATGTTGTTTGACTAAGAATAAAGAGAAATAGTAAAAAATATTCACTTACTATTTGTTGTTGAGCCGTATAGTGGTTTTCTTTCGTGTTGGTCCTGATCACGTGCGCCAAAAAGACCTCTGTCGTATAATAACTCAAAACACACAGCTTAGTTCATAAGATATTTAATACACAGTATGACAGCATAGTGAGCCGACGGCTATAGCCGGTCTGCCTACAATAGTGTAACTATCCTCTTTATATAGAGCCTTCCTTACTCTTACATAAACGGTGACCTGTGTATCCTTGACAGGTGGTCACGTATATCGTAGACAGTCAGTACTTTAAGATGTAACATGTCATTCAGAATACTTCATATATACATGGACAAGCCCCGTCCTAAGAATAATATCCATTATTCTACACTGCAAATGACTTTGAAAACATCTATGCAAAGATATTGAAAAATTGTCTTAATGAAAGTATAATTATTGACTAGTGTTGAAAACATTGTGGTAAAAGGAGAAATTGATTATAATTTTTGCCACAATAATGATTACAAAAGTCATCTGCTGCAGATGCATCATATTTTACTAAAAACATTTTCCAATCAGCAATAACAATAACATGCAACCCTTTCCCATCAACAGACACATTTTGACGCATCTGCAGCAGACAATATTGAAGTCATTGTGAAAAGGAGAAATTGATCCTGACCAGCAATTTCAGCCAATGTCCCTCAAGCGTTTCAACACTAGTCAACAATATAAATTCTTATGCTGCAGATTTATTGTATGTGTGAAAAGGTAGACGTGTTTAGTGAAATCAGTCCTACAAACATACCAGCTATGTCAGGAACAACAACAACGTTTAACACTTTCCCACATATAGACGCTTTCTCACGCCTCTTTGCAGCAGACGACTTTTTAAAACATTGTGCTTTGGCGACAATATTTTCAATTTTTTTCAGTAATCATACCTATATTTATAGGTTTCTGGGAGTTTACTTGAATGTCGTCTGCTGCATATTTGCTGTATGTGGAAAAGGGTTAATGATCATACCAGCTATGTTAGGAACAATAACAACGTTAAATGATATGTGCCCCAGGAAAAATAACCATTTGCTCTCAGTGTTGGTAGAGATCAGTCTGCACCTCCACAGTATCTGATCCACTGTTTGTCAGAAGTGTTTTGTATTCTTCCAAGGCTAATCGGCCAAAAGGAACAGATTTAGATCAGACTGCAAGAACGTAAAGCTTGATCTGGACCTTAAATGTAATATTGCCCTGAGTTTGTTTTTAACCTTTTCCCCATACAGGTTATGATAAAAATATAAACAAATATATATACATCACCTATTATTTATATGCCAATATTATAATTATACAAAAAAGAAAAAAATATTGTTCTACTATACATGTTTTTTATATGCTCAGAATCAACAAATAATTTGTGTTACAATTAACCCTTTCCAACACACAGACGCTTCATGATGCCTTGACAGCAGACAACTTTTAAAATCATTGCGGCAAAAGGAGAAATTGCTCAATAACCATAATATCATTTATAGAGATTTTCTATATTTTGGTCTTAATATCTAAGTTGTCTGTTGCAGATTTGTTGTATGTGGGAAAGGGTTAACTAACTATCGTTTGAGTTACAGATATACATTTGTGTTGTATAAAACATTTTGCTTTATTATTTTGCTATTTTATCTGTTGATAATCAAACATTGAAATAGAAGACTTGAAATTTAAAGAGTTCTTTTATTCAAGTAAATTTGAAATCATCTTGGCATAACTCTGGAGAAACTCTTTCCATGAAAGTATACTTGTGGAATAGAAATGGAACCATTGTGTCAAAAGGAGAAATTATTCATTATTAGCAAATTCTCCTTTTCCCATTTTTTTTCCCAAAAGTTGTCTGCTGCAGATGCTTCAAACTGCAACCGCATGTTGGAAAGGGTTTACAGAAAGTCTATACTTTATTAAAATCTGAGATCCTATATCAAGTAGGACCCCACTCCATTTACATGTTGACCAGATTATTGTCAAGTTTAACCCCAATCTCATTAAAACCCGACCTAAACTTCTCTAGCTCAAATATAGATCTGATGACTGCCCTACACAGGTCGTCTCAGATTTACCTTTGCATCAGCCAATCAAATTGTCGCTTACCAAATATTACGGTGTAAATAGGTTAGATGACCCAAATAAATAAACAATAAAGAGATGCGATAATTGTTGAGGGCTCCAATTGTAAAGCACGGGCGTTTGTTGTATCATGCGATATTACATTGTACATAAAAACCGAGCACGTGCTCATAAATATTCAAGTGTATTAGGTCAATTTGAGATGACTCTTTATAAGGGGTAGTCAGATCCAATATACGTATAGCAAAATAGTTTGGTCTGATTTAAATGAGATTGGTTTTAAGCTTTCCCACATACAGATGTCTTTTTATGCTTATGTTGCAGATGTCGAATTCTTATCAATTTTGAATGGTAATTGTGAAAATTAACAGGAAAACCAATTTTAATGCAAGTGAGATAAGTGTAGTACATTCATTTTATGATGGGCAATTTCGCCTTTTGCAACAATGTTTTTAAAAGTCATCTGCTGCAAATGCATCAAAATACGTCTGCATCATCACGGTCAGAAAGGATTGATATTGTAAATTCAACACAATTTTTCCAAAAATAAGAGTAAATCTTTAACAGGTTACATATCCTTATTAAACTTATTTATGCGATAAAAACATTCAACTAATTTCAATAGCTATCGGTATCTGTTTCAATTATAGAGATTTTCGACATAATAGCCTTTATGTGTTTAAAGTTTTCTGCTGCCGATTTGTAGTAGGTGAGAAAGTGTCAATTGTTTACCTTACATGATAATCTTAGCAAAGCTCTAGATAAGGAGAGGTTTGCATGTTCTTAAATCCTTATTTGACCTTGGTGGAAGATAAATGACCGGGCCGGGGTTTGAACTCACAACCCCTGAATTGATACATGAAGACATTGCCATTACCATTTGAGCTATCATGTTCTCATATCCGTAATTGACATTAAAACCCTATGTTAATTGTGGGTATTAAAAAAAAAAATCTCAGTAAGGCGGTTCTTTTGAGTACCCATAACGTAGGGTTTGGTTGGACCATAATAAAGATATGGCGATGAAAAGCTGTATACCCCTCCTTATCAGGACCTATGTTGATGTGCTTACATATTGACAATAACAAAATTCATCATCTGTGTAACGTAAAGTTAATTTAACTAGGCTACTCTCGAAATGTAAAGAGTACGAAACTCGTTGATACGAAACGTACAGTAGAATGTAGTTGCTTCCTGTTGAAAAAAAGTATGACGCTTGAAAAAATGATTTCCAGCCAAACTAGACTTAAAAAAGGGTAAATGAGCTGAAAATTGGAAAAAAATTCAATCGTGTGTGGGAGAATTACGAAATTGCCATTGGTTTGACTGAGAAGGAGCACACGCCTCTTACATGTCTTGGCCCAGATGCTATTGAATTGTTCGAATCGTTCCCGATGTCTGAAGAAGACAGGAAAGACTCGCAGAACATACTAAATGCATTTAAATCGTATTGTATTGGAGAGACCAATGACATTTATGAAAGATACAATTTCAATGTAAGAAACCAAGAAAAAGGTGAATCGAAAGACATGTATGCATCATCTTTGATATCGTTAGCATTGGATTGTGGATCGACAGTAAATATTTTGTCAGATACTGACTAAATGAAAGTACAGGATGATTCATGGTTAAACACGCTTGAAAACAGTGAGATCAATGTGACCAGATGATGTTTTTAGAGTTTTAGCCTGTGCCATTCTATTTTTATCTTTGCCGGGTTAAGAGTCATGTGATTACTTTTTCGTCAGAAAACAAACAGCTGACTGTCAGATAAATCTTTGGAAGGTTTCGTTGCCATTATATATCTAACAAGGAATGAGTAATAGAAAGGAAGAATGACTGTAGTAATAGGATTGCAGATGTAATAGCATTCAGTTCCTTAAACTGAATGTACCTCAGTATAATAAGAATATTATAACTATCAAATGAGACAGAGTTGTTGCAGTCTTATTATCTAAACCAAATTCTGGACCAACCCCACCCCCTACCTTCTATAGAACTATTTTATCTATACGGAAAAAACCAGAAGGTTACAAATGGCTCCCAACGTGTACAATGGACTCTTGGTAAAACACAAATTGAGAACAAGAAAAAATATATGCTAGAGATTGTTGTTGTTCAAGGGGAAGTACAGCCTTTACTTGGAGCACAAGCACTACAGTTGATGCGATTCATAACTGTGAATAACTGAGAAAGCAATAGATAGAAAAAGACAGATGACAATTTTTGTATAAGCAGAGGCAAAGTAAAAGTGATCAAGTTAAGTCACTAAAGTCTCATGATATCAATCTATAAAATGCAAATAAGCAAAGTTCTTCAGAGTAGAAATATATTGAAATAGAGTACAAGACAAGACATGGAGGAGCTGTGAAAAGACCAGTCTATCTAAATGATTGATTTGATTTGGAATGTTATGTTGTTGGATTACTATATCTGAAGATTAGTTTGGAAATACATACTGGTGAGAAACCATGTTTTTTTTTTACTTTTGATAATGTTAGTTGTGTTTGATGAGAATAAGTTAGTTCAATTATTAGTCAATAATAACAAGACTCTAATAAATGTCGATGTTAGTTAAGAAATATAGTCAGGATAATTTTATTTATTGATTTCATGATATACGTTTTTAGTTTGAAGTTTATTGTTTTAGGGAACAGTTATTGTTTATGTTTATTTAAAAAAAAGGGGGGTATGTAATGTAAAGTTAATTTAGTTAGGCTACTTCCGAAATGTAAAGAGTACGAAACTCGTTGGTACGAAACATACATTAAAAAGTAGTTGCTTCCTGTTGAAAAAAAGGCATGACGCTTGAATAATGAGTTTCTTTACTTGTTGTAAATACCAAAATGATACGATCTGTGAAAATCGATTACTGTTCACACTTCCTCCTGCACTTCCTCCACCACGACTCCGCGCTGCAGGCTCCCTGTCATTGTACCGAAGTGCATGTGCCGTGTAGGCGGTTGATTGATGCGTTCCCTTTCGAATTTTGTAGTAGTACACCTGATAGCATATCCCTGAGATTGACGCTGCGATTGTTCCAAACAGCCAAACATAAAATGACCATGAGAGATGTTGCAAGGGAGAGAAATTCTGCCACGATCTGTCGTTGCCAGCGAATGTACCGTAATATGATGCAGCCACCATACCCGTACAACCTGTACAATTAGAATATTGGATCATCCGGTGTTACATCATAGTTTACCTTTTACTCACATATCTGTAGTAGACGGAATTGAAAACTTAACTGAATGTTGATATAACACTGTTAAAAACATTACTTGTCAAAAGGCGAAATTACTTATTATTTAATCATGAGCAATTTCTGCGATTTCCTCTATCTTTCCAAAAGGCATTTGCCGCAGGTTCGTCAAAATGCTCCTGAGTAAAATTCAAAGGGTTAAAAAAAGCTATTTACCTTTTGATACGAATATTTTAAATGTTTCTATTTCAAAGATATCTGAGTAGAAAATCCTACCACATGAAAAGAACAGACAGTATAGCTTTAATAAAGACTTGAACACATTATGTGAAAGGGAGAATTTTGATATTTTGATCTATTCTCATGTCCCAACAATAACTGCTGCAGAGGTGTCGGAATGTTACCCATATGAAGAAATAGCTTAAATTGTTAAGAAAAAGGTTAAAGTGTTAACCACTTCTGGATGCAGATAACTTTTGACAAGAACAAAGCATTATAAGCAATGAAGTTGCTTATGACTGTAGATCTATACATAAGTAACTGTGACCTCGGCCTTAACCCTTCCCCCATACAGACGTTTTCTGGGGCCTCTGCAGCAGACAGCTTTTTGAAAACATTTCAACAAAAGGATAAATTGCTCAAAACAAGCAATTTCTTTTTTGTCACTATGTGTTCAACTCTATTCAATTATTGTGCTAACATTTAATGGGAGTTTCCAATTTTGTTCAGGTATGTTTTGAAAGTCATCTGCTAAAGACTTGTTGTATGTGTGAAAGGGTTATTAGTAAAGATAAAAGCTACAAGGCTGGCAGATAAACCCTGTCTTACTTTCAACAAATGTGCAGCAGACAACTTAAAAAGCATCAGGACAAACATATGCACAATTGCTATGAATGAAAGTATACTATAACTATTGCTATAAAAAAGTAATGTGCCTAAATACCTTGACAAACATCTTAATATAAAGAATACATGTATCTCATTATCTTAATGTTTTAATTTCTCAACATAGTAGACTGACCGCGATGTATATTTTGAGTACCCACAACGTAGGGTTTGAAAGCCAAATACTGATTAAAGAACATGAAGTTCCAGCATGCCTCTCACCAAGACATATGTCTAGATAAAGTACATGTAGGCCCTTTGTATCGTTTTACTTAAAATCCTTATTTCACTTTCAAACTAAATGTTGTAGGTACTCAAAATAATTGTGGGATAGCCAAATTTTGATTGACAGAATGATGACAATAGCCAATGAGATTGCGCAAATAAGGAAACTAAGGATGCACCGCCGTGTTGTAGGACAAACTGTAAATATGTCTGCCAGTTAACTATTTGTTGATTATGGTTAAACAGTGTTGCTTGGGAACCTGTAATACTAATAGTAGATACTCAGATCGACTAAAGAATGACATTCATTTCATCCCTTTTCCTAAACCTGGAAGAAACATTAGAACAAGAGGGTCATGATGGCCCTGGATCACTCACTATATTATGCCAACTATAATTAAGTCAATCACAATAATTAATTATGTGGTTAGGTAATCTATTACTAGAGTTTAGCATGTTTTTCCTTCAATTTAGACTGG
This sequence comes from Serripes groenlandicus, assembly GCA_031761405.1. Lineage (NCBI taxonomy): Eukaryota > Metazoa > Mollusca > Bivalvia > Cardiida > Cardiidae > Serripes > Serripes groenlandicus. The sequence continues at coordinate 8,941,829 of JASEVX010000013.1, forward strand.
TGACATAGTTTTTTACATGACTAGAGCTATTTATAAACCTAGCGTAGATATATCATCAATCACATAATTTGAATCATGATGAGGTTGGGTAATCTATTACTAGAGTTTACCATGTTTTTCCTTCAATTTAGACTGGTGACATAGTTTTTGACATGACTAGAGCTATTTAAAAACCTAGCGTAGATATCATCAATCACCCATTCTGAATCATGATGAGGTTAGGTAATATATTACTAGAGTTTACCATGTTTTTCCTTCAATTTAGACTGGTGACATGGATTTTGACATGACTAGAGCTATTTATAAAACCTAGCGTAGATATCATCAATCCCCTATTCTGAATCATGATGAGGTCAGGTAATCTATTACTAGAGTTTAGCATGTTTTTCCTTCAATTTAGACTGGTGACATAGTTTTTGACCTGACTAGAGTCATGTATAAACCTAGCGTAGATATCATCAATCACCTATTCTGAATCATGATGAGGTTGGGTAATCTATTACTAGAGTTTAGCATGTTTTTCCTTCAATTTAGACTGGTAACATAGCTTTTGACATGACTAGAGCTATTTATAAACCTAGCGTAGATATCATCAATCACCTATTCTGAATCATTATGAGGTTGGGTAATCTATTACTAGAGTTTACCATGTTTTTCCTTCAATTTAGACTGGTGACATAGTTGTTGACCTGACTAGAGCCATGTATAAACCTAGCGTAGATATCATCAATCACCTATTCTGAATCATGATGAGGTTGGGTAATCTATTACTAGAGTTTACCATGTTTTTCCTTCAATTTAGACTGGTGACATGGATTTTGACATGACTAGAGCTATGTATAAACCTAGCGTAGATATCATCAATCACCCATTCTGAATCATGATGAGGTCAGGTAATCTATTACTAGAGTTCATCATGTTTTTCCTTCAATTTAGACTGGTGACATAGTTTTTGACCTGACTAGAGCCATGTATAAACCTAGCGTAGATATCATCAAATCACCCATTCTGAATCATTTCGAGATCAGGTAATCTATTACTAGAGTTTACCATGTTCATCCTTCAATTTAGACTGATGATATAGTTTTTGACCTGACTTGAGCCATGTATAAACCTAGCGTAGATATCATCAATCACCCATTCTGAATCATTTTCAGGTCAGGTAAGTACTAGAGTGTTAACCCTTTCCCACATACAATAAATCTGCAGACGACTTTGAAAACATAGTTGCAAAAACCTGAACAATCTCCATAAAAAATAACTTAATTGTTAAACAAAGTTGAAAACATTTTGACCAAAGGAGAAATTGCTCATCATGAGCAATTTCACCTTTGGCCACAATGTTTTCAAAAGTCGTCTGCTGCTATTGCGTCATAATGCGTTTTCAGGTGTAAAACGGATAGCATGATTGTCCTTCAATTAGGCCTGGTGACCTTGATCTTCAGCGGACTAGAGCTACGTTCAAACCTAGCCTAGATATTATCAAAACACACTTTCTGATAAAGTTGCAACATACTCAAATAAAAAATGAGGCATTCAATTTGGTCTGGTGATCTAGTTTTTGACCCAACAAAGCCCATATTCGGACTTGGCCTAGATATCATCAAGACAAACATTCTGACAAAGTTTCAAGCTGATGAAAACATACTAATGCAGTCTCTAGAGTGTTAACAAGAGTTACCTTCAAGTTGGCCTAGTGAACTAGTTATGACCGGACATGACCTACATTCGAACTAAGCCTAGATATCCTCAAGACAATTACTCCGGTACAATCCCAATAAAATCATCTCCTACTAACGCTACGCATAGCTCAGATCGTGTACTTTAGTCAGATTGACTCTGGTATAAACATTATACAGATAATCACTCTTGACTAGAGTTTCAGAATAATTATTATTCTTTAAATCTCAATTTACCCCAAAATAAATTTAGGAGATTCACTGAGATATATTCAGAAGACTATATAAGGATGAGTAAACAGGTCTTGCTTCCACAATATCTCTGTAAGCACTCATTAAAACCTATGTTGTTGGTACTCAACAATGTTTTTTAAACAGAGGCAAAGTGACAGTGATCAAGATCCTTGCTTTTGAGTACCTACAACATAGGCTTTGGAGGTCAAATAAGGATTTTATAACATGCGAAACGCCCCTTATCTAGAGCTCTGTATATATCTGTTTGAGTACCGCAACATAGGGCTTGTCACTCCATGGGTTGTGAGTTCAAATCCAAACCTGGTCAACATTCTTTAGGACGTTTGACAAAAGTCACTGTGACAAGCGACATTCATCTTTCACCAATTGGCTATGTGGCGAGAAATTCAGCCAGTTGCTTAGAAGTTATGGTGTGTGGAGTACTGCGGTGAGAAAGCTAAAAAAAAACACATGAGAAGGTTAACTGGCCGCCGTTATAAGACTGAACATTTGTTGAAAACGGCATTAAGCCCCAATCAACCAATCCAGCCTCAGTACCCAGGCTATTTTTCGTATGAATAGCCTTGGTACTGAGGACGATCTTGGTCACACACTGTCTAGAGTTCCATTAACTTACCTATTGCATAGTTAAACACGGTAACAAGACCTGTCACTATCTTCTGTACTTTGCTTGGGAAACATTTCAGTAAAAGTAGTAACCCTAGTAGCACACTGGTCAGCGCCAAAACAACGTTGATCGTCATCACGACCTGCGTTACAATGAGCCATCCTAAAACGAAAGGGAGTACTTTTGTCCCATTTGTATTGACAGCAGCAAGTCATTCCAAAGCTTACCAAACCATCATCGGCACCAAGGAAGGATAGCCATTACTTCCATTTCAAGAGTCAACGGTCTGACACGGCCGAGAATCAAACCTGAGTAGAAGAAGTCTTATGAAAACAATGATTGTGGAAAAAGGAGAGTTTTCTAAAGACGACTAATTTTTTTCCCACATTTGTTTTAACGTCCTGAGCTAATAAGGGGATAAGCAAGTTCTTTCATTGCCACAATGTTTTCAAAATGAGTAATTTCTCCTTGTCCTACAACATTTTCTTCTCAATTCTAAAATTAGAAAGATTTTATCATAATTTTCCTCAAAATGTTTTTAAAATTGTCTGCTGCAGATTCGTTGTTTGTGAGAATCGTTGTTTGTGAGAAATGGTTAGTTAGGGCTATGCATCCTCGGTACCCAGGCTATAAGTATTTCACCATTGATGGTGCTATATTTATATATATACATGTATATACAAAGGTAAACATCCAAATTATATCAAATTAACCCATGATTTCCTGAGACAGATGGCATATGCCACGACTTTTGAAAACATTAAAAGAAAAATTGATCATAATAAGAAAACATAGTGAGAAAAGGAGATATTGCTCATGATGAGCAATTTCTCCTTTTGCCACCATGTTTGATCATAATGAGCAATTTATCCTTTTGCCACCATGTTTTCGCCTCTTTGCAATGATTAAACGTTCATTTGTAGAGGATTTCCATATTTTTGCCTAGATGTCTTCAAATTCGTCTGTTGCAGAGGCATCAGAAGGCATCTGTATGTGGTGTGTAAAGGGTTAAGACATAAGATACTTACTAGGTAGGTCATATTCCCAGGGGAAGATCCACCAACAGCTGTCCCTTGAATCCGAATAGCCCTTAAAACAATTCTCCCATACACCGATCTTCTCGGATTTCGCACTGTCGATACGTCCATCATTAGGTTCCAACCAATACGGCGTGAAAAACCCGAAAAGTAGCAATACACAGGATAATACACAGAAAATTAAGCCCAAAGCGGAACATAAGATTGATCCGTCACTCATCTTGTCGGAGTTCGTAATCGTCAAACAGTGCCTTTGTCTCATTCAAAATAGTTGTTTACCTGTCACGACATGCGGAAGTTTAACAATCAAAAGGAGTAAATCAGGTCAGTTTACCCTAATAAGTTCTGGTCCGTTCTCCCAATTGTATATTTCAATGTATACTTGTAACTTGGCCCACGTTGGTCGCTGATGTCATGTGGGGAGCAAGACATGCACCCAGTCTGAGTTCAGGGCGAGAGTACTCCACCGACTGAGCTAACCAGACCGCGTACAGTTCATGTTACAGTACTCCAGTCACTGAGCTAACCAGACCGCGTACAGTACATGTTAGAGTAATCCACCGACTGAGCTTACCAGACCGCATACAGTACATGTTAGAGTACTCCACCCACTGAGCATAGCAGATTGGGTACAGTACATGTTAGAGTACTCCATCGACTAAGCAACCAGACCTCGTACAGTCCATGTTAGAGTACTCCTCCGACTGAACTAACCAGACCCCGTACAGTACATGTTAGAGTACTCCAGCCATTGAGCTAACCAGACCGCGTACAGTACATGTAAGAGTACTCCACCCACTGAGCTAACCAGACCACGTACAGTACATGTTAGAGAACTCCACCGACTTAACTAACCAGACAGCATACAGTCCATGTTAGAGTACTCCTTCGACTGAGCTAACCAGACCCCGTACAGTACATGTTAGCCAGCCATTGAGCTAACCAGACCGCGTACAGTACATGTAAGAGTACTCCACCCACTGAGCTAACCAGACCACGTACAGTACATGTAAGAGTACTCCACTGACTGAGCTAACCAGACCGCGTACAGTACATGTTAGAGTACTTCACCCACTGAGCTGACCAGACCGCGAGCAGTACATGTTAGAGTACTTCACCCACTGAGCTGACCAGAACGCGTACAGTACATGTTAGAGTACTCCACCCACTGAGCTAACCAGACCGCGTACGGTACATGTTAGAGAACTCCACCCACTGAGCTAATCAGACCGCGTACAGTCCATGTTAGAGTACTCCACTGACTGAGCTAACCAGACCGCGTACAGTCCATGTTAGAGTAGTCCACTGACTGAGCTAACCAGACAGGGTACAGTACATGTTAGAGTACTCCACCAACTGAGCTAACCAGACCTCGTACAGTACATATTAGAGTTCTCCACTGACTGAGCTAACCAGACCGCGTACAGTCCATGTTAGAGTACTTCACCCACTGAGCATACAAGATAGGGTACAGTACATGTTAGAGTACTCAACCGACTGAGCTAATCAGACCGCGTACAGTATATGTTAAAGAACTCTACCGACTGAGCTAACCAGACCGCGTACAGTACATGTTAGAGAACTCAACCGACTGAGCTAACCAGACCGCGTATAGTACATGTTAGAGTACTCCACCCACTGAGCTAATCAGACCGCGTACAGTACATGTTAGAGAACTCTACCGACTAAGCTAACCAGATCTCGTACAGTACATGTAAGAGTACTCCACTGACTGAGCTTACCAGACCGCGTACAGTACATGTTAGAGTATTCCACCCACAGAGCTAACCAGACCGCGTACAGTACATATTAGAGTACTCCACCCACTGAGCTTATTATACCGCGTACAGTACATGTTAGAGTACTTCACCCACTGAGCTGACCAGACCGCGAGCAGTACATGTTAGAGAACTCTACCGACTAAGCTAACCAGATCTCGTACAGTACATGTAAGAGTACTCCACTGACTGAGCTTACCAGACCGCGTACAGTACATGTTAGAGTACTCCACCGACTGAGCTAACCAGACCGCTTACAATACATGTAAGAGTACTCCACCCACTGAGCTAACCAGACCGCATACAGTACATGTTAGAGTACTACACCGACTGTGCTAACCAGATAGAGTACAGTACATGTTAGAGTACTCCACCCAATGAGCTAACCAGACCACGTACAGTACATGTTAGAGAACTCCACCGACTGAGCTAACCAGACTGCGTACAGTCCATGTTAGAGTACTCCACTGACTGAGCTAACCAGACAGGGTACAGTACATGTTCGAGTACTCCACTGACCTAACCAGAACGCGTACAGTACATGTTAGAGTACTCCACCGACTGAGCTTACCAGACCGCGTACAGTACATATTAGAGTACTCCACCCACTGAGCTAACCAGACCGCGTACAGTACATGTTAGAGTACTCCACCGACTGAGCTTACCAGACCGCGTACAGTACATATTAGAGAACTCCACCGACTGAGCTAACCAGACCGCGTACAGTCCATGTTAGGGTACTCCACTGACTGAGCTAACCAGACAGGGTACAGTACATGTTAGAGTACTCCACCGACTAAGCTAACAAGACCGCGTACAGTACATGTTCGAGTACTCCATTGACCTAACCAGAACGCGTACAGTACATGTTAGAGTACTCCACCGACTGAGCTTACCAGACCGCGTACAGTACATATTAGAGTACTCCACCCACTGAGCTAACCAGACCGCGTACAGTACATGTAAGAGTACTCCACTGACTGAGCTAACCAGACCGCGTACAGTACATGTTCGAGTACGGCAGTAACTGAGCTAACCAGACCGCGTACAGTACATGTTAGAATACTCCACCGACTAAGCTTACCAGACCGCGTACAGTACATGTTAGAGTACTCCACCGACTGAGCTAACCAGACCGCGTACTGTACATGTAAGAGTACTCCACCGACTGAGCTAACCAGACCGCGTACAGTACATGTTAGAGTACTCCACCGACTGAGCTTACCAGACCGCGTACAGTACATGTTAGAGTACTCCACCGACTGAGCTTACCAGAACGCGTACAGTACATGTTAGAGTACTCCACCGCCTGAGCTTACCAGACCGCGTACAGTACATGTTAGAGTACTCCACCGATTGAGCTAACAAGACCGCGTATGGTACAAATTAGAGAAAGAACTCAACCGACTGAGCTAACCAGACCGCGTACAGTACATGTTAGAGTACTCCACCCATTGAGCTAACAAGCCCGCGTACGGTACATGTTAGAGAACTCAACCGACTGAGCTAACCAGACCGCGTACAGTACATGTTAGAGTACTCCACCCACTGAGCTAACCAGACCGCGTACAGTACATGTTAGAGTACTCCACCCACTGAGCTAACCAGACTGTGTACGGTACATGTTATAGTACTCCAGTCACTGAGCTAACCTGACCGCGCACAGTACATATTAGAGTATTTCACCGACTGAGCTAACCAGACAGCGTACAGTACATGTTAGAGTACTCCACCGACTAAGCATCCAGACCGCGTACAGTACATGTAAGAGTACTCCACTGACTGAGCTTACCAGACCGCGTACAGTACATGTTAGAGTACTCCACCCACTGAGCTAACCACACCGCGTACGGTACATGTTAGAGTGCTCCACCGACTGAGCTAACCACACCGCGTAAGGTACATGTTAGAGTACTCCACCCACTGAGCTAACCAGACCGCGTACAGTACATGTTAGAGTACTCCAGTCACTGAGCAAACCAGACCTCGTACGGTACATGTTAGAGAACTCCACCCACTGAGCTAACCAGAACGTGTACAGTACATGTTACAGTTCTCCTACCATTGAGCTAACCAGACCGCGTACAGTCCATGTTAGAGTACTCCAGTCACTGAGCAAACCAGACCGCGTACGGTACATGTTAGAGTACTCCACCCACTGAGCTAACAAGACCGCGTGCGGTACATGTTAAGAGTACTCCACCCACTAAGCTAACCAGACCGCGTACAGTACATGTTAGAGTACTCCACCCACTGAACTAACCAGACCGCGTACAGTACATATTAGAGTACTCCAGTCACTGAGCTAACCAGACCGCGTACAGTATATGTTATAGTACTCCACCGACTGAGCTAACCAGACCGCGTACAGTACATGTTAGAGAACTCCACCGACTGAGCTAACCAGACCGCGTACAGTACATGTTAGAGTACTCCACTGACTGAGCTAACCAGACCGCGTACGGAACATGTTAGAGTACGGCAGTCACTGAGCTAACCACACCGCGTACAGTATATGTTATAGTACTCCACCGACTGAGCTAACCAGACTGCGTACAGTACATGTTAGAGTACTCCACCGACTGAGCTAACCAGACCGCGTACAGTACATGTTCGAGTACTCCACCCACTGAGCTAACCACACCGCGTACGGTACATGTTAGAGTGCTCCACCGACTGAGCTAACCACACCGCGTAAGGTACATGTTAGAGTACTCCACCCACTGAGCTAACCAGACCGCGTACAGTACATGTTAGAGTACTCCAGTCACTGAGCAAACCAGACCTCGTACGGTACATGTTAGAGTACTCCACCCACTGAGCTAACCCGAACGTGTACAGTACATGTTACAGTTTTCCTACCATTGAGCTAACCAGACCGCGTACAGTCCATGTTAGAGTACTCCAGTCACTGAGCAAACCAGACCGCGTACGGTACATGTTAGAGTACTCCACCCACTGAGCTAACAAGACCGCGTACGGTACATGTTAAGAGTACTCCACCCACTAAGCTAACCAGACCGCGTACAGTACATGTTAGAGTACTCCACCCACTGAACTAACCAGACCGCGTACAGTCCATATTAGAGTACTCCAGTCACTGAGCTAACCAGACCGCGTACAGTATATGTTATAGTACTCCACCGACTGAGCTAACCAGACCGCGTACAGTACATGTTAGAGAACTCCACCGACTGAGCTAACCAGAACGCGTACAGTACATGTTAGAGTACTCCACTGACTGAGCTAACCAGACCGCGTACGGAACATGTTAGAGTACGGCAGTCACTGAGCTAACCACACCGCGTACGGTGCATGTTAGAGTACTCCACCCATTGAGCTAACCAGACTGCGTACAATACATGTTAGAGTACTCCACCGACTGAGCTAACCAGACCGCGTACAGTACATGTTCGAGTACTTCACCCACTGAGCTAACCAGAACGCGCACAGTACATGTTAGAGTACTCCACCCATTGAGCTAACCAGACCGCATACGGTACATGTTAGAGTACTCCAGTCACTGAGCTAACCATACCGCATACAGTACATGTTAGAGTACTCCACCGACTGAGCTAACCAGACCTCGTACAGTACATGTTAAGAGTACTCCAGTCACTGGGCTAACCAGACCGGGTACAGTACATGTTAGAGTACTCCACTGACTGAGCTAACCAGATCTCGTACAGTACATGTTAGAGTACTGCAGTCACTGAGCTAACCAGACCGCATATGGTGCATGTTAGAGTACTCCACCCATTGAGCTAACAAGACCGCGTACGGTACATGTTAGAGAACTCAACCGACTGAGCTAACCAGACCGCGTACACTACATGTTAGAGTACTCCACCCATTGAGCTAACAAGACCGCGTACAGTACGTGTTAGAGTACTCCACCCATTGAGCTAACCGGATCGCGTACAGTTCATGTTAGAGTACTCCACCGACTGAGCTAACCAGACAGCGTACAGTACATGTTAGAGTACTCCACGGACTAAGCATCCAGACCGCGTACAGTACATGTTAGAGTACTCCACCGACTGAGCTAACCAGACCACGTACAGTACATGTTAGAGTACTCCACGGACTAAGCATCCAGACCGCGTACAGTACATGTTAGAGTACTCCACCGCCTGAGCTTACCAGACCGTGTACAGTACATGTTAGAGTACTCCACCCATTGAGCTAACAAGACCGCGTACAGTACATGTTAGAGAACTCAACCGACTGAGCTAACCAGACCGCGTACAGTACATGTTAGAGTACTCCACCCATTGAGCTAACAAGACCGCGTACGGTACATGTTAGAGAACTCAACGGACTGAGCTAACCAGACCGCGTACAGTACATGTTAGAGCACTCCACCCACTGAGCTAACCAGACCACATACAGTACATGTAAGAGTATACACTGACTGAGCTAACCAGACCACGTACAGTACATGTTAGAGTACTCCACGGACTAAGCATCCAGACCGCGTACAGTACATGTTAGAGTACTCCACCGCCTGAGCTTACCAGACCGCGTACAGTACATGTTAGAGTACTCCACCCATTGAGCTAACAAGACCGCGTACGGTACATGTTAGAGAACTCAACCGACTAAGCTAACCAGACCGCGTACAGTACATGTTAGAGTACTCCACCCATTGAGCTAACAAGCCCGCGTACGGTACATGTTAGAGAACTCAACCGACTGAGCTAACCAGACCGCGTACAGTACACGTTAGAGTACTCCACCCACTGAGCTAACCATACCGCGTACAGTATATGTAAGAGTACTCCACTGACTGAGCTAACCAGACCACGTACAGTACATGTTAGAGTACTCCACCCACTGAGCTAACCAGACTGTGTACGGTACATGTTATAGTACTCCAGTCACTGAGCTAACCAGACCGCGCACAGTACATATTAGAGTACTTCACCGACTGAGCTAACCAGACAGCGTACAGTACATGTTAGAGTACTCCATCGACTAAGCATCCAGACCGTGTACAGTACATGTTAGAGTACTCCACTGACTGAGCTTACCAGACCGCGTACGGTACATGTTAGAGTACTCCACCCACTGAGCTAACCACACCGCGTACGGTACATGTTAGAGTACTTCACCGACTGAGCTAACCAGACACCGTACGGTACATGTTAGAGTACTCCACCCGCTGAGCTAACCACACCGCGTACGGTACATGTTAGAGTACTCCACTGACTGAGCTTACCAGACCGCGTACAGTACATGTTAGAGTACTCCACCCACTGAGCTAACCACACCGCGTACGGTACATGTTAGAGTACTCCACCGACTAAGCTAACCACACCGCGTACGGTACATGTTAGAGTACTCCACCCACTGAGCTAACCACACCGCGTACGGTACATGTTAGAGTGCTCCACCGACTGAGCTAACCACACCGCGTAAGGTACATGTTAGAGTACTCCACCCACTGAGCTAACCAGACCGCGTACAGTACATGTTAGAGTACTCCAGTCACTGAGCAAACCAGAACGTGTACAGTACATGTTAAAGTACTCCAGTCACTGAGCTAACCAGACCGCGTACAGTACATGTTAGAGTACTCCTACCATTGAGCTAACCAGACCGCGTACAGTCCATGTTAGAGTACTCCAGTCACTGAGCAAACCAGACCGCGTACGGTACATGTTAGAGTACTCCACCCACTGAGCTAACAAGACCGCGTACGGTACATGTTAAGAGTACTCCACCCACTGAGCTAACCAGACCGCGTACAGTACATGTTACAGTACTCCACCCACTGAGCTAACCAGACCGCGTACAGTACATGTTAGAGTACTCCACCCACTGAGCTAACCAGACCGCGTACAGTACATGTTAGAATACTCCAGTCACTGAGCTAACCAGACAGCGTACAGTACATGTTAGAGTACTCCACCCATTGAGCTAACCAGACCGCGTACAGTACATGTTAGAGTACTTCACCCACTGATCTAACCAGACCGCGTACGGTACATGTTAGTGTACTCCACTGACTGAACTAACCAGACCGCGTACAGTACATGTTAGAGTACTCCACCGACTAAGCTAACCAGACCGCGTACAGTACATGTTAGAGTACTCCATCCACTGAGCTAACCAGACCGCGTACAGTACATGTTAGAGTACTCCACCCAATGAGCTAACCAGACCACATACAGTACATGTTAGAGTACTCCACCGGCTAAGCTAACCAGACCGCGTACAGTCCATGTTAGAGTAGTCCACTGACTGAGCTAACCAGACAGGGTACAGTACATGTTAGAGTTCTCCACTGACTAAACTAACCAGACCGCATACAGTACATGTTATCCTTCCAATTGTGCAGAACCGAAACACATTTGAATGTTTTGATGTGTCCCCTGACGCATACATGTGTTAAATAATGAACAGTTTCCCTTCTACAACAAATCTACAGCAGACGACTTGAAATACATCTATCCAAAACTATGGAAAATCTCTCGAAATGAAAGTAAAACTATTGATTAGAGTTGAACTCATTGTGGTAAAGGAAGACCATGTTCGTTATGGGCAATTTCTCCTTTTGTCACAGTGTTTTCAAATATCATCTGCTTCAAAGGCGTCTGAAAGCGTCTGTATGTTGGTTAACCATTTCCCACATGCTGACTTATTTAGAAGCTTCCGTATAGCATACGGCTTTTGGAAACTTTTGTGACGAAAAGGAGAACATGTCCATGATGAGATTTTCTCCATGATCCATTGTTTTAACCATTTCCATCATGTAGGCGCTTTCTGACGCCTATGCAGCAGACGGATTTTTAGGAGGGAAAACATTTTTATAAAGACTTTAGAAAATACGCGGAATAAATACTGAATACATTGTGTTTAAATCCACACCACCCAGTTTGCCCATGAGCAATTTCTCTTCTTGCCATAATGTTTTCAACTGTAACACATAGATTCATAGAAAGTTTCTTATGTGTTTACATGGTCGACTGCTGCCGATGTATCCTATCCGTGAAATGGTTAGACGGTCACGTGGTTCCTGCATACAAATCGATGCACTATGTTTACTTTTCATATTTTTCATGTATTGACAATTGTTCAGTCATAGCACGGGGACCGGTTCACCTATACATGTGTTGCCTGGATTTCTTACACCAGTACTCCACACAGCAGTCTTACCAAGCAACTGGCTGCTATTTCTCATAGAGTGTTAGCCTTTTGGTTTGAAGATGAATGCTGCTTGTCGCGTTGATTTTTGTCAGACGTCGGAAAGAATGTTAGCTGAGTTGGGGAAGTGTTTCTGGTACAAATCCTTAATCTATATGGATTTCATATCAATACAACTTGTGAATAAAACAGATCATAATTCGAAAGCCGTGGAAGATCTTAGACACATATTTTAATAAACATTAATCTTTACAGAATGCAATATACATATAAAAAACACAAGTAATTGTTTACACACACTAACAATTTGATAATATTTAGATGATACTGCTCCATTGTTTCACAGGGAAGGCTCAATTGAAACTTCATCTCAAACAAACTGGTGGTCGTTTAATGAATAATGAAGCATTTGATTTTCTAATGAGAATAAAGAGGGTATTTATTTACCAATTATCTTATGTCCATTCAAAGTGACGTCCTCATTCAAACACTTACATATTCCAGTAGATTTAATTGATTTTATTCATTAAAAAGTTGGAGTTTAAAATTGATAAATATCATTGATTGATTGGGGTTTAACGCCGTTTTCTACAATTGTTTATATCATGGCGGGATACATATCGAGGTGGCCTGACCTGTGTCTCCTGACTTTCTCACAACAGTTCTCCGCTTAACATTCTTCCAAGGCTACTGTCTTCTTTTTCATGTTGTTTATTTATCCCATTGGTGGAAGATTAATGACCAGGCAGAGGTTTAAACTCACAACCCCTGAATTGATACATGTAGTCATTGCCATTGCCAATTGAGCTATCGTGACTTGACCAATGAGATTGAAAGAATTATATTACCACAGAGAAGACATTATTTTGAAAATAACCCATAAAGAGTAAATATTCCTTTAATGAAAAAAGGTCAAATGATATTGTAGGCTGCAGTCATGTAAACTATGGTTCAATGAGGTATAAAAACACATGTAACCCAACATACAACAAATCTGCAGCAGATGACTTTGAAAACTTCTAAGAAAAATTCTCCAAATGCATGTATAATTATTGAAAACATTGTGGTAAAAGGAGAAATTGATTATCCTTTTTGCCAGAATAATTACAAAAGTCGTCTGCTGCAGATGCGTCAAAATGAGTCTGTATATGGGAAAGTGTTGATAAAAATTCTCACATATTTTATTAAAAGCATCTTTCAATCAGCAATAAGAATAACATTTACCCCTTACCCATATACAGACACATTCTGATGCATCTGCAGCAGACGACTTTGAAAAGGAGAAATTGGTCGAGCAATTTCTGCAAATTTCCCACAATCTTGTCAATACTAGTGAATAATAATTATACTTTCATTCATAGTTTTTCCATAATGTTTTGCCTATAAAGTTGTCTGCTGCAGATTTGTTGTATGCAGGTAAAGGTAAATGTTTTAAGTAATTTCAGTCCTACAAACATACCAGCTATGTCAGGAACAAGAACACTATTTAACACTTTCCCACATACAGCAAATCTGCAGTAGATGACTTTGAAAATGTCAACTCAAAAATATGAAAAATCTCTATAATTGTAGGTATAATTATAGTTTGTTTTTCACCCTTTCCCCATACAACAAATCTGCAGCAGACAACTTTGAAAGTGTCTAGGTAAACATATGGTAAAGCTTTTTAAATGAAGGTATAATTAATGAAAAGAGTTGAAAACATTATGGCAAAAGTAGAAATTGCTTGTTTTGAACAATTTCTACTTTTGTCACAATGTTTTCAAAAGTCATCAGCTACAGGCATCATAATCCATCTATAAATGGGTAAGGGTTAATGTAGCAGAAGTCAGAAATGAATATTTACAATTAGTTATGATAAAACTATATAAAAAATATATACATCGATCACCTATAATATACATGCCAACATTATATAAAAAAGTCAAAAAATTATTGTTCTATACATGTTTTTTATATGCTCAGCATCAACCAATAATTTGTGTTACAATTAACAAAATATATTTTGAGTTACAGATATACACTTGTGTTTTATAAAACATTTTGCTTTATTGTTTTGCTATTTTATCTGTTAATAATTCAACATTGAAATAGAAATCTTGAACTTTAAAGATTTCAAAATTCTTTCAATTAAATTTGAAATCATCTTGACATAAATCTGGAAAACTCCATTAAGCATACTTGTGGAAAAGAGGTGTAAACATTGTGTCAAAAGGAGAAATTATTCATTATTTGCAAATTCTCCTTTTTCAACAATGTTTTCAAAAGTTGTCTGCTGCAGATGCTTCAAAATGCAACAGCATGTGGGAAAGGCAGGGTTTACAGAAAGTGTATACATTTTAAAATCTGTGATCCTTTATCAAATAGGGCCCCCACTCCATTTACATGTTGACCAGATTATTGTCAAGTTTTACCCCAATCTCATTAAAAATCCGACCTAAACTTCTCTAGCTCGAATATAGATCTGATGACTGACCATTACAGGTCATTTCAGATTGACCTTTGCGTCAGCCAATCAAATTGTCGCTTACCAAATCTTACAGTGTAGATAGGTTAGATGACCCATATAAATAAACAATATAGAAAAGCGGTAACTGTCGAGTGCTCAAATTAAATAGCATGAGCATTTGTTTTATCGTGCGATATTACATTGGACATAAGAACCGAGCACATGCTCATAATTATTAAAGTGTATTAGGTCAATTTGAGATATGTTAGATATACGCACGACGAAATATTTTAGTCTGATTTAAATGAGATTGGTTTTACCCTTTCCCACACACAGATGCCTTTTGATGATTCTGTTGCAAAAACATTTTGCCAATATGTTTTCAATTCTATTCAATTATTGCATCTTTCATTTATCATTATTATGGAGATTTTAGATATTCAAATTTTCTACTTTGATTAACCCTTTCCCTGATACAACAATTCTGCAGCAGACGACTTTGAACATATTTTGTCAAACAATGGAAAATCTGTATAATTGAATGGATAACCTATGACAACAAGTTGAAAACATTGTGGCAAAAGGAGAAATTGCACGTTTTGTGCAATTTCTTCTTTTGTCACTATGTTTTCAAAAAGCCGTCTGCTGCAGAGGCATCAGAAAACGTCTATATGAGGGAAAGCTTTAAAAACGTCTCAGCCCTTTTGACATACATACATAATTTCGACAGCATAAGTTGAAAACATGGTAGAGAATGGAGAAATTGTCAATTGTGAACAATTAAATCTCTTTGTCCCACAATTCTTTCGTCTAAAGGTATCTGTATTAGAAAGCATGTCAAATATCAATTAAAAAAGAAAATCTATGCAGGATAGAGTTATTATCTTGATAATTTTCATAGGTGTGATGATTGGGAAGGGATGTATAACGTTTCAATGGAATGCATCAAGTAGTTACTAAGATATGGACTCTTAATGTTATGATCGAGTTGCATGCAAACATAATTTTAAGTAAGAAAAGGGCAACAATTCGCACCATATATGCAGGATAGAATGATCTTAATTAGTTGTGTATATAG
This sequence comes from Serripes groenlandicus, assembly GCA_031761405.1. Classification (NCBI taxonomy): domain Eukaryota; kingdom Metazoa; phylum Mollusca; class Bivalvia; order Cardiida; family Cardiidae; genus Serripes; species Serripes groenlandicus. Next base: position 8,957,861 of record JASEVX010000013.1, read on the forward strand.
TTGTGAAATTGGGAAGGGTTGTATAAAGTTTCAATACAATGCTTCAAGTAGTTACTGAGATATGGACTTTTAATGCAGTAGTTGCACGCAAAACTTTAACCAGAATTTCTAAGTCCAAAAAGGGCCATAACTTGCATAAAATGCTGGATAGAGTTATTGTACTTGATTGTTTACATAGATGCAAAACTTTAACCAAAATTTATAAGTCCAAAAAGGGTCATAACTTGCATGAAATTTAGGATAGAGTTATTTAACTTGACAGAAAACTTAGGTGTGATAGTTCTGAAGGGTTGTATAAAGTTGCAAAGGAATGCATCAAGTAAATACTAGGATATCGACTCTCAATGTAGTTGCATGCAAAACTTTAACCAAATTTCTAGGTAAAAAAAGGGCCATAATTTGCAAAATATACTGGATAGAGTTATCATACTAGATTGTTTACATAGGTATGATGGTTGGGAAGAATTGTATAAAGTTTCAATGCAAAGCATCAAGCAGTTACTAAAATATGGTCTCTTAATGTAGTTGCATGCATAACTTGCATAAAATGCAGGATAGAGTTATCTTACTTGATAATCTATATAGGTGTGATAGTTGGGTAGGGTTGTATAAAGTTGCAATGCAATACATCAAGTTAATACTGAGATATGGACTCTTAATTTAGTAAAAAAAAGGGCCATAACTTGCATAAAATGCCAGATAGAGTTATCTTACTTGATAATCTACATAGGTGTGATAGTTGGGTAGGGTTGTAGAAAGTTTCAATGCAATGCATCAAGTAAATACTGAGATATGGACTCTCAATTTAGTACAAAAGGGCCATAACTTGCATAAAGTGCCAGATAGAGTTATCTTACCTGATAATCTACATAGGTGTGATAGTTGGGTAGACTTGTTTAAAGTTTCAATGCAATGCATCAAGTAAATACTGAGATATGGACTCTTAATTTAGTTGCACGCAAAACTTTAACCAGAATTTCTAAGTAAAAAAACGGCCATAAACCTGCATAAAATGCAGGATAGAGTTAGCTTACTTAATAATCTATATAGGTGTGATAGTTGGGTAGGGTTGTAAAAAGTTTCAACTCGCTACATGTAGTATTTAAGTACTTGCATGCAAAATCTTAACCAATGTGTGACATGGACGCCAACGCCGACGCCTAGGTGAGTAGTATAGCTCTCATATTCTTCGAATAGTCGAGCTAAAATATCAGCACATTTCAATTACTTTAGAATCTGTTTCATTTATAGAAATGTTCAACATTTTTTGTCTAAACGTTTTCAAAGTTTTCTGCTGCGGATAGTTTGTATGTGATATTCTTACGACTACACCTGCCCTGTAAAATTAATATGAAATGTACAGAAACTCAAAGTACATATAACCTTAATTCAGAGTATACAGTTTTGTTGATAAATTAGTAATTTGAGAAATCACTCATTCTCTGATTTTTCATCAGTATGACTGAAATGTTGTTTTGTACATAATGCTATGCCAACAAATCAAAGCCATGCAAGTAATTGTCTTGATGAAGTTTGAGAGCTCTGTGATATGCTTCCATTTTTATCCATAAATAAATTTCTACTAAAAACATTGGCATGACTAGGTTTCCCATTTCAAACACTATAATCTCCTTCATAAGAACGTTCTTTGTTCTATCTTATCATAAGAAAGCATGAATACATCAATCATTTAACCCTTTCCCTCATATAGACGCTTTCGGACGCCTCTGCAGCAGACAGCTTTTTGAAAACATTGTGACAAAAGAAGAAATTGCACAAAACGTGCAATTTCTCCTTTTGCCACAATGTTTTCCACTTTTTGTTATAGGTTATCCATTCAATTATGGAGATTTTCTATGTTTTGACAAAATACGTTCAAAGTCGTCTGCTGCAGAATTGTCGTATGAGGGAAAGGTTAAATGAGAAAAAACATCATAGAGCATCACAGCACTTAAAATTAAAGTATTGCGAAAATATCCAATTATCCCGGCTCTAACACCATAGAGATGTATTAACATATTGACGCAGATCTAGATAATGGACATTTTTCATGTTCTCATATCCGTAATTGACATTCAAATTCTATAAAGTTGTGGGAACTCAAAAGAATCATCTTGAGACGGTTCTTTTGAGTACCCATGACATAGGGTTTGGTTGGACCATAAGAAAGATATTGCGGGGAAAAGAGCTGTATACCCCACCTTATCAGGACTTATGTAGATGTGTTTACATACTGACAATAAAAGATTTCATCATCTGTAGTAACGATTACTGTTCACACTTCCCCCAGCACTTCCTCCACCACGACTCCGCGCTGCAGGTTCCCTGTCATAGTACCGAAGTTCATGTGCCCTGTAGGCAGTTGATTGATGCGTTCCCTTTCGAATTTTGATGTAGTATACTGTATAGCACATCGCTGAGACGAATGATGCGAGTGTTCCAATCACACAAACATAGAACGACCATGAGAGATGTCGTAAGTGAGGGAAATTCAGCCACGTTCTGTCGGTGCCAGCGTTTGTACCATAAAATATTGCGGCCCCGATACCCATTCCACCTGTAGAAATAGAATATTTGATAATCCGGCGTTACATCATATTTAACCCTTTCCCACCTGCAGACGCATTTTGCTGCAATAGAATCTAGCAGACGACTTTTGAAAACATTGTGGCCAAAGGTGAAATTGCTCTTTGGCCACAATGTTTTCAACTTTATTTAACAATTAAGCTATCTTTTATGGAGATTTTTCAGGTTTTTGTCACTATGTTTTCAAAGTTGTATGCTGTAGATAGTGTTGGGCCATTGGTTCCATTTTTACAATCGATTATCGGTTACAATTACTTTGCCTCATTCGATTAGACATCGATTATATAATCGGTTCATACAGTATTGTATTTAACAAGCCTTAATGTTCGCAATGCTTCTTATTATTTATGTTTGATAAAAAAATATACCGGCTTAATGTCTTGTCTTTACTAGGTTGTATCATTTTATTGCCAAAAAAACACTTTGTTTCGATTTCAAGTTGTTGTATTTACATGCTAGCCCACGAGAGTAATCTCCCTTGTGGAAGCGAATATTAATCAAACATAAATGAAGCAAAAAAGGTGAACCGATTGATAATCAATTGTGGTAAATTGCAATCGATTATCGCTAATGTGATGCATATCCGATCAACTTTCGATTATAATCGATCATCGTCCCAACACTAGCTGTAGATGTGTTGTATGTGGGAAAGGCTTAACATTTTCCAACAATCTGCAGTAGATGGCATTGAAAATATCAAGGCAAAATTATGGAAAAATCTCTATAAATGTTGATATAATTATTGAAAAGAGAAACTGTTGAAAACAATACAGTCATGTCAAAAGGAGAAATTACCTATTATTTAAAATGAGCAATTTCTGAGTTTGCCTAAATCTTTTCAAAAGTAACTACAGGTTACAGGTAACAGGGTCACAGGTTCGTAAAAATGCTTCTGCATGAGTGATATGAACATTTTAAAAGTTTCTGTTTCAAAAACATCTGAGCAAAAAATCATACCACATGAAAAATATAACAGTATAATTTTACATAAGGACTTGAAAACATTATGTGAAAGGGTTAAAAAGTAACAGGGCAAAACAATTGACAATCTCTATGAATGAAAGAAACCTAGAACAACAGTGTCATGATGCCCCTGGATCGCTCACCTGAGTTATGCCAACCATATAGTCAATCACATTAACTCATTTTGTGGTCAGTTAAGCTATTACTCGAGTGTTAACATGATTTTCCTTCAACTTGGCCTGGTGACCTAGTTTTTAAGCTGACTAGTCACGCTCAAACCTAGCCTAGTTATCATCAAAACACGGTTTAACACCCATTCTGATAAAGTTTCAACATGCTCAAATTAAAAATGTGGCATCCAGAGTGTTAACAAGATTTTCCTTCAATTTGGTCTGGTGACCTTGATTTTGGACCCAACATAGCCCATATTTGGACTTGGCCCAGATATCATCGAGACAAACATTCAGACAAAGTTTCAACCTGATAAAACATAAAAATGGGGTCTCTAGAGTGTTAACAAGATTTACCTTCAATTTGGCCTAGTGACCTAGTTATGACCAGACATGACCTACATTCGAACTTAGCCTAGATATCCTCAAGACAATGCATTACTCAGGTATAAACATTATCCAGATAATCACTCATGACTGGCTAAAATTGAATGTAGGACCTCAATTAACGAAAAATAAGAAAACTAGCCGAGTTTCAGAATAATTATTATTCTTTAAATCTCAATTTACTTCAAAGTACTGTATATTTAGGAGATTCACTGAGATATATACAGAAGACTAGATAAGGATGAATAAACCGTTCTTGCTTCCACGATATCTCTGTTAGTACTCATTAAAACCTATGTTGTGGGAACTCAAATAATAGTCTAACATAGGTTTTGGAGGGCAAATAAGAACATGCAAAATGACACTTATCTAAAGCTCTGGATATATCTTTTTGTGTACCACAACATAGGACTTGGTTGGGCAATAACAGGAATATTGAAAGTAGAGTAACAGTGTACTTCTTCTTATATTGGTCCATCTTCGGTACCCAGGCTAATATTAGTATGAAAAGTCTGGGTACCGAGGATGATTTTGGTCACTCAGTCTGAACCCTTTCCCTCATAAAGACACATTCTGACGCCTCTGCGGCAGACAGCTTTTTGAAAACATGACGACAAAAGAAGAAATTGCTTGTAACGAGCAATTTCTCCTTTTGTTGCCATGTTTTTAACTCTATTCAATTATTTGTCTTTCATTTAAAGAGATTTTCTGTGATTCTGCCTTAGCGTATTCAAAGTTGTCTGCTGCAGATGTATTTTATCTGGGTAAGGGTTAAGAGTTCCTTTGACTTACCTATTGCATAGTTAAACAAGGTAACAAGAGCAGACACTATCTTCTGTACTTTGCTTGGGAAACATTTCAGTAAAAGTAGCAACCCTAGTAGAGTACTGGTCAGCACTAACAAAACGTTGATCGTCATCAGGGCCTGCGTTGCAATGAACCAACCTTAAATGAATGTGAAAAACAACTGTTAACCTTTTCCCACATACACCAAATCTTTAGCAGACGTCTTTAAAAACATTGTGGCAAAAATTTGTAAAATTTCCATTACTGAGAAATTAATTATTAAAAAGAGTTGAAGAGCAATTTCAAGTTTTGTCACAATGTTTTCAAAATTCGACTGCTGCTGAGGCATCAGAAAGTGTCTGTTACAGTGTATGTGGGAAATTCCCTACTACAGACGACTTCTGAATCATCCTTTGTTTGTATGGTGCTTTATGCAGCTTTCAACAATTTTTCAGTTTTATAAATAAATATCATGGCATTTCCAGGCAAAATTACTTCTGTTCCAGTTATTCAGACACCAGCCAGTCGTTCATAATGATTACCCAATAATCATTGGCACCAAGGAAGGAAATCCATTGCTTTCATTTCTAAAGATATTAGTATGACCCGGCCAGGGATCAAACCAGATACCTCCAGCCCCCGAGACAGACAGTCTACTAGTACACCACAGAGGCGGTCAGCATCTCACAAAACATTTGATTGTGGAAAAAGGAGAGTTTTCTAAAAACGATCAATTACTTTAAAGTTTTTCCACAATGTTTTTAAACTGCTGAGCTCTAAAAAAGGGTCTTAGACAATGTTTTCAAAAATGTCCAGTGTCAACATGATTCTGCAAGTTGGAATTGATTTAGATAGATGCTTTAACCCTTATTTTGAGCAATCTCTCCTTGTGTCACAATGTTTTCAAAAGGCATCTGCTGCTGAGGCTTCAGAAAGCGTCCATATGTGGGAAAGCGCTACGTAAATGAAATGTGACCTTTAACCCTTTCCAACATGTGTGACATGAAAAACATTTTGATGCATTTGCAGCACATGAATTTTGAAATATTTTGTTGTCAAATTCGTCTGCTGCAGAGGCATCAGAAAGCGTCTCACTCTGTATGTGCTGTGTATAGGGTTAACCCTTTCCCAAATATAGACACTTTCTGACGCCTCTGCAGCAGACGACTTTTGAAAAAAAACATGGCGACAAAAAAATGATTAAACCTTCATTCATAGAGACTATTAGAGTATTTCCATATTTTTGCCTAGATGTTTTGAAAGGTCGTCTGCTGCAGATTTCTGTATCTGGTGTGTAATAGGATACTTACTAGGTAGGATGAATTTTCTAATTCTGTCATATTCCCGGGCGAAGATCCACCAACAGCCGGTATAAACTCTTCCAAAACTGTCCCTAAAATCCGAATAACCCTTAAAACACATCTCCCATAGACCGATCTTCTCGAATTTTGCACTGTCGATATGCCCATCATTGGGTTCCACCCAGTTAGGCGTGGAAAACCCCAAAAGTAGCAATAAACAGGCTAATACACAGAAAATAAAGCCCAAAGCGGACCATAAGTTTGAATCGTCACTCATTTTGTCAGAATTTTTAAATCGTCAAACAGTTCCTAGTCACATTCGAAATAGTTGTTTACCTGTCACGATTGTTTGACAGGCGAGTCCATTTTCATTTTGTGGTGAATCGTCCATTAACACCTGTATGAGTTTAGTTTGCGGCTACCGGGGATTGGACGGGGATTATTGGTAAATTGTGTTATTGCTATTTTTCGTGCAAGAATAACCATTTTTAACTATTTCTTAATTATCTTTAGGGAAGTAAATACCTTTTGTCTCAGTTCTTTTTATTATTAGTAGTAATATTAATGTTTCAATAGGTATATATATAAATTCAAATAAGTTTCTGTCATTATTTAAAGATATTTATATTTAGATATTGAAAATGTATACTAGCATGCAAAGTAAAATTAATTGACGCCGCGTGGAAGCGCGGCGTCAGTATAGGATTGGTTTTAATTTTGTACCATAGGGTGACGTAATCGAAAAGGGTATAAAACCTCTGTTGTTTGTTTGAAAAAACAACCTTTATGAATCAATAAATTGTATAAAATTATTTAAGACACACAAATATACAAAATAGGCATGTCTTCTACCGTTATTACAAAACTTTAGATACATTTAATGGGTATTTAATAACTTTCCCCTAACTTCTTAGGCTACGTTTTTTTATAGTTTGATTTACGACCCGATTCATCAAAGCTCAGAAAAAAGTTTCTGGCGATGTTTTTGCCTATTTACAATATTGAGATTTTTAAATAAATGGTTAATCTTTAAAGAATCAATGATGATTCATTTTAATTACTACATATTACAGTATAATTCTAGAAACTGTAAAAACAACGTTAACCCAACTATGCAATTGGCATGGCCGTAACGTGACCCGTTCTATTTGTAAATGCAGCATGCATGTCATCGCTTGGCGTTTTGGTCATTCTTATTGAATAGACAACAAGGTGTCATCGGTTCCCATAGAGTAATTAAGTTGTCTCTGGTTTCTTCCGTGATGAATACATGTTTTCACGATTTCATCCGATTTCTATAATTCACTGGATTCGTACCCGGTTTTTCATGTTTCGTTCGAGATGAACGATTCGTACCAACTGGTTTTCGCTCTTTTCTCTTGGGGAACTGACTTGACCATTTTCTTTTGTTTATTTTTCAGTTTTCTACTGGCATGTTCAAAACGATTAAAGTGACATAACACACAAACAAAACTGACTTAATAATTCTTGCTATATGTTGACTATACATGTGAACTTTCATAATGCTCAATCTTGATAATAAATATATTCTTTCTTTTTTTTAATTACTTCGAATTTTTTGTTTATATACTCCCGTTTTTGATATACTTCTGCTAAACTGGAAGGAGAATAAACTCCCCCCTCTCCTTCCAAAGCTTGTGTCACACTTAACTTATAACTAGAGGCAATACACCTTAATATATGTTAATAATCAAGCACGTATGTTTGTTTTTTATCTAATGGATCTAGTTAGAAGATATAAAATAGTTTATTGGTATAAAAACACTTGAGAAACATCAGCTTGTATGACACATTATAGTTGCAGTGAATGTTAAGAAAACCGTAAACCAAATGGTTTGAGGACTAAACTTGTCATTTCACGACTTAACTTCACATGCTGAATATCACATAGATCGTAGCATATAAAACGTTTAATCCCTACGTCAATATTGACCCTTTCTGCTCTTGGTAACCTTTTTATATAGACTATGGTAGCCAGGTGAGCAATATAGGCACATCTTGGCCTTCTTGTTTAAAATAAAGGGACATTTGGCCTTCTTGTTCGAAATATTTACATCCTGTCTGCTTGCTCAGGTTATTTAAATGTACTGAACTGCATCTGCTTCCTTTAAGTCATGCTTCAAAATCATGCGCGGCGTCTTTGATGCTTTGCATCATAATTCTTCTTGTTATTAATTTATAATATGCATGTATTTCTCCAGCACAATGAAGAGGCAATGGCACGTGGAACATGCATTTTTCTATAAACTGACTTAATAAGTACATTTTTAACAGTCGCGGCACGACGGTCACAGTCTTGCGCAAGGCACATTTTCTAGCCTAATACTGGTTTGTTTACCCAGGGATCATGAGTAAGTGAACTGTCGCCGTGATATAACTGAAATAATGTTGAAAGCGGCGTTAAACCCCCTAAAAACAAAACAAAAGCAAAAATTTCAACATGCAGAAGTTAATATTCAAGGGAGTAAATCAGGTCAGCTCAACCTTATAAGTTCTGTTCCGTATTTCAAAGTCTTACTTTTAACTTGGCCCACGTAGTGCATGTCTTTCTCTCCACGTCACGTAGGGAGAAAAACATGCACCCAGTCTGAGTTCTAACCGTGGCCGTTCACTATCAGGGGCGAATACTCCACCGACAGAGCGCGTACAGACATGTTATCCTACAAATGTTATATTACAAAGGGAGCAATTGCCCGCCCTGCTTTCAGAGGTCGTTTTGTTGCTATTGTTGGGTGTTTTAGGCCGTTTTCTACATCATTCCAGTCATACCACCCCCCGTCAGTTCACAACACTCGTGATCCCTCGGTGAATCAATCCAGCTATGCAATAGACCCGAACACATTGTGGCAAGAGAAGCAATTGCCCGCCATGCTGTAAAATGTTGTTTTGTTTGCACACACTCATGTTTTTTTAGTGATTCTACGCAGCTAGGCAATAGGACTGAAAACAGTATGGTAATAGGAGCCATTGCTCATCATGTTTCCAAAGGTCGTTTTGATTGCGTTGTTGGGTGTTTTACGCCGTTTCCAACATCATATATGTCAAATCGCACGCACTGTTCACATGCTCATGCTTCCTGGGTGATTCAACCCAGCTATGCGTTAGGACTGAAAACAGTGTGGAAAGAAGAGCCATTGCTAATCATGATTTAAAAGGTCGTTTTGTTTGTATTGTTGGGTGTTTTACGCCGTTTTCAACCTCATATATGTCAAATCACACGCACTGTTCACATACTCATGCGTCCTGGATGATTCAACCCAGCTACTCAATAGTACTGAACACACTGCGACAAAGGGAGCAATTGCCCGCCCTGCTTTCAGGGGTCGTTTTGTTGGCAATGTTGGGTGTTTTAGGCCGTTTTCCACATCATTCCAGTCATACCACCCCGTCAGTTCACACGCTCGTGATACCTCGGTGAATCAATCCAGCTATGCAATAGACCTGAACACATTGTGGCAAGAGAAGCAATTGCCCGCCATGCTTTAAAATGTCGTTTTGTTTGCATTGTATGGGTTTTGATCTTGGAAGCGAGTTGTTCCATGACTAAATAAGTGTGGAAAGTGGCATAAAGTATATGCATGTGGAAAAAGGGTTAGTATCTGTTCACTCACGGGTCTTCGCACCTCTGCAGGTCAAATCCCTTTCGGCGGTACAGTGAACGATTTTCCTATAACCCCGTTCCCACATGCATACACTCCCTATAAATGAACTATCGAAAACATTGTGATAAAAACAGCCATTGCTCATCATGTTTTCAAAGGTCGTTTTGCTTGCATTGTCGGGGTTTTAGGCCGTTTTCAACAGCATGTATGCCCAATCACCATCACAGTGCACATACTCGTGTTTTTTGGGTGATTCTACACAGCTAGGCAATAGGACTGAAAACAGTGTGGTAAGAGGAGCGATTGCTTACCATGTTTTCAAAGGTCGTTTTGATTGCGTTGTTGGTTGTCTTATGTCGTTTTCGACAGCATTTATGTTAAATACCCCTCACTGCTCACACACACACATGCTTCCTGGGTGAATCAACCAATCTAAGCATATAAAACATATGTGTGTATATGCCTCTGGCAGAACCGAAACAAATTTGAATGTGTTGATGTCACACATGTTTTATGACAACGAGTCTTTGAAATGAACCGTGTCAAAATGACTACTACATGACCACATGTAGAGGCTATTTATAGTAAAAAGGTCCTGGGTGGGATTCCCCAACTTGTCTCATTCGAAATATTACGGTCATTATTATTATAGCATAATAACAAGATAGAGATTAGTTATAGTATCTTAACGAGGTATTGTGTGTTTTCACAATTTCTTCTCAAATGAAAAGTAGGACTGCCACGGTATTAGTAGCCCAGAATACAGTGAACTAGAAACCTTCTTTGATACTCAATGCTCTCAAATATGCAGAAGACAAGTTTAACAAAATATGAAAAATGTCTATAAATGAAAATGAATATTGAAAACAGTTGAAAATATTGTTGTAAAAAGAGAAATTATTTAACATGAGCTATTTGTCTTTGTGTCAGACTGTTTTCAAAAGTCGTCTGCTGCTGAAGCTTCAACGTGCGTTTACATGTTTGAAAGGGTTTTAACAGATACAATAACGTCTACATAACAGCTAGTTCTTTATAATCCACGGGTATAAGTGGAAAAGCAGACGGTTGCTTGAAAAGGTATGTTGTGTGGAGTACTGGTGTGAGAAAGTCAGGAATTTGATTTGATTTAATTTATTGGGGTTTTACGCCGCTTTCAACAATATTTTAGTTATATCACGGCGACAGTTCACATATTCATGATCCCTGGGTAAACACACCAGTACTAGGCTAGAAAATGTGCCTTGCCCAAGGGCACTCCACCATGACCGTAGTGCCGCGACTTAGGATCGAACCCGGGCCACACAGTTTCGAAATCCCCAACGCTAACCACTCGACCACAGCGGATTCCGAGAGAGAAAGTCAGGAAACAAATGACTTTGACAGAGTTGGCTGCCGTGATATGAATGACAAGTTGTTGTAAACGGTGTTAAACTCCAATCAATCAATGTTTAATTTGAATGCCGTCATAATTATGGTTTATTTCAATATTGTTTTCATATATTTTATACCTTTTATACGAATTAAATGTATATAATAATAATAATAATAATAATAATAATAAAGACTTTATTTATAGAGGCTGCACAGTTGGGCATGCCCAGTCTTCCCTGTGGGCCTTAGTTTAATAACGCACCAGGCTATAACATAAATCAAAAAGCCTCAAAAGTATCAATTGATACATTTATCTACTTTCGGTTTTACAGGTAAAGGAGCCGTTAACTAAACCACTCGAAAATTCAACGCGGTGACAATAAATGGACTCATCCGAATTGTTGTCGTTCTTTTACCGAAATTTCGGCTCACTCTAATATCAACCTTCAAATATACCTGAACATCCAAAACATTGCGATTTGTTTACCTGACAAGTTGACCTAATTACAGGTGAGCCTCCATTTTTCAAAATGGTGGAGAAAGGAACGATCGGGATTCTATGTTTGGGTTTCGCCATCTTCGTGATGGTGATCAGTTTCGCTAGTCCGTATTGGGTGGAGAGTTTTAGTCGAGCCGACAGCAAGTTCGTGAAATGCGGGCTATGGGAGTTTTGTTTCAACGACTACACATTCTACAAGGATTACAACGGGAATCGGTACCTGGGTTGTTGGTACATATTTTCGGACCAATACAGACCGTTATGGGAGTGGTTGTCACCTCGTAAGTGATTATTTTATTACTAGGAAATGTTCCTTCGTATATTTGATGTCAAATACCTGGTCTATTACCTAATTAGAAAGGTGAATTTTAAATTTACAAAACCGGAAGTGAGTGAGTCATGTATGTAGTCATTGACATGTAGAAATTGATTCTTTGATAATTTAACCTTTCCCAAACATTTAAAATCGTAAACGTTCGCGTTTGAACATTCTTGGTAAATCTCAAGACATAAAAGTTAAATTGTTGAATCAAATTGGAAACAATTACTGGTTAATCTTAAATCCGAATAAATCTGGATAATACCATATTTCGAAAAAAATACTGAATAATACATTTACTTTGCAAATAACATTCATAGTCGTATATTTTTAGGTGAAATATATAAACAAGTTTGGTATAAAAGACCTGCTATTGGCCTATGGCAGTCTAAAAATGTGTTCATATTATTTTGGAGTGACCTACCTTGAGAATGTATGGATTGTTTCCCTTGGTTTAATTCAGATACAAAGTGGAATAAAATGCTTTCGAACAAACATACATATATTATACTTTGCATCTGAAGACTACTTGATGAAACTATATATAGTTAGATTTAACCCAGGGAAAAAATCCATACATTGTCAATGAATGTCACTCAAAAATATATGAAACAGATTTTGAGACAACCTGGAGTAACCGACATTACATTGCCCACAATGTTTTTTGCTGCAGATGTGTAAACAAATGCACCTATGATATAATAAAAATGAAACTTATAACAAACAACATTTTAGTTGATAAACAGCTTGTAGATGCATTTAACCCTTTCCCTCATATAGATGCTTTTAGACGCCTCTGCAGCAGACAGCTTTTTAAAAACATAGTGACAATAGAAGAAATTGCACAAAACATGCAATTTCTCCTTTTGCCACAATGTTTTCCACTTTTTGTCATAGGTTATCCTTTCAATTATGGAGATTTGCCATTATTTGACAAAATACGTTCAAAGTCGTCTGCTGCAGAATTGCCGTATGAGGGAAAGGGTTAATTCAACATGAAATCGGTGTCAATATATATTTTTACATTCAGACAAATTTAAGTATTAATTATATTTTTATGGAAATAAATTCAAAGGACACATGCATACAACCTTAGGACCAGCAGACAAATTTGAAATCATCTGTGAAAAATGTGTATAATATATCCATATAAATGAAGGTATATTAATTTAAAGAGTTGAAAATATTGTGGCTTAGATAAAAGAGAAATTGCTCATTATGACAAATATATGATATAAGGCTTATATCATATATTTGTCATAATGAGCAATTTCTCTTTTATCTAAGCCACAATATTTTCAACTCTTAAGCCATTTCTCACTTTGCCAAAATGTTTTCAAAAGTTGGCTGCTGCAAGGGTGGGAAAAGGTTAATTATTGATAATTCTTAATCCTTTCCCACATAAACAGTCTGAGTCATGAAGTCGCTATCTGATGCCACATATTTTGAACAATTTCCACTTTTTCCAAGACACCAGAAAGCAATCTGTATTAGGGAAAGGGTTAATCTCATATAGACACTTTCTGGCGCCTCTGCAGCAGACGGCTTTTTGAAAACATAGTGACAAAAGAAGAAATTGCTCTAAACAAGCAATTTCTTCTTTTGCCACAATGTTTTCCACTCTTATCATACTCACTGGTTATCCATTTAATTTATATTGGAGATTTTCCAGTTTTTGACAAAATATGTTCAAAGTCGTCTGCTGCAGAATTGTTGTATGAGTGAAAGGATTAATACCAACCATGTAAATGTTTTACAGCCTGGTTTATTGCCTGTCAAGTGATGATCAGTGTGGCCCTCATGTTCCAAGTTCTTGTTTTCCTCATGGCCATGTTGGGCTACTGGAACGTTAGCCTCGTTTACAGACAGAAGGAGTTTATATATCTCGGAACAAGCGCAGTCAGCTTGTTGTGCTGTAAGTATACACCTTGAACATTTTGTTCAGCCTTGGTTGTGCAGAGCTCTAGATACAGAGATTTTGCATAGAATCTAAGATACTGGGCGGTTTGCATGTTCTAAAATCCTTATTTGATCCTCTAACCCTATGATATGGGTGTTCAAAAGAATCGTCTCAGTGAGACGATTCTTTTGAGTACCCACAGCATAGGGTTTATTTGAGAGATATTGTTGGGAAATGACCATTTTACTCCTCCTTATCTAGTCCTCTGGTTGTGTATTTGTAGAGTGTCCGACTCATATGTTGGAGGTCATGATGAATTCGATCCTAGAACCGGTCATACCAAAGACTTTAAAAATCGTACCAATGGTTTTTCCTCAGGATTGTGGGTTTAGAATTACAACTGACATGTCAGGATATATGGCCTGTTAGAACTCACAGATAACTTTCCAAGAAGATGTGTTATAACTGAAAGATTGTTGAAAGTGACGTAACACTCCATACAACCAATGCACAGTAATCTGTCACATGGTTATATCCCTTAACCCTTTCTCTCATACGACAATTCTGCAGCGATGACTTTGAACGTATTAAGTCAAAAAATAGAAAAGCTCCATAATTGAATGGATAACCTATGACTAAAAGTGGAAAACATTGTGGCAAAAGGAGAAATTGCTTGTTTTGGAGCAATTTCTTCTTTTGTCACTGTGTTTTCAAAAATGCGTCAGAAAGTGTCTATATGAGGTAAAGGGTTAAGAAAAAATGTCAGATCAGACCTCAGAGGTCAAGATAAGAAGTGGTGTACAGCTCTTTTCTCTCTGCAATTATTTGACCGAACATTCTGATTAAAACAATTTATTGAGTGCCAACAACATAGAGTTAGAGGGTCAAATAAGGATTTTAGAACATGCATGGAAATACATGGAACTCCTAGCTCCCTAATTGTCTATTCATGGCACAGGCCCAATTACTTAACAGTCATGTTGAATGCATAAAAGGGTCAGTTTACAAAGAAGTGTATCTATGCAGTATGCAGGACTTTTAACACTTACAACAAATATGCAGCAGTCGATTTTGAAAACATCTGGTTATAAATATGGTAAACAGGTCTATTTATGAATGTTTTATCATTATATAGAGTTGAAAACATAGTGGCAAAAGGAGAAATTGCACATCAAGAGCAACTTCTCCTTTTGCCACAATGTTTTCAAAAGCCATCTGCTTCAGAGCCGTCAGAAAGTTTCTGTATGTGGGTAAGGGTTAATTTAGAGTTTTGTATTGACTTAATTAGTCATGTGACAATTTAATGTGCAGGAAGAATAGTCCCCCTGTCCAAGGGAAAAGGAACAAGCTTGTGCAAGTCATATTTGAGCAGTGTAGGTCTTGATCAGACCCTTCAGATGCACAGGCTGATCTGAATCTTTGCTGTTGACAAAACCCAATTTGTACATTTTTCCCATGGTCAGGCAGCCTAGTCTCATTTATCAATAACATTCCAGATGTTTTCAAGTTTTAACCTTTTCCACATTCAACAAATCTGCTGTAGACGACTTTGAACATATTTTGTCAAATAATGGAAAATCTCTATAATTGAATGGATAACCTATGACTAAAAGTGGAAAAATTGTTGCAAAAGGAGAAATTGTTTTCAAAAAGCCGTCTGCTGAGAGGATTCTTTTGAGTACAACAAGGTATGTTTCGGAGGTCAAATAATGATTATAGAGCATGAAAAACTCCTTATCTAAAGTATATAGAGCACTGTTCAAGCATTTTTTTTTTATCTTTAACAGTTTCCTTAATATCCTGTGATATTTACAAGAGTCAGCTGTATCCGGAATACATGTATATATCCATTTGTGGTATTGAACAAGTTAATGTTTCTAATTGATTAACTGTGATCCTATTCTTTTTACCCAATGCAGACACATTTAAAGTAGGCAAATTCTGAAAAGTTTTTAAAACATTTGCTCAGATACATGTGCAATTTCACCTTTTGCCACAATGTGATCAACTCTAATGAATGATAATAATTTCATTTAAAGAGGTTTTCAGTTATTTTTGCCAAGGTGTTTTTTAAAGATGCTGCAGAGTGTTGTATGAGGGAAAGGGATGGTATGATAATAAGATAGAAAGGGAACATCACACATTTTCTCTTTACAGCTGTTCTGATTCTGATCGTCCTCATTTTGTTTGGAGCAAAGAAAGAAAGTCGAGGATGGATGCCGAGACCCGATCAGAACTATCTGTCATGGTCCTATGGAATGGCAGTAATATCTGCTGTGTTCTCTCTCCTATCTGCACTTTTCTTCTTCAAGGGGAGCCGGGACGACATCAAGGATTTTGAATACTGAAGACATTATTCTGCTTGTAAATATTCCATCATGTGTAGATCCCTGACCATTAAAAGTTCATTCCAAATACCATACATGTATGTGATCATCATAATATGTATATTAATCTAAAAAAATGAACCAACTTAGAGCATTTCAATGTTTTCATGCAAAACGGTTGTAACTACATCTTGAACAAGATGTATTTACATCCGTCTTGCTAGAAGCCCTCGATTTGCGTCCATTGTGGACCACTGAGAACCCTTTATTGGGGATATTCAAAAGAATCATCTAAGAAAATTCATTTGAATACCAACAAAACAGGATTTGAAGGCAGGCACTGGACATAGCTCTAGATAAGGGTAGTTTTTCACCTTCTAAAATCCTTGTTTGATCCTTTAACCCTATGTTGTGGGTACTCAAAAGAATCGTCTCCTTGAGAAGATTCTTTTGAGTACCCACAACATAGAGTTTATTTGGATGACAAGAGAGATATCTTGGTCCAATAAGACATTTTCCGAAAAAAATCGCCATTTTTCAAGAACTCTGGATACCAATAGAGAACTATGCAATCTGAAGTTTCCATTCCGATGTGTCTATCACATTGCTTTCTTGCAACATTTTCCTATGTAATAATTGTGTCTTGCAGTTTCTGAATTAATTTCTAAGCCTGTTTCAGACAACATAATTTATTGTCCAAGCCACAAAGTGGGAAAAAGAGAACCCGCTAAAAACATGCAATTTCTCTGTCTCGACACTGTTTTCAACTCTATTCCATTACCATACTTTCTGTTTTTCAAAATGTAATATTTCTTATGCCCCATAATATGAGCAAGTGCAATTTGGCATTTCTGAACAGTGAAGGTTAAGATCACACTGTCTTATCAGAATCTTGGCATATCTGAACAGTGTAGGTTAAGATCGCCCTGTACATTTAATTATCAGAATCTACACAAGTTGACAGCAGTGTTGATCTTTTCACATGTACAGATAGTATACTGTTTGATCAGTCTTTTCCTCTGTGGCAAAAACCTGAATTTAGGAGATAATGTAGGCTTTTGTAGCTTTTTTTAAGTTATATCAAGACATATATTGACAGCTGGAAAAAAATTGTGCAAATTTTGATATGACCAAAGTAACTTTTGTCAATATTAAATTTGTAAGCAAACTGTCCTTTTCATGCAATATTTTCAAACAGTGTCTTCGATCATCCAAGAGTTAAGAAAATGCAAACCGTTTTAGCTCTTACTTTGTACATAATCTTTGTAATAAACTGTACATAATTCTTTTTTAAAACATATATTTTATAATTAAACTATTTCCATAAGACTTAATTGTTTGTCTGATATTTTATTTTCAAGTTATCGTTCAGGCAAAGCACTGGTAGCTCAGTTGGGGCTATCAATAAAGGGGTTGTGGGTTCAAACCCTTATCTTGGCCAACATTCTTTCTGACTTTTGACAAAAGTAACTGTGACGAGCGTTATTTGTCTTCCATCATTGGGCTAACAGTCTATGTGGCAAAACATCCGATGATCCGAAAGTCCATTGTGTGGCGTACTGATGTGAGAGAGCCAAGAAACACATGAGAAGGTGAACTGGTGCTGTGATATGACTGAAAAGTTGTTTAAAACAGCGCTTGACATCAATCAATCAATTCATCAAATCTTTAGTACATATCATCAGAACTTTTGTCTCCATCAAGTTAGAAACTTGGTCATGAGGGTTAGAAACTACCGGTAGGTTACAAGGACAAATTTGATTGTAACTTTATTAAGACTGTAGAGGCCAAACTTTTCTTCCGATTTTAAGATCAACCGAGCCGAAGGCTAAAGTTGATCTATTCTGATCACTCGTTCGTCTGTCGTTAATTTTTAGCTATAAACATCATCTCTCATGTGGGCAGGGCTATTTTGCATTATATATGGCTAATGTGAAAACTTAAAAATCTTCTCCTCCAAAAGTGTCAGGCCGATTTTCAAATAATTTTGTAGAAAAGTTCCTAGGGTGACCCTCTATCAGTTTCCTTCAAGCCAAGTTGATTGGTCGGAAACTATGGCCACCAGGGCTAAAGTAAAAAAACAAATCAGGTGAGCGATTCCAGGGCCATCATGGCCCTCTTGTTTACCTATTTTTAGCTCTACTGGCCAACAGTCTTCAGTTTTCATTTTATCTCAATCAAACTTATACAGTAGTTAGATATCCATGAGAGCTCGGTTCCTTTTGCAAATCAGCAAGATCCGCCCATGCAAGATTGGATAATGGCCCTTGAAATTGTCAAAATTGCTATAATAGAGCTTGTGAACACAATAGAGGCCCCATTTACTATCCGATTTTCACCAAACTTAGATAGTAGTTAAATATTGATGCGAGCTTGGTTCCTTTCGAAAACCAGCCAGATGTGCCCTTGCATGGACTGGATTATGGCCCTTGAAGTTGTCAAAATTGCTATAATACAGCTTGTGAACGTGATAAAGTCTTCCGTTTCGATTGTTTCTCCATCAATCTTATACAGTAGTAAGATATCCATGAGAGCTCAGTTCCTTTCGCTAACCAGCCAAATCCGCCCATGCAAGACTGGATTATGGCCCTTGAAATTGTCAAAATTGCTATAATACAGCTTGTGAACACAAAACAGCCTCAATTTACAATTCGATCTTCACCAAACTTAGATACACGCAATAGTTAAATATTGATGAGAGCTTGGTTCCCTTTGCAAACCAGCCAGATCCGCCTATGCAAGGCACGATTATGGCCCTTGAATTTGCCAAAATTGCTATAATAGAGCTTGTGAACACAATAGAGGCTCCATTTACTATCTGATCTTCACCAAACTTGGATAGTAGTTAAATATTGATATGAGCTTTATTCCTTTCGAAAATCAGCCAGATGTGTCCTTGCATGACTGGATTATGGCCCTTGAAATTGTCAAAAATTGCTATAATACAGCTTGTGAACACAATAGAGCCTCCATTTACTATCCGATCTTCACCATACATACATGCTCTGGATTGAAAATGACCAAAGAACCATCCCAGTAGAGCATAGGCCCTCATGGGCCTCTTGTTTAGTAAATCTTCCAAATGATACCTTCATGAGCCTTCCTTATTTCAGTTTCACAATCCTTTACAGAATAATATAGGGGGAAAAATGAAAAAGAGTGCATTAACTCAAACGTTGGTCATGAGAGAGTGACTGTTCTTGCTTGGTGTTCACCAGCATTTCAGTCATTTCCTTAGACACCAGCGATATGAGTTGTAATGCAAGCTCCACAAGCGCAAAGGAGGCAAGCCATCAATAACATTAAAAGTCTATGGTAAGACCAAACCAGGGGATCAAACTCTGGTCTCCCCTTCCCAAGGCCGGCACTTTAACCATTACACTTCCTATAAGGTTAATTTCTGTGCCGGACATAACCTATCTGTATACGAAGTTGTAGAATATTTATATTTGAAAATATGGTCAGGACTTTCAGAGGAGAATGTTTTAAGCTTTTGCTTTTTGCCTACCTTTTGACATCATAGTACTGTGCCACATTAAATTCTACAGGTATCCAAAGTAGTTCAGGGAATATAGTAGAGGACAATGAGATGATGGTTGCTAATTGCTATGAAGTTTCTTTATAATTGGCCAACAGGAGAAGATGTTTTAAGAAATGTGTTGACTGGCAATTTAGAGATGACCGAAACAGCGTAATCAAAATAAATCCTTTTGTCAATTCTGTGACGGCAGGAAATGTCTTAACCCTTTTCCTCATACATTATGCTTTGTTAAGCCTCGGCATTAGACTACTTTTGAAAACATTGACGCAAAAGAAGTGTTTGCTCATGATAAGCTATTTCTCCTTTTGACATATAATTTTTTTTTATTCCATTTAATAACTAAACTCTCATTTGTGGAGATTTTTCCCATTTTTGTCAGTATGATTTTAAAATTGGGAAAATTGTTGCAAAATGAGAAACTGCTCATACTTATCAATTTCTCCTTTTGCCACAATATTTTCAACTCTGTTTAATAAATTATAATTATACATGGACTTATATTTATAGTTCCATGAATTTGCCTAGATGTTTTCAAAGTCGTCTGCTGCAGATTGCTGTATGTGGGAAAGGGTTAATCCTTTTCAAAATGCAACACATCTGGAGCAAATGTCTTGTAAAATCTCAATAAATTATTATATAATTATTGAATAGAGGTGCTGTGAGAAGTTGTTCAGTATGAGCATTTTTTTTCCTTTTGTCTTAATGTTTTCAACAGCTGTTTACTGTAGATGTAGGTGGGCCTGGGTAACCGAGTATCCAGAGTACTCGAGTGGACGTCCGAGTACCGGTTATCAAAATAGGTATTCGAGTACTCAATTATAATTTCGCCATTTTTCTGTTTTTCATCTGTTAACAAAAAATGAATTAAAACTTAAAAATTAATGAATTGGCTGTTCTCTCTCTGATCCATTTTAAAAGGCGACTTGATTGCAATCACAAGTCAATGAAGATCAACATGAATAATGGTTAGCGATTTGAATGTTATCTCCAGTCAATTGTCAACAATATGACAAAATTTCAGACCTTTGTCGTAATTCTGTTTTCAATTGTTATCACGTTTTAATTGGATAGTTGTAAGAAATACACGTTACAATGTTTGAATAAGTACTTGTTTGTCAATTCATAAGAACTATCTTCTATCATTCTTATTCATTCGAATGAAATGGGAATGCATTTGATTAATTATAAAAATATTGTGAGATCTTGATCTTGGTTAGAACTTCTTCTTGTATATGTTTAGTCATGTAAATATTACGGACACCGGTTAATTAACAAGAGGCCCAAGAGGGCCAGTATCGCTCCACTGCCATAAGGCAAAAATTAAATATCCAAACAGCCCTGCCCCTGGTGGCCATGTTTTTTGGACCAATCAACATGGCATGAAGGAATCTAATAGAGGGTCGGTCACCCTAGGAACATTTCTACAAAATCATTTGACACTTTCAGAGAAAAAGATTTTTTAAGTTTTCATTAAGACATATAAGGCAAAATAGCCCCGCCCCCTGGCGGCCAGTTTTCGACAAATCCTCATGGCTTGAAGGAATCTGATAGAGGGTCACCCTAGGAACATTTCAACAATTTTTTTGAAAATTGGCCTGACACTTTCGGAGGAGAAGATTTTGATTTTTTTTACTTTAGCAATATAAGGCAAAATAGCCCCGCCCTCTGGCGGCCATGTTTTTCGACCAATCAAGATGGCTTGAAGGAATCAGTTAGAGCGCCTCCCAAGGAACATTTCTACAAAATTATATGAAAATTGGCCAAACACTTTCTGAGGATTTTTTTTTTAATTTCCACAATAGCCATATAATGCAAAATAGCCCCGCCCCCTGGCGGCCATGTTTTTCGACCAATCAACTTGGCTTAAAGGAATCTGATAGAGAATCACCCAAGGAACATTTCTACAAAATTATTTGAAAATCGGCCTGACACTTTCAGAGATTTCTTTTTTTAAGTTTTCACTATTTTTTTCTTTCTGTTGCCATGGAAACCATAATTTTGCATGGATCCAAAACATTTGAAGGAATTTAGGAAATGCTTCCTATGAAGTTTCATCCCAATTGGCCAAGTGGTTAGGGAGGAGAAACTGGTTAGAGCCAGTGGAACTAATAAACCGAAAGTACAAACTGCTTCTAATTGTTGATCTATATTTCTTATTTTCATAGGTGATATTAATATTCACTTATAAAGCGAAGTGTTGTTTATCATTACTATTTGTTCTCAACTAGCTGTTGGTTTTGCTTTATTTTTGTGTCTTTAAATGCATATGAAAGTCTGCACCAAACGTTTGGATGTTAACGCTTATACAATTTCTGGGTGTTATTGTTGAATTAGTTAGTGTGTGGTTTTTTTTAAGTAAACAACTCATTCCCTTAAAATATAAAATATAAAATATAGAGGCCAACACAAGTGCACATTTGTTCTTGTAAAAGACATTAGGAAGTAAGTGAATGATGGCCAGAATATTAAGAGAGATAATACTTTTTGATGAACAAGTGAACACATTTTGATTTCTTGCGAGTACCCGAGTACTAATATTGATAATCGTTCCCATCCCTATAATTAACCCTTTCCCAATTGCAGACATTTTGACAAATACATAGCTTACTACTTATGAATACTTTGTGACTAAAAGAGAAATGTCTCATATTGAGCAATTTCTCTTTTGCAACTACATGCATGTGTTCAACTCAATTGGATAATTAAATTTTAAGATATTCCATTGTTTTCAAGTCATCGGTTGCATATTTGTTGTATGTTGGAAAGTGTTAAAACAATTAAGGCCTACTAATCCTGTTAAGTTTAAAGCTTTAATTTATTTATTTTACATTCATTGCGAAACAAGCTTTCAGCTTATGTTAATCACGCTTGATGTCTGCTTCCTGGAGACTTAAGCAGTACTTTCGCCATTTGTGTGGAAAACTCCCATAGCCAAACCAGCTCATCACAAGACTAGAATTGGGACGTTTGGTATGGGAGGCCGACGCTCCACCTTTGCACCACTGTCTTCCTTGTTGAAGTACCATAACACACATTGACATATATATAATATTTTATTGCACTGATAAGAAAATAATTTAACTATTCATTGATCCTAGCTCTTTGGCTTTTAACGTGGCAGCTTCAACAGCATCTATAAGAGCAGCTCGAAAGCCTGACTTTTCAAGTTTATGCACTGCTGTTATGGTTGTCCCGCCTGGTGAACAAACTTCGTCTTTCAACTGTCCTGGATGTTTACCCGTCTCAAGTACCATTTTGGCAGCTCCCTGAAAGAGATTTAATGCATCATATACAATTTTCAACATTTGACATTGACTGATTGTCTTCGGTTTTAGGCTGCATTCAACAAGTTTTCAGTTATATCACAGTGTTGCCTTGATAAGTTACTAGTACTACTAGTCCATTTGTCCTCACACCAGACAGTGAGTCGTGACATTAATTCCGCAACCCTAAGCGCCTAGGAGGGCACTCTTATCACCATTTTTAAAGTCTTTGGTATGACCTGTTCGAGAATAGAACCAACAACATTCCCACACCAGAGGTGCATGCTTTACCACTTCACAAATGTGGCGGTAAACATTTAATTGATAGTAAAATCAGTAAAAGATATGCGCCCAGGAACATGAAAACTGACCTGAGGTTTGAACTACATAACAAATTACTAACATGTACAGTTAAACTTGTGGTAGCAGTCACCTCTGTTAAGCAGCCAAATGGTATTAAGCAGCCACTTGAAGATTAACCAAAACAACAATTTCTTCTTCATTAAACTTGTCTTAAGCAGCCATCTGTGTTCAGCTACTAATTTTTGATACTCCCCTAGTTGGCTGCTTAAGACATGTTTGACTGTACTAATAGTCTTATATGGTCATCACCATTCTCCAGCATGCTTGTTAGGGTTAGACAAACAGTGAAGATCCATATGGTCAGTTTTACTGTTGCCCTGAGCAATATGAAAGCATAGCTTATAATATAATTAGCAGTCCCTCCTTTTTTAACAATGTTGCCCAAAATTAATTTAAGAGAAGAAAATTATTTGGAAAAAGAAGACCTTGCACATGACAGTTACATCTGGACCCCAAACTATAAAACTCTAGTAACATTCTATGTGCTCAGAATGGTTTCCAGACCCCAATCTATAAAACTCTTGTAGCATTATATGCGCTCAGAATGGTTTCCAGACTCCAATCTATAAAACTCTTGTAGCATTCTATGCGCTCAGACTGGTTTCCAGACCCCAATCTATAAAACTCTAGTAACATTCTATGCGCTCAGAATGGTTTCCAGACCCAAAACTATAAAACTCTAGTAACATTATATGTGCTCAAAATGGATTCCATACCCTTAATATGATTTCTGATTGGTTCATATCAAGAATGAAAGTGCATCTGACCAATAAGATACTTGAGCACAGAGTATAGATTTATAGTTTTATAGCCTGATGTTGGGAGAGGGGTTAAGCTCCAGCTTTGCTGTCAAACGATCCCGGGTTCAAACCCCACTTAGTCAACCCTATGGACCTTCCCCAACACTTAGTGAGTGTCCTAGTTGAGTATCCAGAGAGAGGATATTGAGTGATTTATATATACATTGTCAGAGCTTGTTCAGAGATTTGGAATAGAATGTGAATTTGAAAGTTTTAACTAAATTTCATCAGTATCAGAACAAGATATATTTGTGAAACACAAATGCCCCAGGTGGAAATTAAGATGACTGAATCCAAAGGGTAATGTCAAGGGGCATTGCAGGAAAGAGTTTTCACCAACAACTTTGACCAATGTTAAAGTAATTCACACAGATAAATATACAGGGAAAACGTTTTATGTCCCCCAAGACATATTGAGTGATTTGTAAGACCATGTACCACAGAAGAATTGAAAATATCCAGAGGCAGCATTCTACAAGAAAGTCATAGGTCAAGGTCAATCATGATCACCAAAGCTATGCATAATTGTAAAGTTATTGTCACTGTCAAACAAATTGGGCAAACACTATATGTGCCCTGCCCTCTCCACCCTGCATCTTTATTTCCAAGGTCACAATTTTTTGGTATGGGAATTTTGGCTGTTTTCAACACCATTTGAGTTATATCATTGTAACAATTCACTTATCCTTGTTCCCTGGGTAACAAGTACTGGGTATGATAGTCCCGACAGGGGATTGAACCTTGGACTCCAGGTCCCAAATATCTGATGCTAAATGCTCAGCCACGACAGATTGCTTTGTGAGCATTATTAAAGAGTTGTTAGAATCTGATCTTACCAACATGGTCTGTGCTGCTAACTTCATTGCCAAATCTCTTGGCAGTCCCATTTTCACTCCACCATCTGATAATGCTTCTATCGCCATGAATGCCTGAGAAATAAAAATGTACCTGTTATTTAACTCTTTTCTACATACAACAAGTCTGCAGACAAAAATATAGAAATTCTCTGTAAATGAAAGTACATTACATTTTTAAAATAGAGTTGAATTTCTTTTGACAAAAATAGAAATTGCTCACCATCAAAAATGTCTTCTATTGACACAATGTTTCAAAAGTTGTCTGCTGCAGAAGTGTTTAACCCTTTCCCTCGTATAGACGCTTTCTGATGCCTCTGCAGCAGACAGCTTTTTGAGAACATAGTGACAAAACAAGCAATTTCTCCTTTTGCCACAATGTTTTCCACTTTAAGTCATAGGTTATCCATTCAATTATAGAGATTTTTTATTTTTTGACAAAATATGTTCAAAGTCGTCTGCTGCAGAATTGTCGTATGAGGGAAAGGGTTAAGTTTTAGGGTCAAATAAGGATAATGGAGCTCTGTGTCTGTGTAGAGAGGACTGGGTGTAACACAATGAGGGTAGAGGTATACATGTGAGATATTAGATCCATGAGGGTATAACTATATACGGGATATCACGTGTATACGGCGCCAGCCCTGTAGTATATAAATGTATGTTTTTGTGGAAGCGGGAGAGAGATTTGCATAGATAGAGAGACATGCAGAGATAAGGAGGAGACGTATGGGCTCTCTGGGGGAGAGTCAGAGAATGATAGTTAGGCCTTGGAGAGAGAGAGAGTCATGAGACTCTAGTTTACTTATTTAAATAAATAAATGTATCACTATACGATCTCGTTTATTTACCTGTGTTTTCCTCATGGACAATTTGATGTAGCTGACCAGAGTGCTACATGGGCATGTCCAACAGTGCAGCCTTTTTAAAAAGCCTTTTATCATCATTATTTATTATTGCAGAAAAAAGGGTTTTAATTTAGCTTAAGCCTTTCGCTGTGCAGCTTAATGACTTTTGAAAACATTTTATAGGTCAGTATATCCTTTTAACAAATGTTTTCAACTCTGTCCCAAGAATATTTCTCCAATATTCTAGATGCTACAATTTTGTCTTGATGTTTTAACCCTTTCCCTCATATGGCAATTCTGCAGCAGACGACTTTGAACGTATTTTGTCAAAACATAGAAAATCTCCATAATTGAAAGGACTAAAAGTGGAAAACATTGTGGCAAAAGGAGAAATTGCACGTTTTGTGCAATTTCATCTTTTGTCACTATGTTTTCAAAAATGCGTCTGCTGCGGAGGCGTCCGAAAGCGTTTATATGAGGGAAAGGGTTAAAGCAAACAAGTGATATATAACGTATCAATTACCAGTCAATTTGCTTCATTCAAGTGGTGTTTTATTCTATTAGCTAAAGGAGTTGGAACACAGTATAATATTATTCAATTATGGCATAAGCTCATGGCTACTTAGGTGTTACATGTTACAGGTCTATTTGAACATGAAAATGTTAACAAATATTTGTTTTAATAATTTACAATATCTTAACATGGTGTTTTTACACTCATAATTAATGATTAGTTTCTCCATTTTCCAAAACAGTTTCCAATAGTTACAGTTTCTGTATTTAATACTTATACTTTCGTATTTAGGGATTTTTCAAATTTTCCCTCAATATTTATACTTTCGTATTTAGAGATTTTCCAATTTCCTCTCAATATTTATACTTTCATATTTGGAGATTTTCCAAATTCCTCAAAATATTTATACTTTCGTATTTAGAGATTGTCCGATTTACCCTCAATATTTTCTAATTCCCCAAAAATATTTGACAATTTCCACTCAATAATATACGTTCCTATTAAAGAGATTTTCAAACTCCTCTCAATATGTTTTCGCAGACGTATAAACTTACATAGGCTGGTCCACTTCCACTCAAGCCCGTGACTGCATCTAAAAGACTTTCTGACCCAGGTTCACAGATTCCTATGGCCCGTAGGAGTTCACTGACAAGTTCGGTATCCCCTTCTAGGACTGCATGGCCGGGAGCCAAAACGGAGGCTGCAGCTTGGACTAGCGCAGGTGTGTTGGGCATTACCCGAATAACACGGGTGTTTACTGGCAAATTCTGGAAGTGGAAAATCATTGTTTAACCCCTTCCCTCATATAGACGCCTTTTGACCAGTCTGCAGCAGACCACTTTTGAAAACATTGTGGAACAAGAGTTGTCGGAGGACAATATAGCTCGCCTATCAGGGCCATCGTATATCAGGGCCTACTTCAGAACAGTTAAAGTATTAGGTAAAGTCGCACAGTATCACCTATTGCAAGATAATACACCTTTTCAATACTTTTGACAAAAATTCTAAGTTCAAGTTCAAAAATTGATATAAACATTTGTCAGAAGTTTCAATCCAATCCTTTGAGCAGAAAAAAAGTAATTTGAATATTTGACAGAAAAGGGGCAATAACTCTGATATAAAAATATTTGGATTATCCCCCTTTTGTGAACCCATCATACACATTGATATAAACATTTGTCAGAAGTTTCAATCCAATCCTTTGAGTAGATTCAATTTTTGACAGAAAAGGGCCAATAACTCTGATATAAAAATATTTGGATTATCCCCCTTTTTGTGAACCCATCATACACATTGATATAAACATTTGTCAGAAGTTTCAATCCAATCCTTTGAGTAGAAAAAAAGTTATTTGAAAATTTAAATTTTTGACAGAAAAGGGGCAATAACTCTGATATAAAATTATTTGGATTATCGCCCTTTTGTGAACCCATCACACACATTGATAAAAACATTTGTCAGAAGTTTCAATCTAATCCTTTGAGTAGAACAAAAGTTATTTGAAAACGTGACGAAAAAAGTGTGACGGACAGACAGACAGACAGACAGACGCCGGATAAAAAAAAAAATAGACAGACAGACGTCGAATAAAAAAAAAAGTAACATTTGTCAGAAGTTTCAATCCAATCCAATCCTTTGGGTAGAAAAAAAGTTATTTGAAAATTTAATTTTTTGACAGAAAAGGGGCAATAACTCTGATATAAAATTATTTGGATTATCTCCCTTTTGTGAACCAATCACACACATTGATATAAACATTTGTCAGAAGTTTCAATCTAATCCTTTGAGTAGAAAAAAAGTTATTTGAAAACGTGACGAAAAAGTTAGATTTTTTGACAGAAAAGGGGCAATAACTCTGATATAACTTGACCTTGACCCAGGGTCAGGACGGGTGTAGTGGGGTGCGTAGATGGACCAATAGTTCCTAAATGTATAAACTAAATATGAAAGCAATCAATGTCATAATAGTGAATGCAGAGTGATATGTTAAACGTTAAACGCAAACCTTAAACCTTGTAACTGAACCAAGTAGAAATGACCTTGACCTTGACCCAGGTGCAGGACGGGTGAAGTGGTGTGCGCAGATGGATGACCAATAGTTCCTAAATGTATAAACTAAATATGAAAGCAATCAATGTCATAATAGTGACTGCAGAGTGATATGTTAAACGTTAAACGCAAACCTTAAACCTTGTAACTGAACCAAGTAGAAATGACCTTGACCTTGACCCAGGGTCAGAACGGGTGTAGTGGTGTGCGTAGATGGATGACCAATAGTTCCTAAATGTATAAACTAAATATGAAAGCAATCAATGTCATAATAGTGAATGCAGAGTGATATGTTAAACGTTAAACGCAAACCTTAAACCTTGTAACTGAACCAAGTAGAACCAAGTAGAAATTATCTTGACCTTCACCCAGGGTCAGGACGGGTGTAGTGGTGTGCGTAGATGGATGACAAATGGTTCCTAAAGGTATAAACCCTTAAAACCCAAATGAAAACCTTAAACACAAACCTTAAACCTAGGTGCCGACGGTGCCGACGCCGGGGGTAACACATAAGCTCTCCTGTACTTCGTACTGGCGAGCTAAAAAGGTAAAATGGCTCACCTTTTGCCACAATATTTTCAACTGAGTTTGAAATATATTCTTTTTTTATAGGGAATTTACTTATTCTTGTGAATACATATTTTTTCAAAGGCGTCAACTTCAGATTTGTTTTATGTGGGAATTATAAATTATTCCATCTATCTATGACCTGAATGAGGCGGATGTATTCTGGCGATTACTGGAGTTGAAATTAAAAATTTAATTATTCATTTTAACCTTCCCACATGCAGACCACTTTTAAAAAATACTGAGACAAAAAGAGGAACAAATCGTATAAAGCAATTTCTCCTTCTTCCACAATATTTTCCACTCAAATAAATAGTTACAATTCAGAGTTTTGCCTAGTTGTTTTCAAAGCCATCTGCTGTGATTTGTTGCTTGTGTGATTACACGATATTCATCAGAAGGTTTAGATAAAAGCCAAATTATTAACAAGAGGGCCAAGATGACCCTAAATCGATCACCTGATTGATAGTAAATTAGTAGAAATATCTGGGAAAAAGATCAAGGATTGCAATTAGAACTTCAAGGAGTGAACAAACACTTCTCAAGAAACAGCTTATAAGTAAAGGTCATTTATACCTTGAAATCTTACAAGAACTTCAATTAGAATTGAATTATAAAGTTTGTCATTTTGCACCTTTCTTGATCTGTTTTTAATATAAACCAATATGGCTTGAACAGTTTTTTTAGAGGGTCACTTAGGGATTCTTTCTACTGAATTATCTTGGAGTCTGACAAGCAGATTACCTTGCTGTTGAGGCCAGAAATGTTGCGGTTTTAACTTTCAACTTCCAGTTCAAGACAACCCTTGCATAATACTCTGCCAAGTGTTACCTCCCAATACATTAACTGTAGTATTTGAGTTCATATTTACCTCTTCACCAATTATGATATCTTTAACAATAGTTACAAGGACAAATCATGTCATAATTGCTTGTTCACTTTCAATAACAATTTTTTATTTCCACCTTGCTGTTGAGACCAGAAATGTTGCGATTTTAACTTTCCACTTCCTGTTTAAGACAACCCTTGCATAATACTCTGCCAAGTGTTACCTCCCTTAGACCATCAATCTATTTGAAGCAAAAAAGTTAATTTTACTCCTTTTCTGATGCTGCTTGGTTGCTATGCCTTTCAACAAATCAATATGGCTTGACAAAGTATGTAGATGATCAATGAAAGAACATTTCTACAAAACTATCTTTAAATCAGACAAGCACTTTTATAAGGATGCTTTATTAAAGTATTGTCATTTTGCCCCTTTTTTGATGCCGCCTGACTGCCATGTTTTTCGACCAATCAGTATGGCTTGAACAATTTTTATAGAGGGTCACCCAAGGAACATTTCTACCAAATTATATTTGAATCTGACAGGCAGATTCGGAGGAGAAGATTTTTAAAGTTTGGACATTTTGTCCCCTTTCTGATGCCGCAGCAACCAAAGTTCTCAATGGAATTTAAATCTTTGAACAATTTTGAAAGAGGACCACCAAAGG
The DNA here is from genome assembly GCA_031761405.1 of Serripes groenlandicus. Classification (NCBI taxonomy): domain Eukaryota; kingdom Metazoa; phylum Mollusca; class Bivalvia; order Cardiida; family Cardiidae; genus Serripes; species Serripes groenlandicus. Next base: position 8,988,382 of record JASEVX010000013.1, read on the forward strand.
AACATTCCTGTGATGTTTGGTGGAAATTGTTTTTTTGCGGTTCAGGAGGAGATGATGTTTAAAGCTAAAAGTTAACGACGGACGACGGACACAGAGTGATCAGAATAGCTCACCTTGAGCCTTTGGCAATTCTGCAGCAGACAACTTTAAACATATTTTGTCAAAGAATAGAAAATCTCTATAATTGTATGGATTGAATGCAATTTCTTCTTTTGTCACTATGTTTTCAAAAAGCCGTCTGCTGCAGAGGCGTCAGGAAGCGTCTATATGAGGGAAAGGGTTAAAACATAATAAACATTATTCAGTACTTATACTTTCACATTTTTGGCCAGTTGTCTTTAAAGCTGTCTGCTGCAGATTTGTTTCACGTGCGAAAGGGTGAAAGATTCAAACAAAGATTTCAAAATGACATATGCCCATTATCTAGGGTTTTTAATGTATCATACCTGTTCGATGGACATTAAAGGAATTCCTGCAGCAATAGAAACAAATAACTTCTGGATTGACACAATATCTGATACTTCTTTTAATACTGGCTTTACAATGTGGGGTTTTACCGCTAAAACAATGAGATCACTCTTCTGCACCACTTCTGTATTGGAATCTGTTACATTCACACCTAAATCCTAGAAAAACATTATAATATGTTACATTCACACCTAAATCCTAGCATAACATTGGAATATGTTACATTCACACCTAAATCCTAGTATAACATTGGAATCTGTTACATTCATACCTAAATCCTAGAATAACACTGGAATCTGTTACATTTGTACCTAAATCCTAGAATAACATTGAAATTTGTTACATTCACACCTAAATCCTAGAATAACACTGGAATCTGTGACATTTGTACCTAAATCCTAGAATAACACTGGAATCTGTGACATTTGTACCTAAATCCTAGAATAACATTAGAATCAGTAACATTCACACCTTATTCTTAGAAGAACATTGGAATGTGTTACATTCACACCTAAATCCTAGAATAATATTGGAATATGTTACATTCATACCTAAATCCTAGAAAACATTTTAATACCTAAACCTAGAATAACATTGGAATCTGTTACATTCATACCTAAATCCTAGAATAACACTGGAATCTGTTATATTCATACATAACTCCTAGAATGACATTGGAATCCATTACATTCATAACTTACTCCTAGAATGACATTGGAATATGTAACATTCATACCTAAATATTTTAGTTTTGTTTGTATTCACCACTATTGCTTGTCTGTGATAGGCTCAGATATTTTTTTCATAACCTCATAACAAAATTAACCATGGCGATCGGTACTACTTTTTTACAATGTAAAGTGGGTTTAATTAATACTAGGAATTTTAAAAAAAATACTGGGAGCGAATACTAGGAAAATTACATCACGTCAGCGGTTTGACGTCATAACGCTATATAGTCATTTGATGCCAAATAGAAGCAGCAGTAATTTGATTTTTGCTGGCACTATGTCGCACTGTTCGTTTGCCAATTGCACTATCCAGTTCTACCAAAACAACAATCCTTTCTAAAAGCAAAATAAATCCATTTAACACTGTTTAACCTGTTGATTTACTAATATAAGGTCTGTCGTGGGTGACATGGGGATCTAGATACTTGAAATTACATCATATTTTATATTCGTCCGCGTCATTTAATTCTTTATTGGAGATATGGACACCTATAAAAAATAGTACTAATGTTTGACGTGCTATATTATGAAGTTGTAAATTGCTATTATGTTTTATTACTCACTGTAATAGCCAAATTAATACTAAATTATAAGGAATGGAGAGATTTTTTTCCGTTTTCATGGAGGTATGAAAATATAAACACCTGATCACACATTCTATGAAACTGCTTCGCGGTTTTATAGTGTGTGATCAGGTGTCTTTTTTCATACCTCCATGAAAACGAAAAAAAATCTCTCCATTCCTTAAATCCATTGGAATATGTAACATTCACACCTAAATCTTAGAATAACATTGGAATATGTTACATTCATACATATATCCTACAATGGCATTTCAATGTTACATTCAGACCCAAATCTTAGAATAACATTGGAATATGTAACATTCACACCTAAATCCTATTATAACATTGGAATATGTTACATTCATACATAAATCCTACAATGGCATTTTAATGTTACATTCACACCTAAATCTTAGAATAACATTGAAATATGTTACATTCACACCTAAATCCTACAATGACATTGGAATCTAAAACATTCACACCTAAATCCTAGAATAACATTGGAATCTGTTATATTGTCACCCTAATCCTACAATACATGTAAACTGTTGAATTCATACATTTACCCATGCAGGGACGTAGATCTTATCTTATAGTCCCTGATTTACCCATCAATACTTTCGGATCATGTTAAGTTCAAATATTCAATTCCATTAAATATAATAAATGAAAAAGGAATTCAAATAGTCTTGGTATTAGTTAACCCTTTCCCATATGCAGACTCATTCTGCAGCCTCTGCAGCAGATTACTATTGAAAACATTGTGGGAAAATGCGATATTGCTTGAAATGAGCATTACCCCTTTTGCCAAAATATGTTTTCATCTCTTTTCAGTGACTAATACCTACATTAAAATTGTATAGAGATTTAAGTGTTTTTGCCTAGATCAGTTCTAAGTTCTCTTCTGCAGATTTGTTGTATGTGGGAAAGGGTTAAACATCATTACTGCTGTGTGACTGGAAGTTTGAACTTAACATAACAATAAAGGTTCATTGATATTCAATTTCATTGATAAAAGGTTACCAAAAATGGAAATGTTGAAACACAGTTTTGGTATTATTTAAATTTAAAGGCTATAGTTTTATTTATCCGATGAATGTTTAATGAATGTTTTCTGATAAAGAGGTGTTTAACATGTCCCAAAAGGCAGACATATTTTGACGCATTTGAATTCTGAAAACATTAATGCAAAGGGAGAAATAAATTGCTTGTTAAAATGAGCAATTTCTTCTTTTACCACAATGATTTCGACTGTTTCCAATAATCAAACATGTTTTTCTAAAAAGTATCCTTATTTTTGTCTTGAAGTTTTCAAAGTTGTCTGCTGCAGATTTGTGGAAAAGGGTCAAATTTGTAGCCTTGCAATTATAATTTGAACTTTTCCACAATTTAACCCTTTCCCACATACAATAAATCTGCAGCAGCGTAAATGAAAGTTTAAATAAGGAACAGAGTTGAAAATATTGTGACAAAAGGAAAAGTAGCGTGTTTTAACATATTCAAATTTTAAAAAAAAAAACCTAGTTTTGACCTACACTGTTATCAGTCTGTGTCAATCAGCCGGTCATCAACCTTAGTTCAATAGTTCCTCTTGACCTTGGCAAAATGTAAGTTCATGTATTTGTCCCTATTCCTGATAATTCAGGGTAAAAGTTGAACGACCTCTTGACCTTTGGTAAAATGTAAACATTTGTCCTAATTCCTGATATTTCAGAGTCAAAGTTGAATGACTTTAATGGGGAAAAACTTAACAGACTGGCTGTTAATTCTTGTGAAGGATAGTGGATTGATTGATTCATTGTGGCTTTACGTCATTTTCAACAATCTTTCAGTGACATAACGACAGCCAGTTCACTTACTTATGTGTTTCCTAGCCTTTTCACACCAGTACTCCACACAACATACTTTCCAAGCAACTGGCTACCTTTTCATATAGTCCATTGGTGAAAGTCGAAGGATGATTGTCAATTTCCTATGAGCAGTACTGCCTATGAGAATAACAACACAAATATAAAACCTCTCCCACCCACATACAAAGAATCTGCAGCAGACAACTTTGAAAACCTCTTGGCTAAAATACAAAAAAATCTTTATAAATGAAAGTAATTATAACTATTGCATAGAAAAGAAAACATTGTGGCACAAGGAAAAATTGTTCATTATGAGCATTTTCTCATTTTGCCACACTGATTTCAAAAAGTCTTCTGCTTCAGATGTTTCAAAATGCTGCTTATATGCAAGTGGAAAAGTGTTAACCCTTTCGCTCATACAACAATTCTGCAGCAGACGACTTTGAACATATTATGTCAAAAAATAGAAAATCTCTATAATTGAATGGATAACCTATGACTAAAAGTTGAAAACATTGTGGCAAAAGGAGAAATTGCTCATTTTGAGCAATTTCTTCTTTTGACACTATGTTTTCAAAAAGCTGTCTGCTGCAGAGGCGTCAGAAAGCGTCTGTATGAGGGAAAGGGTTAAACTTTGAAGCTGAAATAAAGATTTGAGAACACAAAAGAATCCCCTTATCTGTAATTGCAAAATTTTATGTACCTTGATAAAGTCTAACATTCGTGGATCCGGATCACTGGCTGTAATGTTCTCTGCTTTTATGATACCTGAAAATATGAATATATTACATAACTGGGATATTATTGTGGGAAAAGAAGAAATTTCTAAATAAAAAAATCCTTTTTTAATTAAATTTTCATCTTCATAGACATTTGTTCTATGATTCTGCTGCAGACTTTAATCTTTTGAAAACATTCCACATCCAGAAAGAAGGATATTGTTAAACAAGAAATTCCTATTTCCCAACAAAGGCTTAGTTAGGCTAGCAACAATTTCAAAGGACCACTTAACTCTTTATATTAACAATTTACCTGATAAGATATTTTCAACCCCCCTTTCATACATAAAACAAATCTGCAGCAGATGCCAGTTATAAATTTTAGGCAGAAAATGGAATATCTCTTAACGCTTTCCCTCATATAGACGTTTTCTGAAACCACTGCAGCATACAGCTTTTTGATAACATGGCAACAAAAGTAGAAATTGCTTGTTTTTAGCAATTTCTCCTTTTGTCACCATGTTTTTCAACTATATTCAATTATTATTCTTTCATTTAAAGGGATTTTCTGTGCTTTCCCCTGCGAAATTTTCTAGAACTGTTCAAGAAATATCCATGAACTGTTCTTGAATTGTAGTTCAAGAACAGTTCTGAATCTGTTCAAGAACAATTCAGGAACTGTTCTCAAAACGTTAAATGGCCGAAAGTTCAAGAACCAGTAAGTTTGGGAACTGTTCAAGAACAGTTCTAGAACTATGCCTGTGAAATTTTCTAAAACTGTTCAAGAAATATCCATGAACTGTTCTTGAATTACAGTTCAAGAACAGTTCCTATCAGTTCAAGAACAAATTCAGGAACTGTTCTCGAAACGTTAAATGGCCGAAAAATGAATGTTCAAGAATTGTTCAAGAACCAATAAGTTCAAGTTATAGAACTATTGAACATAATTATAAGAACTGTTCTTAAGAAATAAAAGTAAACTCACAGAAACTACAATCAGATGTTTGCATTTATTACATGTCTTAGATAGATGTTGTAATGGGTTATCCGAGACATTGTAGTAAATTACAAAATTAACTGAAAATGCCAGGGCCTGGAACTGCCTAATAAGGCCTAAAAGTCTTCAAGAAAATAATCATGTTACAAGAGTTATCACCAAAGATGATGAATTTCACTTTAAATCACTGAATAAACATTCATTAACATATTTAGTTTTACCTGCCAAGTGTTGCAAAGCCAAGTTGAATACATTGCCATTTCTGAATAAATTCTGTGCTTGTAAATCTTCATTTTATGTTTTTTCTATCTGCTTTTATCATTAGAATGAGAAAAAAAGTTATTTTCAAATCACTATGTCCATAATATTTGATGACAATCCATTATAACCGAGTGTTTTGTGAAAACCTTGCCTGAATTTTAACATGTCACATTGTCATCCATTTTGAAAATTTAAAATCTCAACTTCCTGTTGTTGTTGTTGTTGCAATTATTAAAACAAAAATGGTTCTTGAAGAGTTCTATAAGTGTCCTTAATAAATGTTGGCAATTTATCAAACAATTGTTTAGAGTCCAAATAAAACCATTAATATTTATTAAACTTGCAGTTTAACAGCAAATACAGAACAAATTAAGAATATTAAATGTCTTTCTGACATCTCTTTATTCTTTGAAATGCTCTGGAACATTATTAAGAACAATCACATTCTAGAACTGTTCTGAAAATGTTTTAAGAACTGTTCTGGAACATATTAGGAAAAAAAAAGTTCTGGAACTGTTCTTAAAATATTCTAGGAACTGTTCAGGGACATATTTGGAAAAAAAAAAAAAATATCTTGAACTGTTCTTAAAATGTTCTAAGAACTGTTCTAGAACTTATTAGGAACAGAATATGTTCTTGAACTGTTCTAAGAACTGTTCAAGAACACGAGTTCTAGAACTATGGCTTGATTTCTTTCAGGAACTATTCAAGAACAGTTCCTGATGTTCAAGAACTGGACAAGAACTGTTCCTGACCATAAGAACAGAGTTTCGCAGGGGTTTAAAAATTGCCTAAACGTCTTAAAAGTTGTCTGCTGTAGATTTGCTGCATGTGGGAAACGGTTAACCGAGTTTAAAGATAAAAGAATAATTATTGAATACATTTATATTAATATTTTGTCTGCATTTGGGAAAGAAGTTGCCTGCTTTTCAAATTTCTGGCCATTAAAAAGAACATACTTTTTGAAATAGTGGATGTTGAATGGAATTCTAGTTCATAGTTTAAAAACTTTGTGGAAAAAAATCGGAAAAAAAAGCACAACAGTTACTTATTTCATCTTTTAACACTTTTCCACATTTTTATAATTTTTATGCATCTGTCAGTCAACTTTAGAAAACACTGTTGCAAGAGGCTCTGTATAATTAATTTCTCCATTTTATTCACTAAAAATATTTTATTTAACCCTTTCCCTCATACGGCAATTCTGCAGCAGACAACTTTAAACTTATTTTGTCAAAAAATAGAAAATCTCCATAATTGAATGGATAACCTATGACAAAAAGTGGAAAACATTGTGGCAAAAGGAATAATTGCACGTTTTGTGCAATTTTTTCTTTTGTCACTATGTTTTCAAAAAGCTGTTTGCTGCAGATGCGTCAGAAAGCGTCTATATGAGGGAAAGGGTTAATATAGAGATTTTCCACATTTTTGCTAATATGATATATGTTTTCAAAAACGTGGAAAAGTGTTAAACGTGCTAACTTTTCATACTCTTGAATATTGTAAGTTTAATTTAATTACAGAGCTGAAACATTGTGGGGAAAAAAGGGAAATAATTGTTTTTTTAAGAACTTTCTCGTTTTTCATCAATGTTTTCAAAAGTAGACTGCTGCAGAAGTTATGAGTCATCCATGTTTGTGAACTGGTTTGAAATAACTGTTAGGTTGTGTATTCCTATTAAATCATTTGCCATCATGCAGTTGCATCACTGGCCCATGTAACTATGAGGAGTTTGAATTTGAACAAATAAAAAGTAAGCTGCATGGAATGAATGATGCAATACCTAGTCATAAACTAAAAACAGCTCACTTGTTCTTTGTCTTACCCTTTCCCCCTTGAAGACGTAATTTAACCCATTTGTAGCAGACCACATTTGAAAACATCATGACACAAGGCGAAATTTGCAAACGACTCCTTTTGAAACAATGTTTTCTACTCCTTTGCATGCTAAATATTTTCGTCTGCTATAATAATTTTTAGTCTCCTGCAATTTTTTGACGACTTTGAACGTATTTTGTTAAAACATAGAAAATCTCCATAATTGAATGGATAACCTATGACAAAAAGTGGAAAACATTGTGTCAAAAGGAGAAATTGTACGTTTTGTGCAATTTCTTCTTTTGTCACTATGTTTTCAAAAAGCCGTCTGCTGCAGAGGCGTTAGAAGGCGTCTATATGAGGGAAAGGGTTAAAGTACCTGTTACACAAAACAATTAGCCCTTTCCCATATAAAACTAATCTGTAGCAGACGACTTTGAAAACATCTTATCAAAAATGTGAAAAATCTCCATTAATGACACTTAAATTATTAAATAGAGTTGAAAACATTGTTGCAAATGGTAAAATTGACCATAATGAACAATTTCACCTTTGCCACAATGTTTTCAACAGTCGTCTGCTTTATGTGGGAAAGGATTAAAGGGCTTGACAGTCAACAAACCCTTTCCCTCATACGACAATTATGCAGCAGATGACTTTGAATGTATTTTGTCAAAAATTAGAAAATCTCCATAATTGAATGGATAATCTATGACAAAAAGTGGAAAACATTGTGGCAAAAGGAGAAATTGCATGTTTTGTGCAATTTCTTCTTTTGTCACTATGTTTTCAAAAAGCCGTCTGCTGCAGAGGCGTCAGAAAGCGTCTATATAAGGGAAAGGGTTAAAGATTTAAGAATATTAGATACCAACTTATTTTAGTGCTCAATAAAACAAGCAAACAGTGACACACACTCAGATTAGATAGACTGTTGAGATCAATGCATTGGTCAAATTAAGAAAACATGTCTGTGACAATGGGAAACACTGAATACTTTTCAATGAATGGAAGTGGTAACAGGTTGAGCTGTAAAACCATTTCCCACAACAAATCTGCAGCATGCAGTCAACTTTCATAACACATTGTCTAAAACCAAACAGAATGAATGAATGTATATTGTTTTATGGCGCATCGACAGCTAAGGTCATTTAGCGCGCAATTAAATTTAAATATTCATGATCCCTGGGTAAACAAACCAGTACTAGGCTAGAAAATGTGCCTTGCCCAAGGGCACTCCACCATGACCGTAGTGCCGCGACTGGGGATCGAACCCTAAAACCAAACAGAAACTCTATTGCAATGATGATTATGACTTTTTTTTTTATGAGAGTAAAATTCTTTGAATATGATTGAAAATATTGTGTCAAAAGGACGAAATTACTAATGTTAATTAAGCCTTTCAAAGTTTCAATGCTGAATTTTTAACCTTTGACTTGTAGTCCTTGCATTTTGAAGAATTCACAGACATTTCTATGAAAATCAAGTTAAAAATGTTGAGTTTGTAGCAGGCGCCTTTAGTTGAAACGTTGTGGTTAAAGGAGATATTGCTCATGGTGAGCCATATTTTCATTTAACCCTTTCCCTCATACGACAATTCTGCAGCAGACGACTTTGAACGTATTTTGTCAAAACATAGAAAATCTCTATAATTGAATGGATAACCTATGACTAAAAGTGGAAAACATTGTGTCAAAAGGAGAAATTGCACATTTTGTGCAATTTCTTCTTTTGTCACTATGTTTTCAAAACGCTGTCTGCTGCAGAGGCGTCAGAAAGCGTCTATAAGAGGGAAAGGGGTAAAACAACGTTTTCAACTATTTTCTGTAATCATACTCTCCTTTATAGAAATTGTCCATATTTTAGAAAGTAGTATGCTGAAGATTTGTTCATATGTGGGAAAAGATGAAACACTGTAGTAATAGTTGGGTACCCATGACAATAAGAGTTTGGAGATGAATTTAAGTTTGTTTGGTGTTAACTCTTTCCCACATACAACAAATCTGCAGCCGACAAACTCAAAAACATCTAGGCAAAAGCACTGAAAATCTCTATAAAGTTAATTATATTTATAATTACTGGGAAAAGTTGAAAGTGGCTTCAGAAAGCATCTATATGTGGGAAAGGGTTCAACACTGCTTTCAACAATGTTTCAGATATTTCTGGCATTTCCTGGGCAAGACTTGAACCCTTTACCTCATATAGACACTTTCTGACGCCTCTGCAGCAGACGGCTTTTTGAAAACATAGTGACAAAAGAAGAAATTGCACAAAACGTGCAATTTCTCCTTTTGCCACATTGTTTTCCACTTTTCGTCATAGGTTATCCATTCAATTATGGAGATTTTTGACAAAATACGTTCAATGTCGTCTGCTGCAGAATTGTCTTATGAGGGAAAGGGTTAAAGTTGCCAGTTCAACTGGTCCATTTATCCTGACACAAACAAGTCAGTCATTATGCTTATAACACAATCCAGAGTACAAAGGAGGGAAAGCCATTTTTAAATTTTTTGATATGAACAGGCCGGGGATCCAAGCCACAAACTAGTGCACCCTAGGCAGACCAACTACAACATCAAGGAGTTTAAACCCTTTCCCTCATACAACATTTCTGCAGCAGACGTCTTTGAACATATTTTGTCAAAAAATAGAAAATCTCTATAATTGAATGGATAACCTATGACTAAAAGTGGGAAATATTGTGGCAAAAGGAGATATTGCTATTTTTGAGAAATTTCTCCTTTTGTCACTATGTTTTCAAAAATCTGTCTGTTGCAGAGGCGTCATAAAGTGTCTATATGAGGGAAAGGGTTAAAGATGAAATACAAGTTCTTTGAACAGGAAACTGTATATCTAAAGTTCTGATAAGGGGGGTTAAAAACCCTTTGCCTCATTAGTTAGTTAATTTTAAGAGTTGTCTGCTTTAACCCTTTCCAGCATACAACAAAACTTCAGCTGACCACTTTGAAAGCATTATCTTGGCAAAAATATGAAAGTTAAATAATTGAATAAAGAATAACTCGGCCTACAACTTTTGAAAAAAAGTGAGACAAATACAGAAAATGCTTATGATGATCAATTTATTTATTTGCCTCAATGTTTCAACTCTTTTCAATAATTATATATATAGTATATATAGAGCCTTCCAACTTTGTGATCAACATTAGTACCCGACGCCAATACGTTCGTCCTTTTCTCCCATGATTTTTTATTAGCAGTCAGTTGAGAAGTGTGTAACTATTTTCAAATAGCTAAAAATTCATTTATTAAATTACTGGACAATGTAGTTTATTTGCATGCTTATGATCACAAACTTAGGAGACCCATAGATAGATTTTCCATATTTTGTCCAAGGTATGTTTTTAAAGGCGATTGCTTCAGATTACCAGAGACTTAGATAAAATCTTATCTACGTTCCTGAGATTACACAGGACCAGTGTACACAGTAAAACTTAAAGGGGCGTAATTATTTTGTTTTGATGCAAGGAATTTACATTAATTCTAATAATCTTTCACTTAATTCAACCGTACCTTTACACATGCAGACATTTTTTCAAAACGTTGTGAGAAAAGAAAAATACGTTCAGAATGTGCTTTTCCTCATTTTCACACAATGTTTCTATTATATTCTAAACTTCTATATTCACTGATCATTGATCAATATTTTACTTATTTTCCCTTGACAATAACAAAGATGACTCCTGAAGATTCACTCTTTCATTTGAGAAAGGGTAAGGGTGAAATATTGTGAAGCTGTCAAAACAGACGGTGCCAGCTGATTTGATTTTTATGATCTCGAAATATATATAGTACGAAACATATAAACGAAAAAGGGTTACCTCCCTTTACTCACCTGTAGAAATAAATCCACGAGCCATGGCTTGAGCCATCCGACCTGCACCTATAAATCCTACAGCCATATCTGCTGGTATTCGCATATGTTTCTGTGAAGCCATAATGTATACACAAAGCCGGCTTATGAATATTCACGATGTTGTTGTTTACGCAGTCAATTTGCTCTTCCCTCGAGGTCAATGATCTGGTTTTCTGCATATGATGCGCTTTGTGAAAAGTACACCCATAAGCCGGGTACCAATTGATTGAAACAAATAATGATTTCCGGCTTGTCATTTCGCAACGTTTTGGACCGACAGTGCTAGAACAAATTATTACACCGCAGAACAAGCCGGGAAACATCAGAAGAATAATTGACAGCGGAAAATGATTAGCCCCGCCCATCATGATCTTGGTGCGTGATATATACATGTGATGCAATATAACGTCATCGGCAAATGTACAGGAAGTTATGACGCAATTTACTCTTCACAATTGTTTGATAATTAAACCACTAGATATTTTATCTTTTAATTAAATTAAAGAACTGACAACACTGAAACTCATTGGATTGTTACGATAAATGTGAAAATTAATTGATCGTGAATATTCCTAATATAAGATTAGAAATACTACTACTACTACCTGATACAGATACATATATGCATACATCGTATGTATATATGTCTTTGATAGGTGCTACCTATTTACTGGAAAAAACCCAACATAATATGTTTTTAAACGAAAATTATATATATATATATAAACCTTGCTTCTATACAGAGACATGTATATATAGACAATGGTAAGGTTCAATTCGTGGTGTTTTTATTGCATGGCCACATATATTTTGAATTCGTACTGCTGTTGTTTTTTTTATAACTTAGGCCTACGGAAAATAATAACAAAACTATATGAAATATCTTATACCATCAATACCGTTTTATCTAATTAGTTTTTAAGATAAGTGAATGAAAATTATACCATACGTCACCAATCCATCAATATCGATGTTTAAAAATAAAATAATTGACTAAACGACGATAATTTTCAATCCATATTTTTTTTAATTTCCTGTATTCAATACATATCCAAAAATGCAGCTCCGTCGGTGATTTTTGACCATTTAAAACAGTTTCATATGTTACTGGTTTTTTTTGTTTTTTGTGTGTGGTATTTATGAACGGAAAACACATATATAAGGGTTTCGTTCGTATGTAATGAAGTCGCGTTATGAACACAAACCCTACAAGAACACTTTATTTTATTCATTTCAATACAAAAACACAACAAAGCATTGATATAATGGGGTATATATGATCACCAGACTCTACCGGACTCCGTTTAGTAACACCGTAATATTACTATGGTTTCTAAGCGAATCTACTGCATGTACTTCCGACAATCTAAGACTATACGAATAGTCACGAAGGAACCGCACCGTATTAAGTTATTATCGAGTGCATCCATGTGGAAATACCAGTGCCGCTGAAAGCAGAATAAATAACTTTAGCCCATATATATTATGTAAATTTTGTGATACGCAATCCGTTGAGGATGAGATATATTTGTTGTTACATTGTGGACTATAGAATCATATCAGAGAAAACGTGTTCCAAGATATATTACTTAACGATGTGTTTATGAATAATAATTTTGAAGGAAAAACGAAGAATTTAATTCAAACATTCCCAAGAAAAGTTACCAAGTATCTTTTTCAAGCCTATCCCAAACGTAGAAACGTTATATATATATCAACTAACCTCGTAATGGATCATGTTGAATCATTCTATCGTGCAATTCAGTCAGATTATAATTATGTAGTAAACTAGACTGTATACGTTAAATTATTTCAACTCAACCCATTTATATTTGATATATATTTATTTATGAACGAAATGGACACTTGTACTTATATAAAGGTGACTAATAGGCCCAAGGGGCCGGGTGCTATTTATTGTGTTGTATTGTTTGTATTGCTTGTAAAGTATGCACATGTCACTATAATAAATATGTTACTTATATACTTGAAATACTGCGGAGAGCAAAGTAACACCATTCGCTGGGAGTGAAGTGACATATTATAGAACGCAAAATTAAACACTTTTCGAGGCATACCCTTAACCCTTTCCCTCATACGACAATTCTGCAGCAGACGACTTTGAACATATTTTGTCAAAAAACTGGAAAATCTCTATAACTGAATGAATAACCTATGACTTAAAGTAGAAAACATTGTGACAAAAGGAGTAATTTCTCGTTCTGAGCAATTTCTTCTTTTGTCACTATGTTTTCAAAAAGCCGTCTGCACAAAGGGTTAAAACTGTTGAAAGCGGACACAAATAGCATATGCCTTGTTATAACTACAAGCCTGTCGAGAGCAGAGAGAAAAGCAACAATCGCCGTCTTATAACTCAAGATGTAGAATACCCCTTGTGCAGCATATTCTTATGTAGCCCGTCAAGGAATCCGCCGTGGTCGAGTAGTTAGCGTCGGTTATCAGGAATCGGATGTCCCGGGTTCGAGCCCCAGTCACGGCACGGCGGTCGTGGTCGAGCTCCCTTGAACAAGGAACATTTCCAAGTATAGTACTGGTGTGTTTACACAGGTATCATGAGTTATTAAGCTGTCATCGTGATATAATTGAAATAATATTGAAAACGGCGTTAAACCTAAATAAAACAAAAACATATTTAGGCTCAATACCGTCTTCAACAATATTAAGCGGTTTCAAAACAGAAGCCATTATTAACGCTTCAAACTAGTTTCTATGATTTAACCATTTACCACCTGCAGACGCCATTTAACGCATCTGCATCAGACGACTTTTGAAAACTTTGTAACAAAAATGAAATAAGATATTGCTCAAAATGAGTAATTTCTCATTTTGTCACAATGTTTTCAACTCAATTCACGATTTCATTGAGAGAAATTTTCTATTTTTTTTGCCAAGTCGTCTGCTGCAGATTTGTTGTAGTAGTAAAGAAACGTGGAGGTGAAAAATATGCCATTTTAACGTAATTACCATGGAGCAGAATGTATGGTAAAGCATTTCTTCGACATAGCGGTGTCAAATTATGAAGACTAGAAACGTGGTCTACACTAATGTCATTGCCATAAACCCTTTCCCACACACAACAGTTCTGCAGCAGACGACTTTGAACACTTCTATAAAATGGATCCCCATTGGAGTGATTTCTTAATGGTACGTCAACTAATTAGCGGAACGCCCCCCACCCCCTTTCTACAATCAGAATACCTCGGTGGTCAATGCTTCACGATGGGTGGCGGAATTACCCGAGGAGTTCCGAGGAGAGACCTAAACCTCGCTAGCTCGTATACAGAGACTGATCAGTGAGAGATCGTCTCAGATTGACCTTTGCGTCAGCAAATCAAATTGTCGCTCACCAAAACTTACGGTATAAAACAGGTGAGATGACCCATATAATCAAACGATATAGAGAAGACGTGCTCATAAGTTGTTAAGTGCATTATGTCAATTCGAGACAACCCTTTATGGGGGAAGTCAGATCCAATATGCGTACAGCGAAGTCTTTTGGTCTGATTTTAATGAGATTGATGTTCAGGTGAATGCATCCCAGGATCAAGAAGTGGTGTCCATCGTTGCTTCGGTTTTGTATCCCTGTAAATCGATTGTTTGAACCAGAATGCTGCATTCGTAGCCCAACAAATTTGTCGAAACTATGTATGTCTTGCATACCAAAAGGTAGATATTTAACATATGAGGTTCACACAAGTAATGTACGAAACCCCGCCATTGATTTAATTAGCAACCCTGTATTTCCCTATGAGAGCTATTGTACTCAGGTGAACATTCTTAAGCCCTCTAGTACTTTGCACCGTTACATGAACACTTAGTCGGAAAAATGATCGCCGGTGAAGTACTAGGGAAAATTTCAAGTAACACAAATGAACTATCTTTATCATGGATTCTCACATTTGAAATCATTGCGCGGGTGCATCAGCACCAGTGTATATATTGGTTGTGTTTAGAACTACCACTGGTGCAATGGGCTTGCGCATGCGCCGTGTAAATCGTATTGATCGCGCATGCGCCGTATTTCACCATCAGCTCTCGGATATTTCCGTAGCAGTTCGTCACTAGACTGGTTCTTGTTCGAGTTTGCAATATAATATTAAGATTAGTGAACCAGTCTATTTATATGCGAGTAGTATTTTTATAATTAAAATGTAAATTAAAACCATATTGTACCGGCGTTAAGCCATCGCGGGTCACCCATTCAGGCACTTACTGCGATTAACATTGCTTAACTTTACGAAAAGGTTCACCACTCTACCAACGTCGCTATAAAAGCAAGCTTCCACAGCAGGGCTGTAGAAGTTATATTTATACCTAAACCCCGTTCCCGTAACATTTCTCCCTCTGTTCTCTTGACTTCGACCCGAAGTCACACAACTGAACACAATCAGTATACCAGAACGGAGTCTATGTTACATCACTGGGAACAACCGGGGTTTTAATAACAGGAAAATGAGAATAATTTCATAAATGCGAAGTTATTGTGCTAAATCTTGCGATTTTAAGAATATATAAAGGAAAATAAAAAAGGACGCGCATGCGCAGAAAAATGTTTACAATAATTTTGGGCGATTGAGGTCAACACGTTTGGAAAAGGTATTATTGTTTTCGTTTTACGTATTTAATTAAAAACTATTGTTTTCATATATTTTGTTCGTAAATTTAAAAGCGGGTCTTCTGTTTTTCGAATCAAGCAGTATCCTAAGCCATAACATGCTGAATCCCGCGCCAAGTGCTGCATATTGCAGCAACTCTTGTTTAATGTTTTATTGATTTAGGTTTTTGAAAGTGTTCAACAGTGTTTCAATTATTTCACGGCGACAGTTCACTTATTCATGATTCCCGGATACAGAAACCAGTACACACAATTATAAATAGACGGTATGACAAAACTATTTGTCACAAGTGTTCAGGAATCCAGTTTTTATATCGCAAAAGACAAAGTACTGTATCTAAAATATATATCCTATAGTGACACCTTCAAAGGGCCTGACAATGACGTCACAGGAACACATATCTAAAATGAATACATGTATGTGAGTCGTACTTAAATTATTGAAGTTGATGAAATATTAAAACACATGCGAGGCATTTAAAATTATCGGGAGCCACGTTAAACAATACAGATTACTATTTTCTACGAAGTTGTGAATGTTCTTAAAAAGGAAACGGACATACCGAGAGAATTAATCAGAATAGAACACCCTGAGCCTTCCATTAGTATTGATCGTAACATTACAAGGATTAAACAAAAAACAACATTTAAAATCCTTCAACACATTTATTAATCAAAGTACTAAAAGTACTGAAGGTAGAATTGAGAACGTTTAAGGGGAGATGCAGATGCATATAGAAATATTTATCTAAAAAAAAACAACACCATAACAGACAAGAAACAAGACGTGCAAAGCATCAATGACGCCGCGCATGATTTTGAAGCATGACTTAATGTAAGCAGATGCAGTACTGTACATTTAAATAACCTGTGCAAACAAACAGGATGTAAATATTTTGAAGAAGAAAGCCAAATTTCCCTTTATTTTAAACAAGAAGGCCAAATTGTGCCTATATTGCTCACCTGGCTACCATATTATATAATAAAAGGTTATCAAGAGCAGAAAGAATAAATTTTGACGTAGGGATTAGACGTTTTATATGCTACGATTTAAGTGATTTTCAGCATGTGAAGTGTAGTCCTGAAATGACAAGTTTAGACCTGAAACAATTGTGTTTACAGTTTGCTTAACATTGACTGCAACTATAATGTGTCATACAAGCTGAAGTTTCTTAGTTTTTACCAATAAATAGAGGATATTACATGAGTGGTCATTCAATACGACATTTTATTAAACGAGTTTTCTAAAATTGATAGAAACGAGCCTTGGCGAGTTTTTAGCAATTTTAGAAAACGAGATTAATAACATTTTGTATTGAATGACCACGAATGTTATATTCTATTTATATCATAAATTCCAATTCGACGATTATTAGCGCAAAATATATATAACGTCGCTATATAGCGCGGTCATTTTCAATGCTTTTCATTATGACGTTACGTAGCATTGTTATTACACTAGTTGAATACGCAATTTATACAATGGCTTTATTACACTCTCGGCGACGTCATTTATGATATAAACGGTTTTAAATCTGCTCTAACAAGATCATTTAGATAAAAAAAAACGTAGGTCCTGAAATATTACCAGATAATAACTTAAGGTGTAAATTGAGCATTTATGAAATTAAAAGAAAATGTTCACATGTATAGTCAACATATAGCAAGAAAACATTGATATGAATGCACAAACTGTATGGGGCGGAACGTTTTAAGTTAAGAAATACAACTGAACTAGTCAAAAACATCACCCGAAACTTTTTTAGGGCCGTCAACCGAACATTTGATAAAGCGTAGCATAGGAAGTTAGGGGAAAAATGAACCTTTTTTCTGAGCTTTGATGAATCGGGTCAGGGCCGTAAACCAAACAATTAAAAAGGCGTAGCCTAGGAAGTTGGGGAAAAGTTATTTAATACAAATTAAATGTGTCTAAAGTTTTGTAATAACGGTAGTAGACATACGCATTTTGTACCTTGTTGTTTCTTAAATCAGTTAATACAATTTATTGTTTATTTCAAACATATTACAGATTTTATCATTTGGTTCACATTGTACTTTTATTAATGATAAAATTACCCAATAGCTCTATGGAAATTACACCATGATCATTCATTACAGTATAGTTTCTTCCTGATTGATTGACTGTACTGAACCAACTGATGCGTTCACAGTATGCAATATATTAATGTGTTCAATGATGACAGTAAACCTAGAAGTGTAATCTATCAAAACAGTTGTGTTTTACAGTTTAGGCATTTCACTCCATTCCTCCTGCTGCAGTAAAAACAGATGTGTTCAGAATTTATATCTTTGAACAAATTTGAAAGAGAGCCATCATGAGGATTTGTTGACATTTTCTCAGTGGATTAGGATGAGATGACATTTGAAGCTAAGAATTGTATTTACCCCTTTTCTGATGCCGCCTGGTAATACTGTTTTTCAACCAATCAATATGGCTTAATTAAGTATGAAGAGGGCATATGTAAGTTGAAAATATATGGCATAGTTAATATGGACAAACATTGTTGAAATAATAGATCATCGACCTTTAAACAAACCAAACCAATTTTTGTTGAAACAACACAGATTGCCTGCCAATAACCAATATCTCATTTATCAAAGTTTGACCCTTATTTTGTATAAACAACATAAATCACGAAGGACAAAAGATTGACAAAAATCTGAGCAGCGACCCTTAATTAAAATATTTCCAGTTCAGAAAACACAAATGATCCACAATGTATATTTGAATCATGCTCATATATGAAAGAAAACGAAAGCATGCTAGCGTTATGTCTCTCGTGCACTGCACACCTGTAGCTTATTAGTTTCCTATACACGAAGTATTGTATTGATTCATTGAACATCTATTGAGACAGTGACCAAAGAAATATATGAACAAAATGAGTTTATACCTAAAATAACAGATCAGATTTATGTTCGAAATATTGCATCAGTCTCCTCATCCCAATGTATAAGTGTGACGACTTTGAAATGGATCTGCCGAACAGAAACAAAGTTTTGACCCAATAATGCAAACCGTAACGGACAGACGGCCGGATGGATGAACAGACAGTCAGTCGCTCCGGACAAAGTACAAAGCTTCGGGAAGCACTCATTAATGAACAAGAGCATTTCACGGAACGTGTTGCACGCGAAAATCATATTATAAGTGAGAACATGGAAAGAAAAGTATACAAACTCCAAACACAGCATGCTAATGTGTTGGTAATGGTGCACTGCACATCTG
Source organism: Serripes groenlandicus (assembly GCA_031761405.1). Classification (NCBI taxonomy): domain Eukaryota; kingdom Metazoa; phylum Mollusca; class Bivalvia; order Cardiida; family Cardiidae; genus Serripes; species Serripes groenlandicus. Next base: position 9,007,552 of record JASEVX010000013.1, read on the forward strand.
TTGGTTATAAGTTACCTACAAACCAAGTTCTGAATGGATACAATGAAAATGAATTGAGAAAATGGCTGAACTAAATAAGGAAGCATGGAGATTACTAAAATAAGCAGCCCAGAGTTGTGTACCTAGTATTTTATTTATTTATGTATAACTACTTAACAGAAACGACGTTTTAACCAATAAATGCAAACCATGACGGCATATGTGGTTATTTTGAACTTTGAATCATAGTTGACGACAAAAAGAGAAGTTGTTATTATGATAAACTAAATGTTAATGCTTTGGGCAGCTTACAGTTACAATTGATTGTAAAGAGACTTGATTATAGCTTATTTGAAACAGGGATGTAGAACTAAAACAAATCATATTCTACATCCCTGTTTGAAATGATATGACTTATTTAGTCCTTATCTATTTATAGAATGAACAATACAAACTACACGATTAACATATTTGTAAATAGATTGGAAAGATGCATATAGCGCATGCAGCACACCTCGGCCGATTTCATTACCTTACATATTAATATTAAGGACCAGTAGGTGTTTATAAAATCATCGACATTACGAAAATTAATGAAACAAATACTTAACCTATTGCAGATATATATCATGTTGTATCCGCTAGGTGACCGCTAACACATGATTGACAGTACATATTTTCTCAGGTCAATTATGTTGATAGATAGAACACTGTGTACGAACGTGGTTGTAGTATTTTAGATACATGTACGATAAGATAAGAGGCATATTTGCGTCACGGCGTAGTAATTATTGGGTAAGTAAAATATAAAATATAAGTTTCAAAATAAATGCTGATGCGCACGCAGGTTGTGATTTAATAAACATTTTGACATTTTATATATCTGGGAATAGCAAGCCATAAGAGTGAGTTTGACAGTATCTTTATTCTTTTATTTTTATTCACAATTTTATACATGCTGAGTTGTTTACATGCGTTGTTCAAAGTCTAGAAACCGCCTCACTGGTTTGGGAAGTCACGTGTTCGATCCCCGGCCGAGTCATAAAAAATACTTTTATTGTTGAAGTAATTACTTTTCCTCCTTAGTGCTCAGGATTGGTTGGTCAGTATTACGACCGAATCGCTGGTGTCTGGCTAAATGGACCAGTAGTACTGGTAACCTACACAGGAAACTTTTTGATATACGTGAAACATGTTAAAAGTGTAGTAAAATACCATACAAACAAAGTTTCGCGTAGCAATATAACTGTTACTAAACTATAACGACATTGCTCTAGATGAAAGGTTGGAAATCGCTTAATAATTGAATAGCGACCACGTTCTTACAAACAGACATTCTGCAGCAGACGACGTGTCGTTGAAATCATTAAGGCACGCATGTGAACCATCTTTATTTTTATTGAAAGAAGTATTTATTACACGGGTTAAAATTGAAAACGTTTAATGGCCAATGCAGAAGTGACTTATTACCAAACTATTTGCATAAATCGTCTGCTGTGTGAAAATTACTGTTTTCGTATATATGTTTCTTTATAACTGACTGTCTGAACCGTTCCACGAGAAAACCAACACTATGTACTTTGCGTAATGTATCGATTCAAATCAGCCTGCACAGTCCGCTCAGGCTAATCCGGGCCGACATATTCGTCACCGGGGAATTGAGGTATAGAGTAATTATTCCTGAAACAGAAAATCCACAGGCGAAAAGTGTCCGTCTGGGTTAGCCTGCGTGGCATGCTTAGGCTGATCCGGGTCGATACTTTACGCTGAGTCCACAATGTTGGTTTTCTCGTGGAACGGCTTGTTATGTTCTGATGTCCGGATAAAATCACAAGAAAAGACGATTTTAATCTATCTCTTTATTGTTGACTTATGCAATGGCTACCCAACTATAAACTAAACCATGTGACACATACATTAAAGGAGGTGGGTCTATTCCCTTGTCTAGTCACTGTGTGCAGGTTATTTCCCTTTTCACATATCTACAAGAGAAAGTTGATGCAAGGCATCAATGTCGCCGGAAAAGACTGCATTGATTTATTTATGTATTCTTGACTTTCCTTAGTCTATTCAAACATTTGCTTATAAAGTTTATATAAATACCTATGCATTAGGGTATCTATAAAAAATTAACGAAATGTGTACACATTTATCTTGGCTTAAATTTAATCTTGCTGTTGTTACTTATTTAAATAATAGTATTCATTCATATAATTTCAATGTTTGTCAATCTTATTCGAATCACAAGGTAAATATCCTGGTATTGCTTTAAAGGGAGGTAATTTGAAGAAAACAAAAGTCTTCAAAAGGAGAAATATATCAGCATTACCGTCTACAGTTTAAATTGTTCTATTGTTTGTGGATTTAAAAATGTTCTTTTTTTCTTATTTCTACATGTACAACGAAATATTGCGGCTTCTCTTTGACGCTTTGCGTCAAACATTCGTCTTGTACTTGTCTAAAATAAAATAATATCACTCGCTTTTTCATATCGAAATGCGCATGCGCGAAAATCGATGTTAAAGGTCACGAAACTACACAACAGAATAGGGTCTATATTTAGCTTAGAAACAGTTCCTACTTTAGATATTCATGGATTAACATTATTAAATGAATTCTACACAAATCAAGACATCTCTTTGAACATGAAAACAACATTTAGTAAGTTAAAATTGCTATTAAAAGGAGAATCCGAAATTGACCTCAATGATGACACATAAGAGTCTGCATTAGGGGGTGTTGGTTCACGTCTTGAAGGGACCACTTTTGTCTTCGTAAATAAGACAAAAAACTTAAATGCGAGTGAAATAAAAAAAACTGCACGGTTCATTGACGCCGCTTGAAAGGGCGGCGTCAGTATTGAATAGGTTTTAATTTTGTACCATGGGTTGACGTAATCAAAAAGGGAGCAACTAACATTATTATTGTTAAGAAAAACTTAATATATGGTTGAAAATAAAACAACCTTTATGAATCAATAAATTGTATTAACTGATTTAAGAAACAACACGATACAAAATACGTATGTCTTCTACGGTTATAACAAAACTTTAGACTCATTTGATTTGTATTTAATAACTGTTCCCCAACTTCCTAGGCTACGCTTTTTTTAATAGTTTGGTTAACGGCCGCCACGTGAGCAAACGTAGAACGTCACACTATGATACGCTGTAAGAGGCATAACGCAGCACAGTGCAGAACATCATAGCGACAACGAGGCAGCGAGACATAACCCGACTTTGATATTCGTTGTCATCTTTAGATTGTGTCACAACTGGAATACAACGAGGCGACATCGTGGCTAGCACGCGGCTATGCCATAGCAACAACGTTGCACATCGTGGCACCCCGCTGAAATTTGTTAAATCGTGGGTGTCAGAAACGGGGCACAACGGCGAGGTCAAAACGTGACACTACGACTGGGGCAATAGGCACATATTGGCATTCTTGTTTAAAATAAAGGGACATTTGGTCTTCTTGTTCAAAATATTTAGATCCTGTCTGTTTGCACAGATTATTTAAATGTACTGAAACTATAAGTCATACTTCAAAATCATGCTTTGCATCGAACTTCGTCTTGTATTATATAGCAGAAAGAATGTGATACATATAGGCCACGTTACACGAAAACCAACCTTTCGTTGATTTTACGATCAGGGAAAAAAACAGGTCAGTCTACGCCTCCGTGTTGACAGATCAGGATCTTCCCTGTTTGCCATCTAGTCATACAAGCATTATTGAAGCTTTCCGAGAATTGTAATGACCAAAAAAGAAACTAATTATACAAGTTTGTAATTTGATCGTTATCTCGTGACGTGTCACAATTATCATCAGTGTAATGAACAAAGAGGTCCTAACAGAAATATTACATTTTGACTTTTATTTGTACAAGTCAACTGTATTTCTACGGGAGATACAAATAATTAATTAACCCATAACTGAATATGCAGTTTTATATGTTTCGAAATTGAAACCGTCTGATATAATAAAGAGCACATATCGAGGGCTTGGTGTGAAACGGTTGTAACTAAAATCGGTATATTTTTACCAAGGTTAATCACCTCGCCATAGAGTCTTTATAAGCGTTAAATCATTTTTCTTGGTAAACAATGGGAATTTAGGTGCCATTGCTCGTTCTGCATTGTTTACAAAGGGGTCAAAATTGCCCCTAAACCAGGGTTTTCAAAATAGGTTTTTAGTTACAACCGTTTCACACCAAGCCCTCGATATGCACAAACTTGACTCTTTTTTCTTTTGACTCGGAACCTCGTTCATATTTCTCGTACTTCTTTAAGGTTAAGGTATACCAAGTACTTCTTTAAGGTCAAGGTATACCAAGTACTTCTTTAAGGTCAATGTATACCAAGTACTTCTTTAAGGTCAAGGTATACCAAGTACTTCTTTAAGGTCAAGGTATATTAAGTACTTCTTTAATGTCAAAGTATACCAAATACGTCCATGGACAGCAGTTCCAGTCAAGCCGAGTCGGTAACAACGTGGACAGTCCACCAGGTACTCGCGAGTTAAAACCCCTGCTGGGTCATTCAATCTCTCTGATGGTTAACAACATGCATGGTTACTCACTGATCTCATCTTCTGTCAATGAGCTAAAAAGTATATGTAGGAAGGGAGCGAAATAGCCTGGAATACGTGTGGGAGAAAACTTGACAACAGTTTGTGAACGGATCACCGTGATATGAGTTGAATACATGTTGAGGCGGCGTTTAGGCAACTTAATCAATTTAAAATCATCCTGATGCTGCTTTTGATTTTTAGTATGATATATAGACTATCCATCTAACAAGTTAAAGCTTTTCCACATAAAACACATCTGCTGCAGACGATTTTAGAACTATTTAGGCCAAAACACTTGGAAAAAGTCTAGAAGTGAAAGTATAATTATTGAATAAAATAAAGTGTGTTCACAATTATGTAAAAGGTCGTATGTTGTAGTTCCATCAATATTCGTCAGCAGTGTTTAGTAAAGGTCAAGCTTACCATAAATAAACACACTTATACAAACTTCACCTGACTTCATGCACCATCAAAGAATGAAATAGTTAAAGGATACATTTGTTTATGCAAACTACATCCTTGTTGCAACTGTTTGTTTGTATGGTATTAAGGTCGCTTTCACCATATCTTTAGTTATATCACGGTAATTCCTGTATAAGTTACCAGTACTACAGGTGCATTTATCCAGACACCAGCAAGTTCGACGTAATAATAACCCACATACCTGAGCGCAAAGGAGGAACAGTCATCACTACTTTGTAATGTCTTTGGTATGACCGGCCTGTGACCAAACCCGCGACCTCGCGCAACTTAGGCGTACGATATTATACGACACCACCGAGGTGGTCTTGTCGGATCTGCGTCTTGGGGTCATTTTAAAAAGAATTAAGCCGTCTCGCGAGAAAACAAACATTGTGGGCTATGCGTAAAGTATCGACCCGGAACAGACTAAGCATGCCGCTCAGGCTATCCCGGTTAGACACTGTTCGCCTCTTGTGTATTTTCTGTTTCAGGAATCATTACTCTATATCTCTATCCCCCTGGGACGGAATGTGTCGGCCCAGCTGATCTGGGTCGATACATTACGCAGAGGCCATTATGTTGGTTTTCTCGCGGAACGGCTCATATGTTCAAGGTGTGACACAGTATACAGGTATTTACTCCTCTTGAGGTCAATAGTAAAAATCTATTCTTCCAAGTGAATGACTATTGACCCGAAATAGAGAACTATTGACCGAGACGAAGTCGATGTCAATAGTTCTCTATTTCGGGTCAATAGTCATTTGCGAGGAAGAATAGTTTTTCACAATTGAACTCAAAGGGAGTAAATAGCTGTTTTATTATACGTGTGAAAGCTCGAGCGAAGCACGCCTATAGGTTACCCGTACGAACACATCATACGAGATCAAAACAACGAGAATTCAGTACAATCTTACTGTTTTTCACATATCAAATCTCAACCCCATAGCACTTTTTTTCGGCCATTTTGCTTCCGGTCTTACTGGACGGACAAATTATCGTAACCTATTCATTTCGTAACCGGTAAAACCCACAAACACGATATTCGTATGTATTGACAAATCAAAGAATACTTAGAACTAGAAAGAAAAATTAAATTAAATTCCTTCTCGATAAAGGAATGAAAACAAGGAATCTGATATGTGATAATTTGCGTGTAATTGCACTCGTTTTCTATTTTTAAAATGATATTTTCTCAACCGGAAGTAAACACATCCAAATGTGACGTCATTGCAACGCAAGTGAATTTGTAATGTAAGTAATAAATAAATAACAAAAGGAAAACGACAGAAATGGTAGGAAAAGATAGTTTGACTCGTCACAAATGGATTTCATTCACTGTAAGGACTTTATGAAGGGTAAGCAGACTATTCTTTTGAACCTGTCATCATTATTTCATGGATTTTATATCTTGGCAATATAGAGAAGCAATAAACACTTGAAAATGATTGTAAATATTTCAACGGAAGTTATCGTTCGTTACACTGGCCTCGGATATTATTTTAACTGAAAATGACGAATAATTCTGTTTCTGTATCGACATAGCTTCATTTCAAGGCAAGATATTGATTATATCAATAATTTGCTTAAACATATAACTTCATTTCTAAATTATTTGTTGGTATCTGTTGGAAACTATTCCACGATGCTTTCGTCACATTGCGTGACGTCACATGGTGTGTATTGGTTTTGTCTGTATCTGTTCCAGGATGCTTTCGTCACATCGCGTGACGTCACATCGTGTGTATCGTTTTTGTCTGTATCTATATGAAGCCGAAGCCGTCTTGTCAAATGTTAACCCCACTCAAGAAAATAGCTAAACTATCATATCATCGCCTTTCTAGTTGTATTGACTTTAAGGCGTTTATCTATATATTGCAGTAAATGTAGAAAACAAACAAAACTACAGTCAATTTCAAATTAGTTGCCTTCAATTTACATTTTTTTTTACATTGTACAGTTTAACAGTTTATGTCTATGACCTAGTCTTTGTCAAATCATGAAAGTATGACCAGAATCAGTTCACCCTGGTTTTGGGGTATACATAGTAAATGTCTTAATTAAGCCATATATCCTCAGACCTGAACAAGAGGAAAACACTTTCATGCCTTCAAACGAGTCCATTGTTTTTTAAGAAATGATGTCATATGTGGACTATCAGTAAAACACATAACTTTTCTTTCAACAGGCTGAATTTCTAGTAGTTTCATCTTTTTTTTTTATACAAAATTTGTTTATTGATCAAACTCAAATGAGTCCATTGTTTTAAAGGAATGATGTCATATGTGGGCTATCAGTAAAACACATTACTTTTCTTTGCTATATACAGTTAGTATATGGCAAGGTTTAGAAGCCAATTTTGACTATTTCCCATATCAACAACCTTGTGACCACTCTACACTGAACATCCTTCAACCGATCTTAACCAAACTTGGTATACAGTTAGTATATGACAAGGTCTAGAAGCCTATCTATTTTCAAGGTCATAGGTTAAAGGTCAAGGTCAAAATTGGACATTGACTATTTTCCCATATCAACAACCTTGTGACCACTCTACAATGAACATCCTTCAACCGATCTTAACCACACTTGGTATACAGTTAGAATATAGCAAGGTCTAGCAGTCTTATTATTTTCAAGGTTAAAGATTAAAGTCAAAATTGGACTTTGACTATTTCCCATATCAACAACCTTGTGACCACTCTACACTGAACATCCTTCGATCGAACTTAACCAAACTTGGTATACAGTTAGTTTATGGCAAGGTCTAGAAGCCTATTTATTGTCAAGGTCATACATTAAAGGTCAATGTCAAAATTGGACTTTGACTATTTTTCCCATATCAACAACCTTGTTACCACTCTACACTGAACATCCTTCAACGGATCTTAACCAAACTGGGTATACAGTTAGAGTATGGCAAGGTCTAGCAGCCTTATTATTTTCAAGGTTAAAGGTCAAGGTCAAAATTGGACTTCGACTATTTTGTCCATATCAACAACCTTGTGACCACTCTACACTGAACATCCTTCAACGGATCTTAACCAAACTGGGTATACAGTTAGAATATGGCAAGGCCTAGCAGCCTAATTATTTTCAAGGTTAAAGGTCAAGGTCAAAATTGGACTTTGACTATTTCCCATATCAACAACCTTGTGACCACTCTACACTGAACATCCTTCAACGGATCTTAACCAAACTGGGTATACAGTTAGACTATGGCAAGGTCTAGCAGCCTAATTATTTTCAAGGTTAAAGGTCAAGGTCAAAATTGGACTTTGACTATTTCCCATATCAACAACCTTGTGACCACTCTACACTGAACATCCTTCGACCGATCTTAACCAAACCTTGGTATGTAGTTAGTATATTGCAAGGTCTAGAAGCCTATTTATTGCGGCCTTTAACGGTCACCGATTTAGGTCCGTCTATGAAACAGGGCAATGTACACTAACTATAACAAACTAAAATAAGATAAAAACAAACTGAACATTAAAATCTGCAGATAAAGAGGATCAATCTCTTTTTAAATTCAAAAAACACTCGAAATACTTTTTATTCAAATAAATATGTATAAACATTTTGGTTGAAAAATAAAGAAAGCTTCGTCTGTTTTTCAAAAGAAAAGGCTATATATATTATAAAAACTTAATGGCAGTTCATAATTAATGTCAGTTATAAGTTACCCAGTGACCTCACATAAGTGTTCTGTCCTCTGATATAACTGAAATACCACAGAAATGTATCTGTTTTCTGCTTTCTTTGTAATTTATTGTGAAATTCATTTTTCTGTGTGAAATTGTATAATCTATACAATACAAATGGTAAAATTTAAACTAGTATACATTCATTGTAACAAACAAATCTTATACTTTACTGACTGGTAAAAAATTTACACATATTTTCATGAACTGCTGCTCAAAGTAAAAACCTATACTGTAGTTTAATGGTAGAACACCAGTCCTGGTCTAACGAGATTTCTGAGTTCAAATCCCAGCAGGTACATGATTTGAAAGAAGCAACTAAACTTAACAATTTATACATGAAACAATTATGTTGTGGGGAGTTGTCTCACTTAAACACTTATTACATTTTTGTCCAGGCTTCTAGTGAAAATATTTTACTCCCTGTACCCTTTTCAAAAGCTTTTATAATTGCGCAACATTGATAACTCTGAGAATCTGTATATGTTCACGGTCTGATCAGATCTTTTACTAATCATTTTTTTTTTTCAAACAACATATTTCATGTACATGTATACATAATCAGTTGTTGACACTAAATCTGTTACTTATTAACAAATAATCTGATGCTGTTTCATGTTTTACAAATTAAAAACCAGAAAAGGAGATATAGAGGTTCAAAAGGAAATGTTGTTGAATAGGAACATATATTGATCATTTTCGATATGTTCATTTTGGATCAATTACACCATTCCGACAATGTATTCAGATTAGTAACAGAAATCAAGTAATTTACATCAGGCAAGGGGCTAAACTTTACCTGTTCCAACATACATTTAAATGGGACTTTTGAAAATATTTGTCAAAAATTAGTTTTCTCAGTCTGTATGCATAGTGTTCTCATCTTAAATTGTCTCAAGATTATTATAATGTAACATTCAGCTAGATCATGCAAAGTTAGCCATGTGCCTTGGAAGATTGTTGTGTTGAGTACTTTAATATTCTAGAAATTTAAGCCAGGGGAAAAATGTAAGGTGAACTGAAGTACCATTGAAAGTAATGTTAAGCTCAAGTCATTCAATCAACCATGGTAAGAGTCAGTTTCTAATTATATTTATTACTAGTTTACAAATAACTGGCATTTATGAAAATAAATCAGAACATTCTTCAATGCCTTCTTAGTGTTGTTTTCCATCAACATCCTTGGAAATCTTACTGTCTATTACAATCCTGACCTAATAAAAAAATAAAACAGATATGTACAAATAAAACTTAAATGCATGACAATTTTTTTTTTTTTTTTCAAAATGTTTTTCAAATTCTGTTTGGTAACTTTCTACAATTTGACTATTAATTTGTTTCTTGTTGGGGGACTGACAGAACTTAATTAATTGTTCTTGCTTTCACACGACCTAGGCTTTGCCTATTAACATATTATATCTTCATGAAAAACGCATAATTTAACTAGTTTATTTATAACATTGCTGTCATCATTTTAATTGGGTAAATGTATGTAACATAAATGTAGATTCTAACATAAATACAGAATTATTATTGTAAATGCAGCAAGAATGCAGTATACGTTTACATGACACGCGCGTTAAAATGTTGGTTATGCACGTGCATGACGTCATTTCAAACAATAACGTCATAACAGATGAACTATTGACTCGAAAATGGACTATTGGACCTGAATTTTAGAATAAAAGCGAAAAGGAGTCAAATAGTCATTTGTTATTGAATCACACGTGACTGCTTCTCGTCCAATCAAATACTTTGATTCATAGTAGGTATATAATAATATACATCTATTTACTCCTCTTGAGGTCAATAGTGAAAATCTATTCTTCCAAGTGAATGACTATTGACCCGAAATAGAGAACAAGTCGAGGTCAATAGTTCTCTATTTCGGGTCAATAGTCATTTGCGTGGAAGAATAGTGTTTCACCATTGAACTCAAAAGGAGTAAATAGCTGTTTTATTATATATGTTCATGAAACGCCAAAAGATTCAATTCTTCCTCCGTCGCAAGATTAAAACGGTCCATTGTTGTTGTGTTGTCATGAGGTCGTTCTGAATAGTATGCTTTCAAAACGCTTGCATCCCAAATGCGTTTATTGTACGTAAAGCGCCGTAACTACACAGGTGAACTATTGACTCGAAAATGGACTATTGAACCTGAATTGTATAATAAAAGCGAAAAGGAGTCAAATAGTCATTTTTTCTTGAATCACACGTGACTGCTTCTCGTCCAATCAAATACTTTGATTCATAGTAGGTATATAATAATATACAGGTATTTACTCCTCTTGAGGTCAATAGTGACAAACTATTCTTCCAAGTGAATTACTATTGACCCAAAATAGAGAACTATTGACCAGCTATTCAAGTAATACATTATTAGGGCTAAATCACGCATAGGAATAAAGGATGACTGTGTAGATGCAAATACTTTCCAGAGTATTTTAAAGTTTGCATATGTAATAAAAACTATTTGTTGTTTAGTGCGGCCCTTTTCAGAATGTTTGAGGTTTTGGAGATGATTTGCAGTTCATTTTGAAAGAGTAATATCTGCTTCCGGAAATTCCAAACTTGGGAATAAATGAAATGAGTTAACAGCAGACAAGAATTTGAAATCATAAGTGTCTAAACATCATTATTAATTATTTTCTGTGGTGTAGATAACCTCTGATGACTTATGCAGCAGACAACGTTTGAAATCATTTTGGTAGAAGGATAACTATCTCATTAAAGGAATTTGGACTGTAAGGCAGGTGAATTTGGCCCAATCGGCCACAAAATTGCCATGAAAAGTAATATACATACACAAATAAGACTATGAAAGGTCTGATCACATGTGCGTGTGTAAGTCCGTGGTATCTGCATGTACAAAGGGACGGGTTTGTTTTCTTGGAGCACACATAAGATCATCTTTGGTACCAAGGCTATTCATAAAATATATGATACCCTGGGCAAATTGGCAAGCATGCACCACGATTTCCTCTGTAAACCATACTGTAATGTTTGTATCGCATGAGGTTTGTGTCATGCGGCCAATCAAGCGGCTGCATTCCATTTCATAAATTATTCATGAGTTCGAGATTTGTACAGCCAATTTGCCCAGGTTATCATATATTGTATGAATAGCCTGGGTACCGAGGATGACATAAGATATATTTTTACATCAATTTAAAAAGCCATAACAAACTTATTGAAGTAATTATAGGGATGTATTTAAAAATCCTCGAATGTTACGACTTGTGTCCCCATTCCACTTTCAGCAACGATGTCGCAACGTGACGGGTCTTTATGGCAACCATTGCACCTGGATACCATTACAAAGCCTTCTAAACCGGGTTTGAATTGTCCGCCCAAACTATGGTGGGCCAAGGAGATCACGCCAGATATTCATGTATCGGGTCGGTTAACAGGGCGTCAACTTAAATACGCGGCAGAAGGTGGATTTAAAAGTGTCGTCTGTTTTAACATAAATAAACATGGAACATTCGCAGGGGAAACTCTGCCGAGTTCGTCTGATGTTGTATCGATATCGGCCTTAACAGGCATGCAGACACAATTTATACAGGCTAATACTGACAGTTTCAACGTTCCAAATCCTCAGGCAGTAAGAGAATTTTCAAACATCTTTTCACAACTTAAGACACCCATTATTTTGACGGCGAATACACAAAAAAACGCGACGTTGCTCGCTTTATTGTATTTGGCAGATCAAAGTAAGACTGGTCGAGGTGATGGCTTAAAGGTAACTAGTCGGAACATTTATGGTCTTGCCGCCTCAATGGGGTTTGACATCACTGATGACGTGACAAAAGGAATTATATCCGAGGTGACGGGAGATGACGTCATCCAGTCGCCAACCAAACCTGATTTAGAACACACGCCTGTGTCTGACTACTGGCCGGCTCATAGAATCGGTAAGAACTGGTACACAGCTGGTCAGATCAGGCGACGGGATCTATCAGTCATTGAGAGTGCTGGGTTTAAATCCCTCATCAACATGCGAATGGGAGTGGAATGCGCCGGCAACCCATCACAGGAACCAGTCACGTTATTGAACGTTAAGGATACTGTAGCCACTTATTGTGTCGATAAAACGCCGATTAAACTGGAAGAAAACCGCGTATTCCCTAATATAGTACCAGAGTATGTCAATGAAGGATCTGCTGTGAACTACGAGACGATAAACGAGGAAGAATTCGGAGACGACGTTGGGTACAATGAGGATATAGAGAGAGACTACGTAAACAAACACTCGGGTCTGAAATACATACATATGCCATTACCGTTCCGTAAGTATAAACTACTTTATATAGACTGATCTGATGCATCTAGTTTCTATAATCTACATTATATCTAAGGTGTGTTAACATATGTTTAAAACTCATTGTCATCGATGAACTAATGGTTATGGATGTGAACAAATGTCAAAGTTTTGAAACAATTGATTTGCTATGCTTCAGTGAAACTTACCACCATTCGAGCTTTAACTTCTATTTTTCAGCCATGCATCATAGGAGTTAATAGAGCGAACTTGGTGTTTTATTTGCTTTAAAGATATTTCGGAAATAATTAAAATGTGGACTAGTGTAACTGTGTAATTAGGAATACATTTATTTTCGTTGATTGATTGATTGAGTACAACGCCATTCTCAACAAATGTCATATCACGCCGGCCACGTGTTTCCTAGATTTCTCACACCAGTACATTACACGTCAGTATTTCCAAGCGTATGGCTGCTTTTCCAAATAGACTTTCAGTCCATTGATGGAAGACGAATGACGCATGTCGAATTGACGTTTTTAAAACGTCGGAATGTTGGGCTATTTAGGTCTTTATATGTCAACACAAACTCTCGTCAACTGCGGTTAATCGATCACAGACACTCATTCAACGATCGAACGTTAGTCTCACATAGTTTCAGGCGACTAACCAGGCATTGACACTCTTTTGTATGTCGCACGATTACCGTGAACTAGATTCAGTTGAGTTCATGTGCATTTACGACATCGATGCGACTTTCTACTTCCACTCGAAACGTTTAACGACCAGTCGTAGATAATGCGACCATTCTCTTCAATTCTACTACAAAAATATGCAGTGATTGCATATAAATCCTGCAACTAATCGTTGGTAGTCGTTGGTGATCGTACGATTGTTGTCGCAGTCGCAGTCGCATACAATTCATTGAAGTGAAGTTTTATAGATGTGACCGGGTTTTCGAGTATTTACGACATCGATGCGACCGTCTATTACCTCTCGAAACGTTTAACGACCAGTCGTAAATAATGCGACCATTCTAATCGTAAGTAGTCGTTGGTGATCGTACGATTGTTTTCTGCAGTCGTAGAAAAGTCATTGAAGTGAAGATTTTACAGATGTGACTGTTTTTTTTCTGCCATTTAGATAACATGTTTGATCTTAGATGCATTAGTCAATAACCCTTACCATGTCACAGAACATTTTTTGACATTCCTTCAACTTGAAACTGATTAAAACATTTCGAGAACAGGAAAACATCTACCACATACAATTGTCCATAGTTTTCAAAATGAACGCTCTATTTATTTTGAAATGTTACAAGCAAAAAGAAAAGCCGAAAATATGTAGGACTCGCAACGGGTTTCGTTCATTTTATCACGCGATTACATCTCAATCAACCTTTCTTTCTTTCGCTAGGTCAACGGTCGTCAATTTGCCGGAAGAGTTTTGTGGAGGAGTGTGATTATAAATGATGGTTTACAATTTACCCCTTTCCCACATACGACAAATCCGAAGCAGACAAATTCCAAAATATCTAGGAAAATATGAAAACTCTCAATAGATGCAAGCTTTATTTTAGAATTGTGTTGAGCAATTTCTCCTTCTGTGTCGATGTTTTCACAATTCGTCTGCTGCAGACTCGACAACATGCGTCAAAGGAGTTTGTCTGCTTCTTCGAGTCATAATTTGAACATTATAAAACCCTTCCCCACACACTGGCGCATGTGCTGCTTCTGCAGCAGACGACTTTTAGAAAAAACTTTGTGAATAAAGAAGAAATTTCTAATAATTAATAATTTCTCATTTTTACCTCGTCTGATTTTTTGAAAAAAAAAAGACGAGCTATTGTCGTCACTTTATCGTCGTCGTCTGCGTCGTCGTCCGCGTCGTCGTCCGCGTCGTCGTCGGCGTTGGTCAAGTTTTGCGTTTAGGTCACTTACATGGAAACTATCAAACATAATACTTTGAAACTTGGAAAATGTGTTCATCTAATACCCTTCTTCACATTGTATGCTAAAGATACTGAGTTTGACCTGTAAAAAACATGATGTTGGTGTTTTTTGGTTGACTTTGAGATTTGGTCATAGCTCCCTCATTTTTTGTTAGATTGATTTCAAATTGTGCACACATATTTCATAAATAATATACTTCAACATTTCAAATGGGATTTTGGGTCAAACATTTGGATTTTTTGCTTTTTCATTTCTTGTATTTTTTAACTTTGCGTTTAGCTCAAAGTTAAAGTTTCTTTTTTCTTTTTTCTTTTTCTCAATAAGTAGTGGTACTAGGGCTTTCATATTTGGGATATAGTAACATCTAACACCCTTCTGCACATTGTATGCCGAACATGTTGAGTGTGACCTTTTTTTGGGGGGTAAAACACTTGATTTTTTGGTGGATTTTGAGAATTGATCATAGCATCTTTATATTTTGTTGGAATAATTTCAAATTACATAATAAAGTACTTCAACATATCAAACAGGTTTAAGGGAAAAAGTTTTGTATTTTTTTTTTTTTTTTAATTTCTTGTATTTTTGAACTTTGCGTTTAGCTCAAATATATATCTTTTTTAAATTTGCGTTTAGCTCAATTTTTTTTTTTATTTCTTGTATTTTTGAACTTTGCGTTTATCTAATAATAAAAAAAATCGAATATCTTGTATTTTGGAACTTTGTGTTTAGCTCAAAGTTAAAGTTTTGTTATTTTACTTTTTGTCTTTTACTCTTGCATGGATAGTCACAGTAGGGCACAGCAAGACATTTAATTACGCGTAATTCTTGTTTGTTGATTTCAATTTTTTCCTAAACAATGAAAACATAATATTATGAATATGAATATAATCAGAGTTACTAAAAATAGGAAAATAGTAATATATTCAATATCTTTAGTTAAAGTTGACTTAATGTACCAATATCATTTCCCTGTCCATTGCATACACAAGACTCAGCTCATGATCTTGACTGATTGTGACAGCCATCCAACATGAAGATCTTCCTAATCATGTATATGAACTTGTATTTATTTCCACATAGTTAATCTTGTTTCAATACTTGAAAAATAGCAGTTGTGTGCGGTCATTATAATATGTAAATATTCTTTCCGAATTTGAATATTTTTTATATAAAATAAATAAACAGTAAACGGATAATATCAGACGAGCGTCAGGCACCCGCGGGCGGTGCTCTTGTTCCGTTTGCATTGAAATCCTCTTTAAATAGGATAAGGCTACAACCTCTGAAAAAAGACAAGTAAAGCCTATCATTTTGATAAAGGCAGAGTTGTTGGGAATGGAGGACGTGCTCGTTTTGAACAAATCGTTCTTTTCTAGCAACATTCTTTATTTGTCTGCTTTATATCGTGGGTTTCACGGGTGTAAATTCAATGCGTTACAAGATGTAATTAAATCCGTTGTGTGAATCCATCGACCTGGGTAAAACGCCGGCTGTATCAGTGGTAGGGTTTATTAATTATTTCACACAAACACAAACTCTGAAGCAGACGACTGGAAAACGTTTAGCCAAAGATATAGAAAATCTCTGAATATTAAAGGACAATAATTGAATAAAGTTAAAACATTGTAACAAAAGAAGAAATTACACAGTTTGACCATTTTCTCTTGTTGCCAAAATGTTTTCAAATGCTTCGTTGCGTCTGCAAGCGTCTGTACGTGGGAAAGGGTTGATTTGTATTTATTTTCAGCCAAGGATGTCTACTACACTCGTGATATGTTTGAGGAGTTAAAGGATGAACTAGTTACGGTAGAGGGACCTGTCTTGCTCCACTGTAGGATCGGAAAACGTGTCGGTAAGCTATATGTTAATTGCACCACGCTGAACGGCGATGGACACTCGAAATGTTTAAACCTTGCATGAAGAGTTTTGTCCTTTCTTCACTGTCCATCTACGTGTAATTTAGACCTAAACCTTCGGATAAAAACTTCTATAAAGCCATAACAATTATGGAGCCTTTAGTTTGGATGCACAGGCAGGTTATTTTCCATACGTCTAATAATTACGCTAAGGTTGTTTTTCACAGAACACCGTTCATATGAATTGAGTACATGCAATATTTTCCTCGTTGCAGCTGTCTCTGCAGTTAACGACGTCTGAGCACAAGAGAAAGAAACATTTCTACACATCTTTAAAATTCCAAGTTTATGATTTGTAACATATTTTGTATGATGTTTTCAAAGTTGAGATGTTATGTTGATAGTAAACATGTGTGGGACTCATTACGAGGTAAACATACGTTGATAATCATCACAGCTAAATTTCGGACAAACATCAGGGGTGTCATTAATTAAGTGTTCACCATTTAAAACGTCGCTATGTCGTACGTCTAATGATAACTCCACCTTATACGCATACACACAAAAGTATAATTTCGAGACCGATATGAACACCTAATGAAACATTGGGGCACTGGTCTTTTGTTTTTATTGTCTGCGTATTCAACAATATTTTCGATAATGTTCTGTATCGGACAAGGGCTAAAGGGCGTATGTTTGTGTATATTCCACAGCTTATTTCGGGATCCTTGCCCTCGCTATAAAGGAAGGTCGTACATTGCAGTGGGCACAGAAACGATCCATTGAGATGGGCTATGAAGTCAGTGCGGAGGCAAGACCAGATATTTACAACATCTATACCGAGTACCTGAAGTCAGAGTAAACTATAGGGCCAAACTCATGGAAAAACAAACACTACTAGATTATTTTAAAGTTGAACATCCATAATGGGCTCTTCCGTTTCCGTTTGAGGCCGGCAGATACTGGTATTGTTGGTTCGATAGTCGGTCATTTCCGTCGGAATAACACAGCAGTCAATGAACAATACCGATCTCTTACGACTTCAAAGATACGTTTACAAGCAGGTCTGTCTGGTTATTCCTATTCACCGATGCATGTGTACACGCTTTGTCATATGCCTCTTGAAACCGCCTGGGACATTAAAGCAAGCAATGCAGATCCAGATTAAACTGTACGGATGCGCAAGTTGATCTTTAACTACGAAGTTACTAAATGCCCTACTGTTGGATTTTCTGGAAAGTCGCTCCAATGAAGACCTTTTTACGTGTATCGTACACGCGACAGTTGTATACAGATACTTACTAGTCTACATCGTTAGGATGATGAACAAGGTTTATAAATAGGGCTGATAGATCTACAAGCTGGTTGATGGTTTGAGACGTCTGCTTTGAAAATATGAATGTTATATTTTAAAAAGGAAACAATGATGAATTTACTAGATTGTTGGAAAAAGAAGAAATTGTTTGTTGTGACGACTCCATTTTCAAAACTAGTATACTAGGAGTCTACAATAATTTAAACATAATTGGATCACGGTGACAACACATACAAATGTACTTACGTATATTATATTTATAAGTGTGCATCACAAATATCCATATCATCTTAATAGCAGTGATTGATGACATAACATTGGCTCACCACACATATGAAAACAGTAGGGATGAGGGAGGTAAACCTGTGGGAGGGGCAAGGTACATACCTTCTGTCTATGACTATGTGCGAGCCTACTCTTGAATTAGTTATTATTTTAAACTGTTAAATGCTCGCATTTCAGAAACTTAAAGACATAGTTAATCGGTTTGAATTTTGAAATTCTTTTCAGGGATTTCACCTGCACACGATCAACAGATCAACTGAGTACAGCTAGCTAACAAAATCAGAAAATATATCACATCCGGAACACACCATCATATAACAATGATACACGATATAATTTTTTGCTATGAATTAGCAGCTGCAATTAGAATATTGGCCAATCTTTACGCGTAGACAGAAAAGCAGCCAGTTGCTTGGGAAGATTGTTGTGTGGGGTACTGGTGTGAGAAAACCAGGAAATGCATGAGTAGGTGAACTAGCCGCCGTCATATAACTGAGAAATTGTTAAAAACGGCGTTAAACCGCAATCAATCAATTACGCGTAGACAATTCAATTACCAATGGAATGGAATGGCGTAGTTGCTTCAAAGGGAAGTAACCCGCAGTAGTGCAGTTGATCTTGTTTATTTTACCGACTACGTTCTATAGCGTGTACGCGGGTCTTTAGTCTTTAAATCACAATCGACAGACGAAAAAAATGTTGTCTACTTTTAAATTATATTTCTGGCACTTACGAGGCCTGTTACATCATATGATTCATTGCTGTCCGCTATCTCTCATACGTGCTGGAAATCCGCGGTTAAGTTGCGTAAGTCACAACTTACAAGTCATAAATCAAAAGTCACAAGCCCGCAGACAAAAGTAATCAAAAGCGCCCTCCAGGACTTCCATAGATATCAACCATTTTTCACAGGAATGTTCATTTGGTGTTCATTTTTCAAAATCGTTCAAGTTCTATCAATGATATGAAGAACTTAGGTTGCTGCGGCATCAGAAGGTGGTTGGGGGATATCAACACTCTTAAATTCTTCTTCTCTGGATCCACTTATCTGATTCCAAGATACTTTGGTCGAAATGTTCCCTTGGGTGACCCTCTACAAATATTATTAAGCCATATTAATTGGTAAAAGGGGTAAATTGAACTTTTCCCTTCAAATAAAATCCCCTCCCAAACCACCTCACCGATATCAATCAACATTTATGTTCCTTTGGTGGACCTCTTTCAAGGTTGTTAACATATTTAATGCCTTATTACAAATGTCCTGTTTAATATGCTGATCCAATTGAAGTTTCATTCCAACTCTTCACCCAATTTTCCCTGATATTAGCAGTTGGACATTTAGTACTATACCATCTCTCATGTGATTGATAGTACTAATTGGGTCACTCTTACTGAATCATTATGTTGATCCCAATACCAGAGACCTTTGAAATGATTGTAGGAAGTGTTCAGACTGCGCTTTAAGAAAAGTAAGAAATTTTCTTGCACTGTTTTTGCCTTTAATAAATGCTAAACATAATTAATAATTACTGATAATTAAAGGTTTAAGTATAGAAGAGTACAAGGAAAAACCTGCGAGCAATCAGTTTACTAGTTGTTTCACATGTTAATATCAATTTAGCTTTATTGGTTAAAGGCCAGAGTTGGCTGTATTTGTATTCATGTATTATCAAAACAGATGACTTATAGACCAACTTGCAAAAACCGAAACGTGATTTTAAATGGTCTCTTTCTGTTACGTTTTCTTTATTAACTTGAACCAAACAGTAATGCCATCTTATCACTAGAACCCATATATTTCAATTATAACTATGCCTCCCCTACAGATAGCAAATTTACTTTTAAAGACAGACAGCGCATCCATTTTCCCCCAAACACCTACATTAAGTACCTCAGCTAGTAGCGACGCGGGCTGTCAACCCAGGGGTTGTGAGGTCGAATCCCAGCTCGATCATCATTTTTTCCGACGTTTGACAAAGTCAATGTCTTCCATCAATGGAGTAACGGTCAATGTGGAAAAGCGACCAATTGCTTGACATAACTGTTTTGTTGAGTACTGGTGTGAGATAACCAGGAAATACATGGGTATGTGAACTGGCAGCCATGACTTGGCTGCAATATTGTTGAAAAGGGTGTTACACCCCAAACAGTCAAACTTTTATTTGTACATCTCCAATACATCGTCAATATATAGTCAAATGCTATTTTTATATTTTAAACGAGACTGGCACCTGTGTGCGCATATTGTATGTTATGAAATTGTGACAAAGGTTACCATGATCAAGTGCTTTTAAAGTACGGTTAAACAATGCAAATGCCTCTTAATAATTCTCAAACGTATTGCGTTATAAACAATGGATTTGTACCTGTACAGTTCTAAAGAAGGAGGAACAGTTGCGATGTGCAGTGAAGTTTATGTATAGAGTTTTACGACGATCAGTAAACCTAACCACGTGGTTCCCGTCTTTATCGGACTCGTTTACTCCACACACAAATCAACAGTTTGAGATACAAGTCACGTTCACGTGCATTCAACTTGTATAAACGATCTCGGTCACGGTCCTCTACTAGTGTACAACATGGCGTAGTTTGGTATGTTGCTTATTGTAGGCCTACTGTCTGGACATGATAACAAACAACATATTTTGTATTGTATTGTTATTAAGCGAATAGAACAATACGTGTTTTCGAAGAAGTAGGCATGTTTATACCACAATTGCATACGAAATGTTTATAAATGTCCCGGCTTTTCATATATGTGCGATATGTGTATAGCAAATGTTACAATACGTGTTTTCGAAGTAGTATGCCTATGCATGTTCATAACACATATGCAAACGTTTATAAATGTCCCGACTTTTCACATATGTACGGACTCTAGCGAATATAACAATACGTGCTTTAAACAATGTGGGCATGTTCATAAAACTAATGCAAACGCAACATTCAGGTCACGGCTTTTCACATATGTACGATAAATAGCGAATACTACAATACGTGTTTTCGAGATAATAGTCATGATCAAAGCTAAAGCGGCAGCAGTGTTGGGTTGACTCGGAGCTCGGATGTGTGGGTGACCAGTATTCGGAAGTCCTCGGAACTGTCTCTAATGTGCTGGTTTTCCAATTATTGTCAGCTGTACGATCGTTCCGGGCATCGGTCCAGAAGTCCAGACTGCTTGCATCTGAAAATATAAATGAGCCGCGTTTGGCGATTTGTGGTGTCTCCTTGTTACTCCATCACGTGATGTAGCATGGAATATAGCATTTGGCTATACTTAAAGGTGTTCGAATATAATAACCCTTTCCCTCTTGATGATGCACTTAGGCGCATCAGCAGCAGACGACTATCGGAAACATTGTGACACAATGAGACAATGTTAAATGAAGATCAATCCCATTCTTCTACTTGCCACAATATTCTCATTCGAATAATTTATAGAGAGTTTCTTTATGTTTTGCCTAGATATGGGCCAAGTCGTCTGCTGCAGTTGTGTATATATGTGGATTGATACAGGAGGACGTGTGTGTCCATGTCCATGCACAAGCTTACTTGATACTTCACTGCGAACACAACCAACCATGGGGCCCTGGCACGTTATTGTTTGCGAATACAAATCCTCGTGACCAGTATTTATGGTCGATATTGTGCTACATGCTGGCGCATAGCGCTTTATTCGATCGTCGTTTTTGGCCTGGGGCTTTAGGCCCTGGTCATAGTAGTAATACCATTTTTTTCGGAGTTTGCAGCCTGCCAATTGCTGTTAGCACCAAACAACGCATGAACAAATGCGCGAGAAAAATAGTTCATCATGGATTCAACAAAACTGCATTTAAACGGTTAGGATCTCCCCCTTAAATATCATTTTAATGTTGTTGGAACATCAGTGAAAAACTTAAGGCGTGAGTACTCCAATATAAATTTAAGAAATGCTTTATAAATTAATGCGCCGAGAGGTCAAATATGGACGCTTGTTAACATTATTAACATTCGCGAAGAGGAACGGAAAAAAAGAAAGAAGTCACGTGAAATATACAGTGGCGGATTAACCGAGGGGAGGGGGCATGGGGGCGGAGGGCCCGTGCGTTGACAAATTAATGGTAAACAAAGAAAAAGCGTGGCAAATGTAGTGACGGATTTAGACCCCCACCCCACGAAAGAAGTCACGTGAAATATACAGTGGCAGATTAAATTGGGGTATGTAGGGCCCGTGCGTCGAAAAATCCAACCTTCCAGCAGCCACCAGGCCGTCAGCACTGCAGTGCTTTTATTCATTTTGCATTGGACCGACATGCAAACATGGGTCAACTCCGGCTGACGCGGGAAGTGACAACCCTTGTTAATGTATATATAATAGGGTATACATTGTTTAATTTAAGAGCGTGCCAGACACCTATGTAATCAACATGACTCACTAGACCTGGTACATAGTCATTGTTTGTAGGTTTACGGAACTTTAAATATGTTCTCAGCTATAAATCTTGTATACATTGCACTTACTACATGCCTCAAACTGAGTGTATTTACCCTCGCCGTGCAGAGTTAACTATTTGGTGAGCAGTGTACTTACTAAAGAGTTGTTTTTCTTTTTTTAAATTGGCTCACATGTAGGTTGTCCTAGAAGCATAGCGTGTAAAATACTTACAAGAAGAATTTTGATGCAAAGCATCAAAGACGCCGCGCATGATTTTGAAGCATGACTTAAAGGAAGCAGGTGCAGTTCAGTACATTTATATAACCTGTGCAAGCAGACAGCATGTAGATATGTCGAACAAGAATGCCAAATGTCCCTTTATTTCAAACAAGAAGGCCAAGATGTGCCTATATTGCTCACCTGGCTACCATAGCATATATAAAAAGGTTACCAAGAGCAGAAAGGGTCAATATTGACGTAGGGATTAAACGTTTTACATGCTACGATCTATGTGATATTCAGCATGTGAAGTTTAGTCGTGAAATGACAAGTTTAGTCCTGAAACCATTTGGT
The DNA here is from genome assembly GCA_031761405.1 of Serripes groenlandicus. NCBI lineage: Eukaryota > Metazoa > Mollusca > Bivalvia > Cardiida > Cardiidae > Serripes > Serripes groenlandicus. The sequence goes on from JASEVX010000013.1 coordinate 9,030,925, forward strand.
TTACGGTTTGCTTAATTTCAATTTCAATTTATTTATTTACGTAATCAAAGGCCACCGGCCCAAAATACATAATCAAATGTTACAAATAATAATATATCATGTGAAAAATAGGTTATGTCAATTTATATGTGTTAAATATAAATATGCTATATGCAAAACAAACAATACATTACAGAAAACACAAAATTCATGTCTTATGAAATAAATGTTCCTACAAATCATCAATTTCCCTCATAAGTTTTGTAATAAATATCATTAAAAGTTTTAATTTTTTACAATTATTAATTTTCATTAAGTTAATAAAATCAACTGTTTCAGTTCTTCCACAATACCAATTAAATAAATAGTTTTCCCTTACAATATAATATTTGGGGCAAATGAAAAACATTCACTGCAACTATAATGTGTCATACAAGCTGAAGTTTCTCAAGTGTTTTTTTTACTAATAAACTGTTTTAAATCCTCTAACTAGATACATTAGATAAAAAAAACATACGTGCTTAAATATTAACATATATTAAGGTTTATTGCCTCTAGTTATAAGTTAAGTGTGACACAAGCTTTGGAAGGAGAGGGGGAAGTCTATTCTCCTTCCAGTTTAGCAGAAGTATGATAGCAACAACGGGAGTATATAAACAAAAATTACGAAGTAATTAAAAAAAGAAAAGATATTTATGATCAAGATTGAGCATTATGAAAGTTCACATGTATAGTCAACATATAGCAAGAATTATTAAGTCTGTTTTGTTTGTTTGTAATGTTACTTTAATCGTTTTGAACATGCCAGTAGAAAACTGAAAAATAAGCAAAAGAAAATGGTCAAGTCAGTTCCCCAAGAGCAAAGAGCGAAAACCAGTTGGTACGAATCGTTCATCTCGAACGAAACATGAAAAACCGGCTACGAATCCAATGAATTTTCGAAATCGGATGAAATCGTGAAAACATCGAAGTATTCATAACGGAAGGAAGCAGAGACAACTTAATTACTCTATGGGAACCGATGACACCTTGTCGTCTATTAAATAAGAATGACCAAAATCGCCAAGCGATGACATGCTGCATTTACAAATAGAACGGGTCACGCTACGGCCATGCCTATTGCATAGTTGGGTTAACGTTGTTTTAACAGTTTCTAGAATTATACTGTAATATGTAGTAATTAAAATGAATCATCAGTGATTTTTTAAAGATTACCCATTTATTTAAAAATCTCAATATTGTAAATAGGCAAAAACATCGACAGAAACTTTTTTCTGAGCTTTGATGAATCGTAAACCAAACTATAAAAAAAGCGTAGCCTAGGAAGTTAGGGGAAAGTTATTAAATACCCATTAGATGTGTCTAACGTTTTGTAATAACGGTAGAAGACATGCCTATTCTGTATCTTTTTGTGTCCTAAATAATTTTATACAATTTATTGATTCATAAAGGTTTTTTTTTCAAACAAACAACAGAGGTTTTTTTTAACAATAATAACATTGGTATCTCCCTGATCGATTACGTCACCCCATGGGTAAACAAACCAGTACTAGGCTAGAAAATGTGCCTTGCCCAAGGGCACTCCACCATGACCGTAGTGCCGCGACTGGGGATTGAAGCCGGGACACCCGGTTTCGAAATCCCCGACGCTAACCAGTCGACCACACGGATTCCTACGCGAAGAAACACAGGTAGGTGATTTAGCATCCAAATACATTACAGAAATACTGTTGAAAACGGCGTTAAACTCCAATCAACGAACAACTACTACTAGAATTGTAACCTTTGTTTCCGCTTCTTTCAATTATTTTACTGGAAGAGCAATGTCGTAATTGGTTGGTCGAAAATTGGTTTCCAAACCCCGGATTCGACGTAGACAGTTAGATAATTGACCTCATATACTAGTAATGCATGGATGCAATATCTGAAATACTTTGAAAAGAAGCATCTTGCAATAAAGATAATTTTTAATGGTATTTAACGCCACATTTTCAACATAATTTTATACTTATAGGATCATGCTATGTATTGGGTAAATAACCATGCTTGTCTATTCACGGTAAGTATATCCCGACACTGGTGCGTTATACATCCCTTACAATCCTTAACCCTTTCCCTCATATAGACGCTTTCTGACGCCTCTGCAGCAGACAGCTTTTTGAAAACATGGTGACAAAAGAATAAATTGCTCAAAACGAGCAATTCTCCTTTTTACCACAATGTTTTCCAATTTTAGGTTATCCATTCATTTATAAAGATTTTCTATTTTTTGACAAAATATGTTCAAAGTCGTCTGCTGCAGAATTGTCGTATGCGGGAAAGAGTTAATACCGAGACGAGAAGATCCTTTTTCATTAGAGTATTAAATATGACATTACCAGGAATCGAACCCGTGACAAACGCATTAAACACCTTACAGCATCACTAAAAACCGCCTCGGTGGTGTAGGAGGTCGCAGTAAGATCCATGGTCATACAAAGTACTTTAAACAAATGGTAGTAATGGCTGCTCTCCTTGGTGCCCAGAGTAGCGGGGTTAGCATTACGACATTAGGTGTGTTGGTAACGGGACGTCTCTCACTTACATTGGTCATCGAGGAGGTTACGCATGAAGGCCGTTTTGTCCACCGTAACTGTTCTGAACAGAGTGCCTCCATCACGTTGACATGCCTGAGATGCCCTGCTTTGGGGTATCGATGAAATCACAATTCTAGGATTGAAAACAGAATTTAGAATCAAAAGGCGATAGCACATTATTATTTTAACACTTTCTCACGGGCAGATGCCTTTGCAGCATGCGAATTTTATTATTCAATAATTATAAATTATTTACAGAGAAAACAATACGTTTTTTACTTAAAAAGGCTTATATGTATTAACACAAATTTCAACTGTGGATTGTGATATGAAGCACATCTTCGAAGATAAGACACGTATAGCAATACAAAGAGTTTATTTTCTATTGCACTTTTGATACGTGTAACAAACGAGTGCTTCCGCACGACCTTGTTATTAGCGTACTGCACGGTTTAGTATTGCACAATATTAAATTGCACTCAGCCTCCATTTCATGTTCTGCTAAGGACGCAACTATTTCCGAAAAGTATAGTTACAAAGCGCGTCCATCCAGCCTTTGATGAATTGAAAGATCAACATCTTAGGTATACATTGTTTTCCATTTGTAGTAGACACGGTGAAATAGGCAGACAAAACCTCCCGAATTTGGACTATTTAAAGCGCTAGCTGTGTGTAAATACATACGTTTGGTAATTTCAGACGTAATTATGTGACGTATTGCCCAATGACATCACTATTTGAAGATTCGCTACGCGGCATGTATACGCTATATATGCCTAGTCCCTTCTAAGTTGTCGTTTACAATATATTTAAGTGTATTTCAATTATAAACAAAATCAGCAGGGATTTAATAAACACTAAGATTAATTTTTAAAGTAGTTCTTCTATTTTTATCATTCTCCGATGCGGAGTTTTCCAACGGAAAACGTAAGACGTGTGCTCACTTTAAGGAACATACTATCGACGTAAAAAAACACCAGAAAACAATAATACACAATTGAAACTAACAGTTTCATTATTTCGAGTCGAAATAAAAAGGACAATAATTGTGCGATAAATCATCAACGTTAATTTAGCAAAACGATTCAAATTGTGCCGTAATATTCGTGAAATCACTTCACATCATCCGGGCCATTAAACAAAACACAAGGGAATAATATTTCACTTGAAAAGTATGATTTTCTCATCCCCAGGCGTTTATATAAATCTTCCCAGTATATGTTAAATAATCCTATTGTTGCACCAATGTTAGGACACTGTTAGTTTAAATTTGTCCCACATACAACAAATCTGCAGCAGACGACTTTGAAATATCTACTAAAAAATACACATTGCGGCAAAAGGAGAAATTGCTGGTTTTGAGCAATTTCTCCTTTTGTCACAACGTTTTCAAAAGTCGTCTGCTGCAGAAACGTCAGAAAGCGTCTTTATGTGGGAAAGGGTTGAACGTATATTTTTCATCGATTGTGAAGCAATCTTATAACTTAAATCGACTTTCGATATCAGCTGGATACTCGACAAGAATTCGCGCCAATTATGTGGGGAAGGGGAAAGTCCCGAAGTGTGTCATCGCTCTCACTGGTATCGAACGAAGGATCCTAGGGTAGCAAGGCTAGAGCTATATCTATGAGTCTCCAACTAAGTTAACCCTTTCCTACATACAACAAGTAATGAAAATGATAGAAAATCACTACAGATGACAGTTTGATGATAGAATATAGTTGAAAACATAGCGGTAAACGGAGAAATTGCTAATTACCAGCAGTTTCTCCATTGGCACAATGTTCTCAAAAGTCGTCGAACATGCGTCTGCCTGTGGTAAAGGGTTTGTATAGACGCTTTTAGACGCCTCTGCAGTAGACAGCTTTTTTAAAACATAGTGACAAAAGAAGAAACTGCTCAAAACGAGCAATTTCTGCTTTTGCCACAATGTTTTCCACTTTTAGTCATAGGTCATCCATTCAATTTTAGAGATTTTCCATTTTTTGACAAAATATGTTCAAAGTCGACTGCTGCAGAATTGCCGTATGAGGGAAACGGTTGAAGACAATGCAATTGTATTGTATTTGTTTAAATGAAATGTATTAATAAACCGTTATGCTGTTTTATCAAGTTTTAAGAATAGTTCCATTTATTAAGACCAAAGAAAGACTACACTTACTTGTATCTCAAACTTACACCACCCACTATAACCTCCGTATACCCGTCATCGATGTAAACTATTACCGGGAAGAAAAGATAATGAATTATTTGAGGTACAGAAGTTATCAATCTCATCAAAACCAGAACTAACCTTCGCTCGATCGTATACAGATATAATGACTGCCTCATATATATAGGTCATCTCATATTGACTGACCTTAGCGTCAGCAAAACGAAATGGCGCCAACCGAATTGTTAGGTATTAGACAGGGGAGATAAGTCATATAAATACACAGGATAGAGACGCAGTGATTGTCGAGTGTTCCGCTGAATACAACCGAGTGTTGGTTGAGATTTGCTATAGAATTGGACAAAAACGAGCACCTGCTAATGATAATTTCAATGTATAGGCCATATACAAGAAACATCCGCGGAATGGCCGTTCTACAGCCCAAACACGGGTTTGCCTAGTTATGAGTGTATACCGTTACGGGGTTGCATTGAATATGTGAAAATTCGTGTTAATTCATTGTAAATATGTAGGATGAACTAGAATGGTCACCATCGGTCACCCAGGGTTGTTACCTCCGTTAGGCTCTTGACGCCTGGAGCGGAGTCAACAATCATGGGTGTCCGACGATGAGGAATAATTGGTATGAATGTGATAAATTTGAATTGTTGTATTTGTAAATTACTTACCAACACGATTAAAGTATTTAAAGACTTGTTTGAAGTTTTTAACACATTTTCCCTGAGTTGGTATTTAAAGATATGCAGCTAGCTATGCACCTCTATCGTTCAACATATCATAAATCGAATAACGGTCACTTCGTTAAAAAAAGATCTACTGAATATTGCCATAATACCGCTTCCGATAACGACAATCTAGACTGATTTATACATGACCGGGAAATGCGAGTTAAAACAAAAAATACAATAAGAAAACCCGGAATCAAGTGAATATTGATTGTCTATGAATCTATGCGGTTAACCGAGTAACCGGTTACACAATTATACGGGTAACCGGTTAGTAATATCGGTAACCGTTGGGATCACTATTAATAAGAGATGTTGATCGATTTGAGCAATTCATTCTTTCAAGCATTATTTTCAAAATTCGCGGCAATAGAACTGACTGTATTGTAGAAAGCTTTAACAATTAAAATTCAATAACTGCAATATACCTTATTAAAACAGATGATACCGGTCATACCAGTACACATTTAGATTAAGCAGTATATGCACGGTCCTTTTTGCACACAACTAGATTCAACAGTACAATAAACGATCATACATTTATACATTTATATTTAAGGGGAAAATCGTTCATACCTGTACATACTGTTCCATTCCCAGTATACCCTTCGTTACAGGCACAAGAGTAACTGCCTTCTGTGTTAGTGCAGATTGCATTATCATGACAGGCAGTTGTATTGTCACATTCATTAATATCTACAAATAATACAACATACCAGAGTATGACCATAGTTAAAATTCTTTGTAGTAGAGTCACATTTCAAAACAATATTGGGAATACAGAAGTTGCTCAACATAGACAATTTTCCTATCTTATTTCACAATTTATAAAAACTCTCCATCACAGCTACACTTTGAATATATCGAATATTTTAGCAACTACACTTCGAATATATCAAATATTATAGTAAATATCAAAGCAGATTTGATTCAACATGTACCTCATCTGATCATTTAAGAGTCATATGCATTCTTAATTATCAGAGGAAATGATTTACTATCTGAAAATATGAAATCAAAGATTGAACTTCAGTTTAAATCAATATGGTTATAAGAGATGTTGTGACAATTTTGCCAGCATATTCTCCTCTCTTATTTCACAATTTCTTAAAGCCCTCAATAAAAACAACATTTAAAATATTCGCGAATATTATAGAAAGTAGCAAAAAACACATGATTACACATCTAACTCATCAGATAACTTATGAGTCGGTTGCCTTTTAAATCATCAGAGGAAGTAAATTACGATTTGAGAATATGTTATCAAAGATTGACCCTAGAGTTTAAATCAATATGGTAATAAGAGAAGTTGATCGATTTGAGCAATTCATTCTTTCAAGCAATGTTTTCAAAATTCGCAGGCAATAGAACTGACTGTATTGTAGAAAGGTTTAACAATTAAAATTAAAAAACTGCAATACATCTTATTAAAACAGATGATACCGGTCATACCAGTACACATCTAGATTAAACAGTGTATGCATGGTCATTTTTGTACACAATTAGATTTAACTTTAACAGCAAATAAATTATCATACCTTTATACATTTATATTTAAGGGGAAAATCGTTCATACCTGTACATACTGTTCCATTTCCAGTATACCCTTCTTTACAGACACACGAGTAACTGCCTTCTGTGTTAGTACAGGTTGCATTATCATGACAGGCAGTTGTATTGTCACATTCATTAATATCTACAAATAATACAACATACCTGAGTATGACCACAGTTGAAATTCTTTGTAGTTGAGTCACATTTCAAAACAAAATTGGGAAAACAGAAATTGCTCAGCATGGAAAATTCTCCTATCTTATTTCACAATATCTGAAAACTCTCCATCAAAACTACACATCGAATATATCAAATATTCTAGTAAGTATCAATGCAGATTTGATTCAACATGTACCTCATCTCATCATTCAAGAGTCATATGCCTTCTTAATTATCAGAGGAAATAAATTACTCTCCGAAAATATGTAATCAAAGATTGAACTTGAGTTTAAATCAATAGGGTTATAAAAGATGTTGTGACAATTTTTCCAGCATATTCTCCTCTCCTCTTTCACAACTTCTTAAAGCTCTCAATAACAACAACATTTAAAATATTCGCGAATATTCTAGAAAGTAGCAAAAAACACATGACTACACATCTAACTCCTCAGATAACTTATGAGTCGGTTCCCTTTTAAATCATCAGAGGAAGTAAATTATGATTTGAGAATATGTTATCAAAGGTTTAACAATTAACATTCAAAAACTGCAATATATCTTATTAAAAGAGATGATACCGGTCATTCCAGTACATATGTAGATTAAACAGTGTATGCACAGTCATTTTTGCACACAATTATATTTAACAGTAAAATAAATGATCATACCTTTATACATTTATATTTAAGGGGAAAATTGTTCATACCTGTACATACTGTTCCATTTCCAGTATACCCTGATTTACAGACACAAGAGTAACTGCCTTCTGTGTTAGTACATGTTGCATTATCATGACATGCAGTTGTATTATCACATTCATTAATATCTGCAAATAATACAACATACCTAAGTATGACCACAGTTGAAATTCTTTGCAGTAGAGTCACATTTCAAAACAATATTGGGAAAACAGTTCTTGCTCCGCATGGATAATTCTCCTATCTTATTTCACAATTTCTTAAAACTCTTCATCAATATATACTTCGAATATATCAAATACTCTAGTAAGTATCAAAGCAGATTTATTCAACATGTACCTTATCTGATCATTTAAGAGTCATATGCCTTCTTAATTATCCGAGGAAATGAATTACTATCTGAAAATATGAAATCGAAGATTGAACTTCAGTTTAAATCAATATGGTTATAAGAGATATTGTGACAATTTGGCAGCATATTCCCATCTCTTATTTCACAATTTCTTTGAGCCGTCAATCAAAACAACACTTCGAATATTCGCGAATATTCTAGAAAGTAGAAAATAAGACATGCTTATACATCTAACTCATCAGATAACTTAAGAGTCGGTTGCCTTTTAAATCATCAGAGGAAGTAAATTACGATTTGAGAATATGTTATCAAAGATTGACCCTAGAGTTTAAATCAATGTGGTAATAAGAGAAGTTGATCGATTTGAGCAATTCATTCTTTCAAGCAATGTTTTCAAAATTCGCAGGCAATAGAACTGACTGTATTGTAGAAAGGTTTAACAATTAAAATTCAAAAATTGCAATATATCTTATTAAAACAGATGATACCGGTCATACCAGTACACATTTAGATTAAACAGTGTATGCACTGTCATTTTTGTACACAATTATATTTAACTTTAACAGCAAATAAATGATCATACCTTTATACATTTATATTTAAGGGGAAAATCGTTCATACCTGTACATACTGTTCCATTTCCAGTATACCCTTCTTTACAGACACAAGAGTAACTGCCTTCTGTGTTAGTACAGGTTGCATTATCATGACAGGCAGTTGTATTGTCACATTCATTAATATCTACAAATAATACAACATACCTGAGTATGACCACAGTTGAAATTCTGTGTAGTTGAGTCACATTTCAAAACAATATTGGGAAAACAGAAATTGCTCAGCATGGAACATTCTCCTATCTTATTTCACAATTTCTTAAAAATCTTCATCAATATATACTTCGAATATATCAAATACTCTAGTAAGTATCAAAGCAGATTTATTCAACATGTACCTCATCTCATCATTTAAGAGTCATATGCCTTCTTAATTATCCGAGGAAATGAATTACTATCTGAAAATATGAAATCAAAGATTGAACTTCAGTTTAAATCAATATGGTTATAAGAGATATTGTGACAATTTGGCAGCATATTCCCCTCTCTTATTTCACAATTTCTTTGAGCCGTCAATCAAAACAACACTTCGAATATTCGCGAATATTCTAGAAAGTAGCAAATAATACATGCTTATACATCTAACTCATCAGATAACTTAAGAGTCGGTTGCCTTTTAAATCATCAGAGGAAGTAAATTACGATTTGAGAATATGTTATCAAAGATTGACCCTAGAGTTTAAATCAATATGGTAATAAGAGAAGTTGATCGATTTGAGCAATTCATTCTTTCAAGCAATGTTTTCAAAATTCGCCGGCAATAGAACTGACTGTATTGTAGAAAGGTTTAACAATTAAAATTAAAAAACTGCAATATATCTTATTAAAACAGATGATACCGGTCATACCAGTACACATTTAGATTAAACAGTGTATGCACGGTCATTTTTGTACACAATTAGATTTAACTTTAACAGCAAATAAATGATCATACCTTTATACATTTATATTTAAGGGGAAAATCATTCATACCTGTACATACTGTTCCATTTCCAGTATACCCTTCTTTACAGACACAAGAGTAACTGCCTTCTGTGTTAGTACAGGTTGCATTATCATGACAGGCAGTTGTATTGTCACATTCATTAATATCTACAAATAATACAACATACCTGAGTATGACCACAGTTGAAATTCTTTGTAGTTGAGTCACATTTCAAAACAAAATTGGGAAAACAGAAATTGCTCAGCATGGAAAATTCTCCTATCTTATTTCACAATATCTGAAAACTCTCCATCAAAACTACACATCGAATATATCAAATATTCAAGTAAGTATCAAAGCAGATTTGATTCAACATGTACCTCATCTCATCATTCAAGAGTCATATGCCTTCTTAATTATCAGATGAAATAAATTACTATCCGAAAATATGTAATCAAAGATTGAACTTGAGTTTAAATCAATAGGGTTATAAAAGATGTTGTGACAATTTTTCCAGCATATTCTCCTCTCCTCTTTCACAACTTCTTAAAGCCCTCAATACAAACAACATTTAAAATATTCGCGAATATTCTAGAAAGTAGCAAAAAACACATGATTACACATCTAACTCATCAGATAACTTATGAGTCGGTTGCCTTTTAAATCATCAAAGGAAGTAAATTATGATTTGAGAATATGTTATCAAAGGTTTAACAATTAAAATTCAAAAACTGCAATATATCTTATTAAAAGAGATGATACCGGTCATACCAGGACATATGTAGATTAAACAGTGAATGCACAGTCATTTTTGCACACAATTAGATTTAACAGTAAAATAAATGATCATACCTTTATACATTTATATTTAAGGGGAAAATTGTTCATACCTGTACATACTGTTCCATTTCCAGTATACCCTGATTTACAGACACAAGAGTAACTGCCTTCGGTGTTAGAACATGTTGCATTATCATGACATGCAGTTGTATTATCACATTCATTAATATCTGCAAATAATACAACATACCTGAGTATTACCACAGTTGAAATTATTTGCAGTAGAGTCACATTTCAAAACAATATTGGGAAAACAGTTCTTGCTCCGCATGGAAAATTCTCCTATCTTATTTCACAATTTCTTAAAACTCTTCATCAATATATACTTCGAATATATCAAATACTCTAGTAAGTATCAAAGCAGATTTATTCAACATGTACCTCATCTCATCATTTAAGAGTCATATGCCTTCTTAATTATCCGAGGAAATGAATTACTATCTGAAAATATGAAATCAAAGATTGAACTTCAGTTTAAATCAATATGGTTATAAGAGATATTGTGACAATTTGGCAGCATATTCCCCTCTCTTATTTCACAATTTCTTTGAGCCGTCGATCAAAACAACACTTCGAATATTCGCGAATATTCTAGAAAGTAGCAAATAAGACATGCTTATACATCTAACTCATCAGATAACTTAAGAGTCGGTTGCCTTTTAAATCATCAGAGGAAGTAAATTACGATTTGAGAATATGTTATCAAAGATTGACCCTAGAGTTTAAATCAATGTGGTAATAAGAGAAGTTGATCGATTTGAGCAATTCATTCTTTCAAGCAATGTTTTCAAAATTCGCCGGTAATAGAACTGACTGTATTGTAGAAAGGTTTAACAATTAAAATTCAATAACTGCAATATATCTTATCAAAACAGATGATACCGGTCATACCAGTACACATTTAGATTAAACAGTGTATCAGGGACGTAGATAAGATCTTATCTACGTCCCTGAGTGTATGCACGGTCATTTTTGTACACAATTAGATTTAACATTAACAGTAAATAAACGATCATACCTTTATACATTTATATTTAAGGGGAAAATCGTTCATACCTGTACATACTGTTCCATTCCCAGTATACCCTTCTTTACAGACACAAGAATAACTGCCTTCTGTGTTAGTACAGGTTGCATTATCATGACAGGCAGTTGTATTGTCACATTCATTAATATCTACAAATAATACAACATACCTGAGTATGACCACAGTTGAAATTCTTTGTAGTTGAGTCAAATTTCAAAACAAAATTGGGAAAACAGAAATTGCTCAGCATGGACAATTCTCCTATCTTCTTTCACAATTTCTTAAAACTCTCCATCAAAACTACAAATCGAATATATCAAATATTCTAGTAAGTATCAAAGCAGATTTATTCAACATGTACCTCATCTCATCATTTAAGAGTCATATGCCTTCTTAATTATCCGAGGAAATGAATTACTATCTGAAAATATGAAATCAAAGATTGAACTTCAGTTTAAATCAATATGGTTATAAGAGATATTGTGACAATTTGGCAGCATATTCCCCTCTCTTATTTCACAATTTCTTTGAGCCGTCGATCAAAACAACACTTCGAATATTCGCGAATATTCTAGAAAGTAGCAAATAAGACATGCTTATACATCTAACTCATCAGATAACGTAAGAGTCGGTTGCCTTTTAAATCATCAGAGGAAGTAAATTACGATTTGAGAATATGTTATCAAAGATTGACCCTAGAGTTTAAATCAATGTGGTAATAAGAGAAGTTGATCGATTTGAGCAATTCATTCTTTCAAGCAATGTTTTCAAAATTCGCCGGTAATAGAACTGACTGTATTGTAGAAAGGTTTAACAATTAAAATTCAATAACTGCAATATATCTTATCAAAACAGATGATACCGGTCATACCAGTACACATTTAGATTAAACAGTGTATCAGGGACGTAGATAAGATCTTATCTACGTCCCTGAGTGTATGCACGGTCATTTTTGTACACAATTAGATTTAACATTAACAGTAAATAAACGATCATACCTTTATACATTTATATTTAAGGGGAAAATCGTTCATACCTGTACATACTGTTCCATTCCCAGTATACCCTTCTTTACAGACACAAGAATAACTGCCTTCTGTGTTAGTACAGGTTGCATTATCATGACAGGCAGTTGTATTGTCACATTCATTAATATCTACAAATAATACAACATACCTGAGTATGACCACAGTTGAAATTCTTTGTAGTCGAGTCAAATTTCAAAACAAAATTGGGAAAACAGAAATTGCTCAGCATGGACAATTCTCCTATCTTATTTCACAATTTCTTAAAACTCTCCATCAAAACTACAAATCGAATATATCAAATATTCTAGTAAGTATCAAAGCAGATTTATTCAACATGTACCTCATCTCATCATTTAAGAGTCATATGCCTTCTTAATTATCCGAGGAAATGAATTACTATCTGAAAATATGAAATCAAAGATTGAACTTCAGTTTAAATCAATATGGTTATAAGAGATATTGTGACAATTTGGCAGCATATTCCCCTCTCTTATTTCACAATTTCTTTGAGCCGTCGATCAAAACAACACTTCGAATATTCGCGAATATTCTAGAAAGTAGCAAATAAGACATGCTTATACATCTAACTCATCAGATAACGTAAGAGTCGGTTGCCTTTTAAATCATCAGAGGAAGTAAATTACGATTTGAGAATATGTTATCAAAGATTGACCCTAGAGTTTAAATCAATGTGGTAATAAGAGAAGTTGATCCATTTGAGCAATTCATTCTTTCAAGCAATGTTTTTTAAAATTCGCCGGTTATAGAACTGACTGTATTGTAGAAAAGTTTAACAATTAAAATTCAATAACTGCAATATATCTTATTAAAACAGATGATACCGGTCATACCAGTACACATTTAGATTAAACAGTGTATCAGGGACGTAGATAAGATCTTATCTACGTCCCTGAGTGTATGCACGGTCATTTTTGTACACAATTAGATTTAGCATTAACAGTAAATAAACGATCATACCTTTATACATTTATATTTAAGGGGAAAATCGTTCATACCTGTACATACTGTTCCATTCCCAGTATACCCTTCTTTACAGACACAAGAATAACTGCCTTCTGTGTTAGTACAGGTTGCATTATCATGACAGGCAGTTGTATTGTCACATTCATTAATATCTACAAATAATACAACATACCTGAGTATGACCACAGTTGAAATTCTTTGTAGTTGAGTCAAATTTCAAAACAAAATTGGGAAAACAGACATTGCTCAGCATGGATAATTCTCCTATCTTATTTCACAATTTCTTAAAACTCTCCATCAAAACTACAAATCGAATATATCAAATATTCTAGTAAGTATCAAAGCAGATTTGATTCAACATGTACCTCTCATCATTCAATAGTCATATGCCTTCTTTATCATCAGAGGCAATAAATTACTATCCGAAAATAAGTAATCAAAGATTGAACTTGAGTTTAAATCAATAGGGTTATAAAAGATGTTGTGACAATTTTGCCAACATAACCCTCTCCTCTTTCACAACTTCTTAAAGCTCTCAATCAAAACAACACTTCAAATATTCGCGAATATTCTAGAAAGAAGCAAAAAAGACATGCTTACACATCTAACTCCTCATCAGATAACATCAGTCTGTCTTCTAAATCATCAGAGGAAGTAAATTACGATCGGTGAATATTTTATCAAAGATTGGCCCTAGAGTTTAAATCAATTTTGTAATAAGAGATGTTGATCGATTTGAGTAATTCATTATATCAAGCAATGATTTCAAAATTTGCCGCCAATAGAACCGACTGTATTGTAGAACAGTTTATTAATTAACATGCAATAACTGCATTATACCTTAATAAAACAGATGATCAAACTTTTCGATTGCAAATGTTATACATATTTAAACCGAAATCACGGTCATACCAGTACACATTTAGATTAAACAGTAAATGGACGATCTACCTGTACACATTTATATTTATGTGAAAATTCGTTCATACCTATACAAACTGTTCCATTCCCAGTATACCCTTCACTGCAGGCACAAGAGTAACTGCCTTCTGTGTTGGTACATATTGCATTATCATGACAGGCACTTGTATTGTCACATTCATTAATTTCTACAAATAATACAACATAGCTGAGTTTGACCACAGTCGAAATATTATTATGACAAGATAAATTGTTCAGCATGGACAATTCTCCTGTCTTATCTCACAATTTCTTAAAACTCTCCATCAAAACTACACATCGAATATGCTAGTAAGTATCAAAGCAGACATGTTTCATCATCTGATAATTTAAGAGTCGCCTGCCTTCTAAATTATTAGAGGAAGTAAATTACTATTTGTGAATATGTAATCAATGTGGTAATAAGAGATGTTGTGAGAACTTTTTCAGCATGAACATTCTCTTCGCTTATTTCACAACTTCTTAAAGCCCTCAAACAATACAACACTTCGAATATTAGCAAATATTATAGTAAGTAGTAAAGCAGACATGATTACACATCTAACTCATCTGATACGTTAAGAGTCGGTTGCCTTCTAAATCACCAGAGGAAGTAAATTACCATTTGAGTATATGTTATCAAAGATTGACCTTAGAGTTTAAATCAATGTGATAACAAAAGAAAGTTGATGCAAGCAATCAATGTCGCCGGAAAAGACTGCATTAATTTATTTTTTAACACACATGCATTCTAGACTGTTATTAGTGTTAACATACACATAATGTTTTCATTAAGGACTAATGCATGTTGCGAGTCCCATTACTATTTAAAAGGAGGCAAGTATGAAATAAATTGGGTGCAAAAGACCAGATTTTCTTTATTTCTAACATTTTTTTTTTTATCAGAGTTTGCTCTTTTCTTAATTTGTTTCAAGCCAAATAAACATTTAATATCACATATATTTAATCATTTAAGTGTGTAATATTAGCTATCTATCTGTAATATTAGGTGTTTGAGCATTCTTTCGAAATGTTGATCTCGTGTCAACATCGAGTCTTTGTGACATCGAAGAAAGTGAATACAAAATCAGACTAAGCTTTAGTGCATGTTTTTTTCACTGCATTCGAGAGGAAAAAAAGCATTTCTATATTATCTTTTTTTATATGTTGTGTTAAATAAAATGATTTAAGTCTTCGTATCGTGACGTATAAGAAATCAATTTTTCGAGCGCTATTTTTTGTCTGCATAACTAGTCAATGCCATGGAAGCGCTTTTCTAAGTTTACATATTACTTCCGGTTACTTCCCTTTATATTTTGGCAATGTGAAACAAGGTTACGAACTGAGGAGAAAGCGTTTTGACGTTCACGACCAATCAACAAGAATATATTTGAGACATATTTTCAAAATATTTTTTATTTTGTTCATGTTACCAGTTTCTGTTTATACTTTTCTAAAATAAAATAATATATTTAGACCACTCGCTTCTTCATATCGAAATGCGCAAGCGCGAAAATCGATGTTAAATGTCACGAAACTAGGACACGACAGGATACTATATTTAGCTTAGAAACAGTTCCTATTTTAGATATACATGGATTAACATTATTAAATGAATTCTACACAAATCAAGACATCTCTTTGAACATGAAAATAACATTCGGTAAGTTAATACTGCTATTAAAAAGTGAATTCGACGTGATTTTTATTGACACATAACAGTCGGCAGCAAGTCTAACAGGGACTCCTTTGTCTTCGTAAATAAGACAAAAAAACATAAATGCGAGTAAAAATAAAGAAACTGAAAATACTGAAAACATCGGAATATTTATTTCATTTTAGATGTGTCATGTAATGTAACTTAGTTTTTTTTAAACAAACACAATTGTAATATGTTCAAGACATTTAAATTTGTTTTTTCTAATAATAACTCCCATGTCATTTCCGATATAAATCGGGGGCTTCTGCGCGGCGACTAATAAGTAGGGATGGGATGTCAGCGATTAATAGGTTACTCGTTTAACCGTATGTTATACGATTAATCCGTTAGTAATTCAATTGAACGAGTACTCGGAAAAATAGATAAAATATATACACAGTTGTGTTTCACCTTTTGTTCTGAAAACAATAGAGAAATCTTTTTTAATAAATAGATGTTTATACTGTAAAGCTAAACGTACAGCTAATAATAAGTTTTTTGCCAAAGAAAAGAGTAAAATATCCACAATGAGAACTAAAAGTCCTCGTAAGTTTGGGAAATACATTAACATATTTATAAAGAACAATAGCTGCAGTAATGATGGTTTATCTTTGAATGATTAATGAAGTATCAAAAACGATTAGTTCACTAAAGAGACATAAAAGCTGTGATTTTAGTAATGATGTTTCAGGCTTTTTTATTGATTCAAATGATTTCATTTCACCTTATCTAGTCACAATTGTTAATAACATTTTTGATAGTGGTATCTACCCTGACGCTTGGTGTAAGGGAGTTATCGTTCCCTTTCACAAGAAAGGAGATACACTTAACGCATCCAACTATCGAGGTATAACCCTTTTTAGCATCATGGCGAAGACATTTTCCCTGGTATAAAGAAATAGAATTAACAAGTGGTGTAAATCTGAAAAGGTTTTTAATGAATCGCAATTTGGTTTTCGAGATAATCATAGTACAACTGATTGTGTATATCTACTACATGCCATAATTCAAAACATTTTGGAAAAAAAGTCTAACATGTATTGTGCCTTTATTGATTATCAGATGACTTGCGATACAGTGATTAGAGATGACTTATGGATTAAACTCATAAAAGAGGGATTTAGTTGCAAAGTGATTACTATGCTTTAAATCTATTTATAGCAATGTCAGATGATGTGTGAAATTGGCGTCTAGTGTTGATGTATCCAAGCTTTTTGATGTAACGCTTGGATTAAAACGAAGAGAACCCCTTTCACCTATTTTGTTCATTCTTTTTGTAATGTACATGTTGCTATTTGCGGATGATATTGCTCTTTTTACAACAAATCCTATTAGTTTGCAAGCTCAATTGGATTCGATAGCCAACTATTCTTCAAAATGGGGGTTGAAAATAAATGTAAAAAAAACTAAGATCTGTATTTTTGAAAATAGAAAAAGTAACAATAATTTTAAATGGTCTGTTAATGATGAAAATATTGAGATAGATGATACTTTCAAGTATCTTGGGGTTACATTTTTACCATACAGGATCTATAAAACATGCTGTCAAAATTGTATCTGATCAGGCACTTAGAGCATACAATTGTCTATTAACGCTATTCTATCGCATAAACTTGTATGTTTAAACCAAATTGTCTTTGTTTGACTCAATGGTAGTACCAATTATCCTGTACTGCTCAGAGGTTTGGGTTATTTATGACTATAAAGAAATCGATAAACTACATAACAGGTTTTGTAAGTCCGTTCTTTGTGTGCGTCAACAAACACATAATATGGCCGTATATGGGGAGCTGGGGCGATACCCATTATATGTAATATGTAGGGAAAGAGTACTAACATTCTGGTTAAAGATTATGAACAATGACAAGTCTATTATGTTTAATATATTTAATGAACAATGCAATAGTAACAATGCAAAATGCTGGACTATGAAAGTAAAATCCCTATTATATGATCTTGGTTTTGGTAATGTTTGGAATCAGTTTGACAAAACTGTAAATTATCTACCTTTATTTAAACAGCGACTGAGAGACCAATTTATTCAAAGTTGGAATATTTCCTTGCATACTTCTTCGAAATTGGATTACTATAGGAAATTTAAAACAATATTTGGTTTTGAAAAATACATTGATGTTATTCAAAATGATACTCTAAGAAAACAATTAAGTTCTTTTAGATTATGTTCGCATTTATTAAATATTGAAATGGGGAGATATTCTAGTATTGACAGATGTGATCGTATTTGTAATATATGTAATAGTAACCAAGTGGAATTAGAATTTCATTTTTTACTTTGCTGTCCCTTTTATTCTTCTCTACGAACTAATTATTTTGGAAAATTACCATGGCCGAATGTTCAACTTTTTGTCAATATGCTGTCTTCTAATCAGAACAAAATGATATTTAAAATTGCCAAGTATTTACGAGATGCAATTAATCTCCGTAATGAACAATTACAGAATGCTATTACAACATGATATACTGCCAGTTAATATTATACCAGGTTGTAATACATGATCATAAAATCGAATTATCTGTCTTATCATAATATTTGTACGTAAATATTGTTTGTATGGTTTTTTTGCCATATTAGTTCACTGTTAACATTTATATTGGCTAAAGGCGTGTAAATGCGGAATTTGCCGAATAAAATTGAATTGAATTGAAATGTTCTTTTCAATATGTCACACGTAACTGACCAGGGGTTTATTATTTACACCTCGATCGGGAGTGTTTACATAACTGTGAAAACGACCGCACTCAATTGTATCGATGACCGTTTGTTTGTAGTGTTAATCGTATAAGTGTGGCTGATGTAAGTATTAATTATAGGACAGTTTGTTTCTTTTAAAAAAACCTTTGATGTCTTATACAAGGCAGAAATATATGATAATTAATTATATTTGGTATTTGTTTTGATAATACAAATCATTGGAATGAATGTGATAAATTTGAATTGTTGTATTTGTAAATTATTTACCAACACGATTAAAATATTTAAAGAGTAGTTTGACGTTTTTAACACATTTTCCCTGATTTGGTATTTAAAGATATGCAGCTAGCTATGCACCTCTTTCATTCAACATATCATAAATCGAGTAACGGTCACTTTGTTAAAAAAAGATCTACTGAATATTGCCATAATGCCGCTTCCGATAACGACATTCTAGACTGATTTATACATGACCGGGAAATGCGAGTTAAAACAACAAAAACAATAACAGAACCCGGAATCAAGTGAATATTGATTGTCTATGAATCAATACGGTTAACCGAGTAACCGGTTACACAATTATACAATTAACCGGTAAGTACTATCGGTAACTGTTGACATCCCTAGTAATAACATATGTTCATCGTTTTGGGCAATTCATTCAAGCGGACACAGATTATATCAGTCGATATTTGTTTAAATATATATATTTACTTAAATTTTAGCTTTACAAAGTAATGATCAATATAAGCGGCAACAATTGTTTCCGCTTTAAAGTGATGATCAATATGAATGTCAACAATTGTTTCCGCTTTATTCTGTACTGACCGCCTCGGTAGTGCTCTTTTAGGGTGTCAGTATCGGATTGTGGTGTTAGCATTACGACTGACTCGCTTGTGTCAGGATTAATGGATCCAGTAGAACTTGTATCTTACTCAAAAAACACGCCGTCGGATAACTTAATAAGTGTTGAAAGCTGGTTACTTACTAACACACAACTACTGTACTGTTATTATATATAATTAAATATCTCTTTTTGCAGAAACCATTAACAAATTAAAGAAGGGCTATTATGCTTGAGATGTCAACTGTAGCAGGTTGAAATGAATCTACACTGGACGCAAAGCCTCAAAGGTTGTTGTACGCATCATACTGTTCAATATAAGTTTGCTAATATTACCCTGGTAATTATCTGATTTGATTCCACAGTGTTTAGTATGTACTGTGTTAGTAAGGTGGCAATAAAATCATAGGCAACAACGATTGATTGATTGGTTAGGTGTTTCACGCCGCTTTCAACATTTTTATATCACGGCGTTTTCTGGATAAGTTACTAGTTCTACTGGTTCATTTATCCTGACACCAGTCAGTATAAGTCGTAATGCTAACCCCACAACCCAGAGCGCCAACAAGGACAGCCGTTACTGCCATGTGTAAAGTATAGACAACAAAGAGGGCTGTTTACCGGAATGTGAGTTCGAATCTCGGCTCGGCTAATATTCTTTCATGGAAGTCAAAACCGTCATTATGACCAGCGTCACTCGTTTCCCATAAATGAACCAATCGGTCTATGCTCGAAGAAAGTTGTGTGGAATACTAACTAGTGCGGGAACGCGATGACACACACATGGGTAAGTAAACCGGCCGTTGTCAAATTATATAAATATATGACTATATTAATCACAGACTAAAATACTTCGCTGTGTATATTGGATCTGACGACACCGCATACAAAGTCGTCTCAAATCGACCTTTTACATTTAGATATCCATTGGCAGGTGCCCGTTTTCCCCTCCAATGAAAACACCCCATAAAACATACGTTCTGTTCTGCTATCAAAACTTTACAATCGGAATACTAGGACATCGCCGCTTCTCTATCTCGTTTATTTTTATGGAATATCTCCCAATTCGATTGGCAGACGCATATTTCAATCTTAGATGACATTCATAGGCAGTCATCTGATCTATACGAGTGTCTGCAACTGCAGTGAAGTTTAGGTCTGTTTTAGTGTGATTGTTCAATCCCAAGCGGTGGGGTACTAGATTTGAGTATATGTGATGTATATTTATTTATGCAAAAAGTACTCGGGTTGCATGACCCTCAGATGTCACATTAATGCGACAACCTGACGCATCCGCGAAAATGGACGCCAAACGAGAAGTTCATATTACCTGAAGGATTTTCAGACATTATACCATACCCTTGTGTAAACGTTTAAATAAACCGTACTGAAATTATTTGATGTCCAGAAAATTGGTTTATGATGATAATTAATTGTAGATAGCTATGAGAAAATGAGGTAGATAGCTATTAGAAAATGAGGTATAGAGCAATGTTTTCAAAGGTATACATCTGCAGAGGCGTCAAAAGTCGCATGGGGAAAGATTAAAATTAAAAATGCAAACAAAAATGTTTACATTAGGTTATTATTATAAATTTACCTTCGAATAATATGCCTGGTCCATCCCAAACTCCATTGGACTGACACGTGACCATGTTTGTATCTTTGTACTCAAACGATGCATCATTTCCGGTATAGTTATAAACAATTTTGCTTCGGGTTGTGAACAAGTTTCCGAAAGTTTCTGCATCAGGAACAGTCTGCGGAGTTCCACAGTCTTATAAAACAAAAAGGGTAACAAATTGTTTTATATTTATTTAAAAAAATGTATTTAGCCGTCATCTAGCGATATGGTTTCTTGTTTCCAATACAACATAATATTATTTATTAATATGAGTATAGCTGGTACCTATTTCGGTTAAGATTTATTAACTTTTGTAATCGGTAAATCATTCTCCATTATCTGCAGTTAGCCCCTTGCTTGCAGCATTATCAGTGATGTGATTATAAGTTACATGTATTTACGAGTCCTACCGTTCTAAGCAAATAAACTAAACATCATCATTAAGCATATATTCAATTTTAACATATGCCCAAGGTTTTAGACTTATGAAATAATGATGACAGGTACAATAAATAATATACTTTCCCTTCATAAAGCACTTCCAATGAAAGTATTCCATAATTTACGGAACTAGATTTGTGACGAGTCAAATTATCCTTTCCTATCATTTCTGTCGATTTCCTTTTGGGTATTTATTCATCTTTTGCGTTACGATAATATAATGAGGTCATATGATAGAAATTGGGATTTGTAACATCCGATTAGTCAGTAAAACATACTCATTTTTTATTTGAACTCATTTTAAAGATAGACAATAGTTTGTCAATAGTGACAAATTTTAACATGTTAGATTGCGTGTTTTCATTCCTTTATCGAGTACGAATTATCATATTTAATTATTTCCTTTTTTGTTTCGATATCTACTTTGCATCCAATCAAATCGTAGGAATATCGTGACTGTAACACAAAATCCTCTCTGGACACAATTCAGCTTACATGGTAGATCAAAGTCCATACACATTACCTATGGACGGGGAAAAATCGCCGGCTACGCCGTCGATTTATTTACTCGTATAACTAATGATATGTTAATAATCTAAGCCTAGGTCGTGTGAAAGCCAGAACACATATATAAAGCAGTGTAGGCCCAAACGGAAACATGTAATTTACTAGTAAAAGGCAAAGTGTATGAAGTCACTGCAAGCAAATATTGCAGTATTATTGGCAATTGATACTTACCAGTGTTAATTGATTGATTTTAGATTAAACGTAATTTAGTGATGGTCTGTTCACCTAACATGTTTGTTTCTGGCTTTCTCGTACCAGAACTCAACACAAAGTTTTACCCTAGTAAATGCTTATCTTCCCATATACTATTTAGCCCATTGGTGGACGAAGAATGACGCTAGTCACAACGAGTCGAGGGCGAAAACGTAACATTTAGGACTATACAATATACAGACAGACAGTGAAGATATGGTGTGTGGGGACTTTCGGGAGAGATGCTGCTGTTCTGGGTTGTTTGTTTACGCTCGCACTCGGCAATGTAGGCATTTGGTGAGCATTTTGTGGGGATGCACATGTTAGCCTATGTCTTCACTGTCCGCAAAGGTTATACGAACCTAAATGAACCAGTGTATGATAAAAGGAACATGTCGACATTTACTGTAGGTTTAGACTATCTGGACTTATTAGAATCTATAGAAGTTGACAAAATATTCAAACAAGCTTGTGTCAGTAATATGTGAACAGTGATTATATTGAAATGAATGTGCGGATGCACAGTGTGATCTGGTTCTGTACTGGTCACACACGCTAGGTTCTTTTGCAGAGACATCAAAACCTCGTGGCTGAGTTTAAGCGAACTGTTGACGAGGTAGACGCACTCGTAGACATGTGGCATACATACGTCAATATTAACCTATGGAAATACTACATTTGGTACAATTGCAGAGCAATAATTACGGTAAACTGTGGTCACACTAGATAATGATGTGATCTTTTGAGACTTTATATGTAAAGACAACCACAGTAGAACGGTCTAAGTTAAATGAATCTAGACCCGATGTATATTGTATTTAGATTTTCATAGAATTGTTTTTCTTGGACTTGTATCAGATTTTCATTAACATATATATTACAAAGAAATGACATAGTTAGCTATGAAACTGAAAGTGTGGAGAAAAGTAATATAGTATATTATACGGTATATGTAGACCTCTGAAAAGGCGTGTTACTGTATTTAATAGATGTTACCCATACCGAAACTTTGACACGACGCTGTGCTGTTGGAGTGTCGAACACATGTCTCGTTGTTTGTACACTGGTCGCAGTCTTCGTAGCCAGTCTATAATATATGAATTAATGAATACATGATTCATAAGATAGTTTTATAAATGTATAGCTAAAAGAACTTGTCTTCCATTTTATGATTTGAATAATGTTGAGCTCAAAGAAATAGTGAAGCCCGGAGCTGGTAAGTCTTTTTCTGAATGCGCTGATACGAATATTACATATTCAAAAAACCTAATACAATGTCGTCCTCTAATTCGTCGATCACTAGTTCCTCGGTCGTAGTAGTTTGAAGTATTACAATATACTATTAACATATGATTACATGGTTTGACAAACATAGTGTACTAAAGAAAACATTGCAATTCGAACATTTCTATATGTTCGGGTGTGGCATTCAGATTAATGTTTATCATTAATGTATTGTTCACATATAAGTAAGACACTTTCCCAGAGGTTTCCGGTCTCAACAGTTCCAAAACATTACTCCATTGGTGAACGTTACTTTTCAATTATTCACGCAAGACTCCGCAATTATTGAAGTTACCTTTATTCACATCTATACGCTAACCATCTTTCAAACAGTTCTGAAAATGATATTGAAGATGTGGAGCATGTTTTCGTCATATGCAATAAATAACAAACATAGACTGAAATTATTTTGTAAACCTCACAAGTATCATCCGCTAGGTGTTAATTTAGGTGTTAATCTCTTGTTAAATCGATCACAAAATCTAAATTATCAAGAAGATTTAAAAATCTCCCCGTGCAAACAGTTATTAAAGAGACAGAACGATTTTAATAATATCCTTAAATTGGTGGCTAAATCTGCAGCTGCGGACATAAAGAAAATATGTCAAAAAGGCAGGCTCTCCCCGGTCTTCGAACTCCAGCTGGCATAAATATACATTTTTATTTTTACCATTGTCTATTTTTGTTCATAATTATTTAAGGATTATATATCATTTGATATTGATTACTGTAACTTGTTAATTGATATTCAAGTAATATGAAACATAACATATATTTATTTAATCACTTCTTTTGAATATTTTAGTTTTGTTTGTATTCACCACTATTGTTTGTCTGTGATTGAGATATTTTTTTCATAACCTCATAACAAAATTAACCTTGGCGATCGGTACTACATTTTTACAAAGTAAAGTGGGTTTAATACTAGGAATTTTAAAAGTGTTGTTTTTTGCATACCTCCATGAAAAAGAAAAAAAATTCTCTCCATTCCTTAATTAATTGTAATCGCAATACACTTTTTAAATATTTGAAATGACCCGACCTGGGATCGAACCCACGATCTCCCGCAACCGAGACGAACGCTCTTTCACTACATCACCGAGGCGGTTTGGTGCTGTGTGGCGACCCAGAAAGTGGTCTTCCGTTGTCACAAAGTGCACGTTCGCGAACATGCACGATATTGGAAGCATACTTTTGATAAAGAGTTGCAAGCAGTGTGGGTAAAGAAGAAATTCCACCATGGTCGAGTGGCTAGCGTCGGGGATTTGAAACCGGGTGTTCCGGGTTCGATCCCAAGTCGCGGCACTACGGTCATGGTGGAGTGCCCTTGGGCAAGACACATTTTCTAGCCTAGTACAGGGATCATGAATAAGTGAACTGTCGCCGTGATATAAGTGAAAACGGCGTTAACAGGTAAAAACCAAATGAAATAAAAGAAGAAATTGATAAGTATGTATGTTCCTATTAACCCTTTCCCACATATAATAAATCTGCAGCAGACGACATTTAAAACATCTATTAAAAAATATCTAAATGAAAGTATTATTTTTGGAATAGGGTTGAAAACATCATGGCCAAAGGGGAAATTGCTCATCATGAGCATTTTGTTCTTTGGCCACAATGTTTTCAAAAGTCGTCTGCTGCAAATGCATCAAAAAGCGTCTGTATGTGGGAATGGATTAAATTGAACTGACGCATGGTGAATACATTACACGATCAGTAATATGAAATCGGTCAAGCAATATGCAATGAGGAAATTGATTTGGACTGAAACCTCACTGCTTATTTTAACTCCTCTTTTCTGCACCTGTCAGAAGCTTGTACATGATATAGTGTATATATAGAAACTAAAAATATTATAGGACCCCGGACGAGATCAAACCGAAATATGCTGAATTATGAGCTGAATCCATGATGCAAGATGTTTTCCATGAAATAGAAAATGAGTGGTTATTGTGAGCTTGTTATCGAATTCGCGCCATTTGATAGAGATGGCGTTATATATTAGTAGTATAGATAGAGCCCTATACCCATCTCTTGTGGCTGTGGCTGCGTGACCTCGACCTTGTCCTCGTCCCAGAAAGTTTATCGTTCCTTATCGGAGCCGGTTGTCGGGTCATTAAGCCTTCCAAAAAAGAGTGTATAGACGCGTTGTCATTTAAAACCGCCGCGGTCGAAATTTTACTAGTTCGTGTCCGAACTCGACTTTAACTATAATGAGCGTTACGAACGGCTCGATATATAGCGTCCAATGAATGTATCGCTTCTAAACGGTAGAATACCGGCCAACATGACTCAAAGACAGGTAGAGGGAGGTAGTTGTGGTTTCGAGGATTTTCACGCAGTGCAGTGGGAACAAAACCAAGTGATATGTCAACTGAACGAACGTTTTTCTTTAGTTGTGAAACGCTACAACCAGGATGCATACCTTCTACTTCAAAGTGGGAGAAAATGTTTGAAACTACCTTTTGACGTATTTGACGCCATATGCAATGCTCAGATCAGTGTCACGTATTTAAAACAGTATTTAGAATGGCACAACTTTTCAGTGACCCTCTAGTGAGATTGTTTAAATTATTCCGATCTGTTGATATATACACATGACCACCACAGGGCAGGGTTCACTTTGCTTATACTTATGTATATATATAGTAAACAATTTGAAAACTATTTAACTTCTATTAAATCAGGTGAGCGTTATAGGACTGTCATGGCTCTTGTTTTTCATTCATGCATTCCCAAAAACTTCAGTTAACCCTTTCCTACATATAGACGCTTTCTGACACCTCTGCAGCAGAGGTCTTTTGAAAACATTTTGACAAAAGAAAAATTGCTCAAAACCTCATTTATAGGTATTTTCTGTGTTTTTGCCTAAATCTTTTCAAAGTCATCTGCTGCAGGTTTGATGTTAGTGGGAAAGGGTAATGGAGGGGTAAACATGTCCTTTTTTGACAATATCTCTCTTAAAAACCAACAAAATGTATGTTGTTGGTAACTCAAAAGAATTGTCTTGGTGGGTTGGTTTTGTTTCAGTACCAAACCAAAATGTGTAAAGGTCAAATAAGGAATTTAGAGCATGAAATATACACCTAATTATAAAGGCATTGTAATATTTATCCCTTTTCAACAAATGGAAGCTCACTGTCACCTTTTTGCAGCTGGCGACATTTGACAACATTGTGACAAAAATTGAAATTGCTCAAATAAATGCCAATTTTTAGTTTTTGCCAGAACGTTTTCAACTTGATTCAAAAATTGTTCTTTCATTTATAGTTTTTTTTATGTTTTCAAATTTGTATGTAGCAGTGAGTTGTGTATGGAAAGTGTTGTACTACATGATGCTTCGTCCCTGGCCTAGTAGTTGTACTATATATATGTCCAGTAATTAATGTTGGTCACGTTTACTGGTGATTAATTGGTTGAGTTCAAACTCCTCAATCATACATACCTTTGGACAAGGTGACCTATCCAGTGATTCAGACCGGTCTAGAAAATAATAGCTCTTGCAGGACTTGTCTAGAAAACTTGCGCTGGCAGGGCCAGTTTAGAAAACAATAGCACCGCTAAGACAGCATGAATTGTGGGTTTGATTATTTACTTATATCTTTACCACATATAGACGCATTTTGAGCATTCTGTGACAAAATACCATTGTGCTTTCTACCCTATTCAAAATTTAAAAAAAAAAAAAATATAAAACACATTTTAGTTCATATTACAATGTTTAATTCTTGTTTTCACTTTCTTTATTCCTCAATTCTGAAAATGTTACTGTTAACCCTTTTACACTATTAAGTTTCATGAATTGGGGTTTAAAGCCTCTTTCAACGCTTTTTCAGTCATAAAGACAACCAGTTAACATGCCCATGTTTTTTTCTTGCATTCTCATATGAGTACTTCGCACAATTATCTTCTCAAGCAACTGAATGTTTGTCCACAGAATTTTAGTCCATTGGTCAAAAAAGAACGTTGCTCAGGTCATATTGACTATCGCCACATGTCAGAAACATTGTTGGCTCAGCTTGGGTTCAAACTGACAACCCCTAGATTCACAGCCCCACATATATAGCTACCGGTGCTCTGCGACAACAATTAAGTGAAAAGTGTGAAGATGAAAATTGAGTGATGTGAACTAATTGATTAGTGACAACATTTTCCTGTACAGCCTGGCCATTGGAGGGTGAATAGTTTCACAGTGTTTTAATAAATAATGCATGATTTGTGCATCCTGAACACATTGACCCTCATCTCAATTTAAAACCCTTTCCCCCATACGACAATTCTGCAGCAGACGACTTTGAACATATTTTTCTCAAAAAATAGAAAATCTCTATAATTGAATGGATAACCTATGACTTAAACTGGAAAACATTGTGGCAAAAGGAGAAATTGCTCGTTTTGAGCAATTTCTTCTTTTGTCACTATGTTTTCAAAAAATCCATCTGCTGCAGAGGCGTCAGAAAGCGTCTATATGAGGTAAAGGGTTAAAACCCTTCATTCTCACTAAATCAATGCAGCTTCATGTGAATCCAAGCCGGTTTGGGAACTACCACCCCAGGTTGCTGACAGTCCATCAGAATATGATTGAAAAATTGTTGAAACTGTGTTAATCCCAGAAATTGTGTAGCTGCAGTCATGTGGGACTGAAATCCACACCTCTGTTAACCCTTTCCCACATACAACAAATCTGCTGCAGATGACTTTCAAGAAAACAAATAAAAATACGGAAAATCTAAGTTATTGAACGTATAATTACTGGGAAAAATTGAAAACATTTAGGCAAAAGGAGAAATTGACAGTTTTGAGCAATTTCTCCTTTTGCCACAATGTTATCAAAAGTCGTCTGCTGCAAAGGCGTCAGAAAGCGTCTATATGAGGGAAAGGGTTAATTATGTATCAGTATAAGACTTATTTGAAGGCAAGGCTTTTGGTCTTATAAAGATTATTCTTTACCTTTTTCTAGACTGCAGACAGCATTTGAAACATTTTGAGAAAAGGAGAAAATTTGCTCACTGCTGACATAATTATAGAGTGTTTTCTCCTTTTCTCACAATGGTATGAATTCTATATATTAAAATCAGGCTTGTTTTTATCAGGATTTGCCATGCTTTCCCTCAGATGTGTTTTGGAATAGACTACTCTTAAAAGATTGTATAGGAAACCTCAATTAAAGATTGCATCGAGAAGGACGGGGTTTTATTAGAGTGTCCAAGGACTTCCTGAATGGCGGTAGTCACTCATAAAGATCATGTACACACACGGGTCTGGATAAAACTCCTCCATTGCTTTTTTCAAGTAATATTATAATTTAATATTCCATTAAAGCCTCTGTTTAAAGAAACGTAAAATATTTTGTTGTTGTCATGGTAATTCAAAAGAGTACCTATAATATAGGTTATGCCAGTGAAATCAGGATTTTGTGTCATATTGACTAGCCGTAACATGAGCTTTGCACAAAGCTTGTTACATGCAGTAATAAATTTTACAGGTTTCAAGTGGTATGAATGTAAACTGACCTTTGTCGTTGGTGTCAATACATTTTGAGGTTTTTGATATTCAATGGGCACGAGGTGCTTAACTGAATTAAACATGCA
>JASEVX010000013.1:9060655-9319990 GCA_031761405.1 Serripes groenlandicus
AATGGATAACCTATGACTTAACAGTGAAAACTTGTTGCAAAAGGAGAATTGCTCGTTTGAGCAATTTCTTCTTTTGTCACTATGTTTTCAAAACAGCTGTCTGCTGCAGAGCGTCAGAAAGCGTCTATATGAGGAAAAGGTTGATATTTCTATTCTATTTTTTTGACAAAATATGTTCAATAAAGTCGTCTGCTGCAGAATTGTCGTATGAGGGAAACTGGGTTAAGGAGAAGTGATCCAAGGTGTCGTCCTGCCAATGCAAGCAACACAAAATGAACTTGTCATTAGCGTCCAGAAATCTAGCCAAATGATTATGTTTCCAAATGTTAGGTGCACTAAGGGTTTGATATGAAGGACAAACAAAATCCATAGTTTATAACCATGCATTGCAAAAAGGACAGTACACTCTCATCCCTAAAAGGGTTTTTAATCAATTTTGATCCTGTCAATAATGAAACAAGCGTTATATATGTAATACCCTGAGCACTTTTATCTATGTGTACTACGCGCCATTGTAAAACTAAAAGTGGCGAGAGAATGCACTACAGCCCTTCAACCCAGACGTATTCGGCACACGAGTTCACATAGCGACAGACAGTATTCAATGTATATTTACATAACACTCCTTCGTCCGAGTTACTGGGTTATAATTTTCACATAGACATAACATAAAATCAATATGACTCATCTACTCATTGATCTTTGGTCTTTGTTCTTGATAAGCCTTTTCAAAAGTGTGTTTTAACGACAAAGATCAACATAAAGGCATAGCAGCAGTTCTATATACATGTTGTGCCACAACATGGTTATAAATGTCAGACGGACTATTACGATAAAGTCACAGTCTTATATAGAAAGAGTTAATAAAATGTATTATGACTTTGCGTTAGGGAAAGGGGATGGATCTTCATGAATTTCCATTATAATATCACAGGTCATTTATACCTTTTCACTGCAAACATATTTTCATGCATCTGCAGCAGATGACTTTTATGACCATTAAGGCAAAAGGAGAATTTGCTCAAAATGATTTTTAACTATTTTCAATAACAAAACATTTATTTATAGTGATATTTTCAAAGTCGTCTGCTGCAGATTTGTTGTATGTGGGAAAACTTTAAAGTGTTTGGGCATGAAACTGTAGGTGGGAAACTACAAAAGTACATCTATTAACTTCCGTAAATATAGGTGCACTTTTTGAGACTTGTTTAGTCAGTTGTGTATGCAGTCTCACCAGAGTCTTCACAGTGAGTCTACGCAACAGATCCCCTATTTCCTACTGACGCGGTCTCTAGTATAATGTCCAAAACAAACGGATAGAATTTCAGTTGTCGGTTGAATTTAGCCTCAAACTGTGCACCCGCACACACACAATATCACAATGTAATCAGGTCTTCGTATTTATACTGCACAGGTCGAACGACCCTCAAAACTGCACTTTAATGTGACTGGCTATGCAGTAATGAAATGCCCATTAGATATTTGAAATTAAAACCTATCAGGTATTTGTGAAGTCTAGCATGGTTGCCTTCCCTGCTGTCATTTATCTGCAGCAGATTCTTGAACAATTTGGGTTTAACGCCGTTTTCATTCATTTTCCAGTCCTATCACGGCAGTCAGTTCACCTACTCTTTTGTTTCCTGATTCTCAACCAGTAACTCACACACATACTTTCCAAGCAACTGGCTGCTTTTTCACATAGATGATAGCTCCTTGGTGAAAGATGAATGACGCTCGTCACATTGACTTTTTGTCCAACGTCGACAAGAATGTTGCTGACCTGGGTTCCAACTCACAACCCCTTGGATTGCAGCCCACATCATCGACGACTACCGGGCTAGGCAGCAGAACAAATAACAAAACATGTTTGAAGAGGAGAAGATGTAAATCATGTTTTATACTCTTTCAACATTCCCACCTTCAGGCGCATTTTTAGCTATGCAGCTTAATCTTTTGAAAACAATGTGACAAAAGGATTAAATTTGCTTATTTGTCAGCAATTTAATCCTTTCGAGACACTGTTTCAACTCTATCCATAACTTATTCATATATAGATATTTATCCACTGATTGCCTAGATGTTTCAGTTGTCTGCTGATATTTGTGTGTATTTGGGAAGAGATTAATTAAATTCATACACGAACTTCCAGAGATGCAACATAATTTTATCTCAAAAGCAATGATTATTTTCAATAAGGATTTCACTATATGTTAAGACATGTCCACATGCAGACTCAAGTTGACACATTGAAACGATAACTTTTGAAACAATGTGGCAAAAAAAAAAAAAAAAAATGTTATGTAACAAAATTGAACTTTCAATTACCAAGAGTTCTTATGTTTTTCTTCAGATCACAGTTGTCTAAGCAGGCTAGTTGGTGTATGAGGGAAAGGTTTTATCCAATATATCAAAGACTAGGTGTATAGATAGTAGTCATCTGTCATAGGCACTGATTAACTCTATACTGACCTATTACTGCAATTATAGAACAAGTAAAGGACACTGATCCTGAACTTACAACCTTACTTACTTCTGCCCCTAAATTACTAGTTGACATATATATTACAGCAGCAACAATAGAAATGAACAGTCCTAAGGTGTCAAAATGCAGGGAAAACATTACAAGTTGCTGGAATTCAAAAAGGATGATATGTAACCATTTTCCTTACATGATCTATGATTTTATTTTCGTCTAGCTTTGAAAAAGCATCTGGTTAACAAAGGAGCACAGAATGAACCTAATATTCGACACACTGACTAATATGAACTTCAATACTTTCAAAGTATTATACTCTTTTAACCCTTTTCACCTACAGACGCATTTGACGCATTATTAGAAGCAGACGACTTTGAAAACACTGTGGCCAAAGCTGAAAGTGCTCATGATGAGCAATTTCTCCTTGGACACTGTTTTCAACTTTATTAACATTAAGCTATCTTTTATGGAGATTTTCAGGTTTTTTGTCACTATGTATTGCTGTAGATTTGCTGCATGTGGTAAAGGGTTAACATATGAGCCAAAAAAGCCTTTGCCAAATAGTGCCATGTTTATCATTAAAACGTATTTAATATATAGAATTCATACCATTAAGTGAGAAAAGGAGAAAACACTCTATAATTATGTCAGCAGTGAGCAAATTTCTCTTTTCTCAAAATGTTTCAAATGCTGTCTGCAGTCTAGAAAAAGGTAAAGAATAATCTGTATAAGACCAAACGCTTGCCTTCAAATAAGTCTTATACTGATACATAATTAACCCTTTCCCTCATATAAACGCTTTTCTGACGCTTTGCAGCAGACGACTTTTGATAACATTGTGCAAAGGAGAAATTGCTCAAAACTATCAATTTCTCCTTTTGCCTAAATGTTTTCAATTTTTTTCCAGTAATTATACGTTCAATAACTTAGATTTCCGTATTTTAATTTGTTATCTTGAAGTCATCTGCAGCAGATTTGTTGTATTGGGAAAGGGTTAACAGAAGTGTGGATCTCAGTCCACATGACTGCAGCTACACAATTTCTGGGTTAACACCGTCTTCAACAATTTTTCAATCATATTCTGATGGACTGTCAGCAACCTGGGGTGGTAGTTCCCAAACCGGCTTGGATTTCACATGAAGCTGCATTGATTTAGTGAGAATGAAGGGTTTTAACCCTATACCTCATATAGACGCTTTCTGACGCCTCTGGCAGCAGATGGCTTTTTTGAAAACATAGTGACAAAAGAAGAAATTGCTCAAAACGAGCAATTTCTCCTTTTGCCACAATGTTTTCCAGTTTAAGTCATAGGTTATCCATTCAATTATAGAGATTTTCTAATTTTGAGAAAATATGTTCAAAGTCGTCTGCTGCAGAATTGTCGTATGGGGGAAAGGGTTTTAAATTGAGATGAGGGTCAATGTGTTCAGGATGCACAAATCATGCATTATTTATTAAAACACTGTGAAACTATTCTCCCTCCAATGGCCAGGCTGTACAGGAAAATATTGTCACTAATCAATTAGTTCACATCACTCAATTTTCATCTTCACACTTTTCACTTAATTGTTGTCGCAGAGCACCGGTAGCTATATATGTGGGGCTGTGAATCTAGGGGTTGTCAGTTTGAACCCAAGCTGGGCCAACAATGTTTCTGACATGTGGCGATAATCAATATGACCTGAGCAACTTTCTTTTTTGACCAATGGACTAAAATTCTGTGGACAAACATTCAGTTGCTTGAGAAGATAATTGTGCGAAGTACTCATATGAGAAGCAAGAAAAAAACATGGGCATGTTAACTGGTTGTCTTTATGACTGAAAAAGCGTTGAAAGAGGCTTTAAACCCCAATTCATGAAACTTAATAGTGGAAAAGGGTTAACAGTAACATTTTCAGAATTGAGGAATAAAGAAAGTGAAAACAAGAATTAAACATTGTAATATGAACTAAAATGTGTTTTATATTTTTATTTTTTTTAAATTTTGAATAGGGTAGAAAGCACAATGGTATTTTGTCACAGAATGCTCAAAATGCGTCTGTATGTGGGAAAGATATAAGTAAATAATCAAACCCACAATTCATGCTGTCTTAACGGTGCTATTGTTTTCTAAACTGGCCCTGCCAGCGCAAGTTTTCTAGACAAGTCCTGCAAGAGCTATTATTTTCTAGACCGGTCTGAATCACTGGATAGGTCACCTTGTCCAAAGGTATGTATGATTGAGGAGTTTGAACTCAACCAATTAATCACCAGTAAACGTGACCAACATTAATTACTGGACATATATATAGTACAACTACTAGGCCAGGGACGAAGCATCATGTAGTACAACACTTTCCATACACAACTCACTGCTACATACAAATTTGAAAACATAAAAAAAACTATAAATGAAAGAACAATTTTTGAATCAAGTTGAAAACGTTCTGGCAAAAACTAAAAATTGGCATTTATTTGAGCAATTTCAATTTTTGTCACAATGTTGTCAAATGTCGCCAGCTGCAAAAAGGTGACAGTGAGCTTCCATTTGTTGAAAAGGGATAAATATTACAATGCCTCTATAATTAGGTGTATATTTCATGCTCTAAATTCCTTATTTGACCTTTACACATTTTGGTTTGGTACTGAAACAAAACCAACCCACCAAGACAATTCTTTTGAGTTACTAACAACATACATTTTGTTGGTTTTTAAGAGAGATATTGTCAAAAAAGGACATGTTTACCCCTCCATTACCCTTTCCCACTAACATCAAACCTGCAGCAGATGACTTTGAAAAGATCTAGGCAAAAACAGAAAATACCTATAAATGAGGTTTTGAGCAATTTTTCTTTTGTCAAAATGTTTTCAAAAGACCTCTGCTGCAGAGGTGTCAGAAAGCGTCTATATGTAGGAAAGGGTTAACTGAAGTTTTTGGGAATGCATGAATGAAAAACAAGAGCCATGACAGTCCTATAACGCTCACCTGATTTAATAGAAGTTAAATAGTTTTCAAATTATTTACTATATATATACATAAGTATAAGCAAAGTGAACCCTGCCCTGTGGTGGTCATGTTTATATATCAACAGATCGGAATAATTTAAACAATCTCACTAGAGGGTCACTGAAAAGTTGTGCCATTCTAAATACTGTTTTAAATACGTGACACTGATCTGAGCATTGCATATGGCGTCAAATACGTCAAAAGGTAGTTTCAAACATTTTCTCCCACTTTGAAGTAGAAGGTATGCATCCTGGTTGTAGCGTTTCACAACTAAAGAAAAACGTTCGTTCAGTTGACATATCACTTGGTTTTGTTCCCACTGCACTGCGTGAAAATCCTCGAAACCACAACTACCTCCCTCTACCTGTCTTTGAGTCATGTTGGCCGGTATTCTACCGTTTAGAAGCGATACATTCATTGGACGCTATATATCGAGCCGTTCGTAACGCTCATTATAGTTAAAGTCGAGTTCGGAACTAGTAAAATTTCGACCGCGGCGGTTTTAAATGACAACGCGTCTATACACTCTTTTTTGGAAGGCTTAATGACCCGACAACCGGCTCCGATAAGGAACGATAAACTTTCTGGGACGAGGACAAGGTCGAGGTCACGCAGCCACAGCCACAATAGATGGGTATAGGGCTCTATCTATACTACTTATATTGGTACCTTGCAAGTCTAAATAAGAAGTTATTTTCTATGCCGTGAACCTTTAAGACAGCATATAGAAAAAAATATTAAAATATTTTCAATAAAGAGCTACCACAATGTAAATAAAACTATAAATGGCGTTTAAATGTTGTCGCACTACAGCATTTTGAATGACGTGTAAGCATATTTCAATGACGTCTTATTTAAGTGGTCTTTCATTACCATATTTTGTACCGTATTTGACTTAATGCGAATTTAAATCTGCGCAGGTATATAATAAATCGCAATAACAGAAGCTGGTATACATACCATGTTCCATTGGGACTTCTCACTGCTCACGAAACCTTTCATTGTTAGCGGGTTGACACTGTAAGAGTTATGGCCCCTGTAACTATTTATGGAACAAATGTGTCCGTTCACTTTGTAGTTCACAAATTTGCACGCCTTGTTCAGTTTGCAACTCTCGATGCAGTTTTGAAGCGTTGTGATGTTAAGCGTCACGTACGTTTCATTGAAGACCACATTTCCTGGACTCATGTACGTCGAGAAGTATATCTTTTCCAACGCAAAACTGAATGATTGTACGCAAAACACTATTAGTGTACACAGCCACAGGAGTTTCACACCCTGCTCCATCGTCCGCTTCTCAGGAAATATTGGTACTGAAATCCGTTTGGTCTGGTTGTCCAATGTATATCGAGTGAAAATGGTTTCGTCGATAATTAACATAAGGTATCTATTCTGTAGCAGACGACTTCGAAATTATCTGGTTAAATATATTGTAAACCTTTATTAATGAAAGTTGTTAAATCATTGAATAAAGTAGAAAATAATGGGACAAAAGGAGAAATCGCTAACCAAGGGCAATTTCTCCTTCTCAGTGTCACAATGTTTACAACAGTCGACTGCTCCATAGGCGTCTCTATGTGGTAAAAGGTAAATCTAATCAAATCCTTTTACTTTACAAATAGATTTTAGTGAGCAAATACAGAGCACTCATTAATGATCCCTTGACAAACAAACCAGTACTAGGAAGGCGTGACCACCACGGATCGAATCTTGGTCGCCCGGTTCCAAATTCCGGACGTAAAACACTCGACCACGGCGAATTCCTCAAAACGAAGATGTAAGTGAGATCCATAAAAGTGAGAAAGTGAAGATGCACTTGAGCCTGTGTATTGGAAGTTTGACCAGTAAATTCGCTGTCCGTCAACAGTTAGAATAGTCATAACAGAAATGTTACTTTTGACGAAAAGCTATAATTGTAGCTCCTATACGACTGTGTTTGATAACATACCTGGGATGCTATAAGACTCGTTTTCGCCCGAAGCTGCTTCGGTACATTCGACAAATGAGCTGTCCCCCGAGAAAACAAACATGCTGGCCTCTGCGTAATGTATCGACCAAAATCAGCCTGCGCAGTCCGAGCAGACTGATCCGAGCCGACACATTCCGTCTCAGGGAGAAAGAGGTATAGAATAATGATTCCTGAACACAGAAAATCCACAGGAGGTGAACGATTTTTATGCGCGGCATGCTTAGGCTGATCCGGTTTGATACTTTACGCAAAGTCCACATTGTTGGTTTTCTCGCGAGACGGCTCAAATGCATTATAGATAAAATATACGTCGCAAAATAAACAAATCCAGAAGTAGGTCTAAGTAAAAGTCCATAAAGTTTTACAAAGGGATATTGTTATAACTTTTCAGAAAGTGGCTTTCTAATCACGCAATTGTAATTTGAATGGACTTCCGTTTTAAAGGTGATATCCGGAGTTTTTACTGTTTAGCCATTTGTTTCGTTTAAACATTTTCTAAAAAGCCAATTTGATGTAATGAATAGAGGAAC
The DNA here is from genome assembly GCA_031761405.1 of Serripes groenlandicus. NCBI lineage: Eukaryota > Metazoa > Mollusca > Bivalvia > Cardiida > Cardiidae > Serripes > Serripes groenlandicus. The sequence goes on from JASEVX010000013.1 coordinate 9,068,617, forward strand.
TGATAAACGGCATAATTGTCAACTGTTGGCACTAGTTAAATAAAATATGCATAGAACAACAGTTTCTAGTCTGGGGATCAAGTTCTCCATTTTGACCCAATCCATAATTTGACATCTCTGCTGCAAATGACAATGAAATGATTCATGGAAAGCAGCAGAAATTAACCTTATCAAGCCTCTTTTCTTATCCTGAAATGTTTTCAACCAATACGTCATCCAATCTTCTTTCAGTGTATCCTGCAGGACAGTCTGGTCATTTCTCCCAATCTGACAATGTTTTCCATGTCAATATTCAAATACATTTTGTTGGTTAAGAATCAAGCTTAACCCAGTTTCCCTCATACGACAATTCTGCAGCAGACGACTTTGAACATATTTTGTCAAAAAATAGAAAATCTCTATAATTGAATGGATAACCTATGACTTAAACTGGAAAACATTGTGGCAAAAGGAGAAATTGCTCGTTTTGAGCAATTTCTTCTTTTGTCACTATGTTTTCAAAAAAGCTGTCTGCTGCAGAGGCGTCAGAAAGCGTCTATATGAGGGAAAAGGTTGATATTTCTATTCTATTTTTTGACAAAATATGTTCAAAGTCGTCTGCTGCAGAATTGTCGTATGAGGGAAACTGGGTTAAGGAGAAGTGATCCCAAGGTGTCGTCCTGCCAATGCAAGCAACACAAAATGAACTTGTCATTAGCGTCCAGAAAATCTAGCCAAAATGATTATGTTTCCAAATGTTAGGTGCACTAAGGGTTTGAATGAAGGACAAACAAAAATCCATAGTTATACCATGCATTTCAAAAAAGGACAGTACACTCTCATCCTAAAAGGTTTTAATCAATTTTGATCCTGTCAATAATGAAACAAGCGTTATATATGTAATACCCTGAGCACTTTTATCTATTGTACTACCCGGCCATTGTAAAACTAAAAGTGGGCGAGAGAATGCACTACAGCCCTTCAACCCAGACGTATTCCGGCACCCGAGGTCACATAGCGACAGACAGTAATCAATGTATATTTACATAACACTCCTTCGTCCAAGTTACTGGGTATAATTTTCAACATAGACATAACATAAAATCAAATGACCATCTACTCATTGATCTTTGGTCTTTTTCTTGATAAGCCTTTTCAAAAGTGGGTTTAACGCAAAGATCAACATAAAAGGATAGCAGCAGTTCTATATACATGTTGTGCCACAACATGGTTATAAATGTCAGACGGACATTACGATAAAGTCACAGTGTTTATAGAAAGAGTTAATAAAATGTATATGACTTTGCGTTAGGGGAAAGGGGGATCTTCATGAATTTCCATTATAATATCACAGGTCATTATACCTTTTCCACCTGCAAACATATTTTCATGCATCTGCAGCAGATGACTTTTATGACCATTAAGGCAAAAGGAGAATTTGCTCAAAATGATTTTTAAACTATTTTCAATAACAAAACATTTATTTATAGTGATATTTTCAAAGTCGTCTGCTGCAGATTTGTTGTATGTGGGAAAACTTTAAAGTGTTTGGGCATGAAACTGGTAGGGAAACTACAAAAGTTACATCTATTACTTCCGTAAATATAGGTGCACTTTTTGAGACTTGTTAGTCAGTTGTGTATGCAGTCTCACCAGAGTCTTCACAGTGAGTCTACGCAACAAGATCCCCATTTCCACTGACGCGGCTCGTATGTATAATGTCCAAAACAAACGGATAGAATTTCAGTTGTCGGTTGAATTTAGCCCAAAACTGTGCACCCGCACACACACAATACACACAATGTAATCAGGTCATTCGTATTTATACTGCACATGTGTCGAACGACCCTCAAAACTGCACTTTAATGTGACTGGCTATGCAGTAATGAAATGCCATTAGATATTTGAAAATTAAAACCTAACCAGGTATTTGTGAAGTCTAGCATGGTTGCTTCCCTGCTGTCATTTTATCTGCAGCAGATTCTTTGAACAATTTGGGTTTAACGCCGTTTTCATTCATTTTCCAGTCCTATCACGGCAGTCAGTTCACCTACTCTTTTGTTTCCTGGATTTCTCAAACCAGTAACTCCACACAACATACTTTCCAAGCAACTGGCTGCTTTTCCACATAGATGGATAGCTCAATGGTGAAAGATGAATGACGCTCGTCACATTGACTTTTGTCCAACGTCGACAAGAATGTTTGCTGACCTGGGTTTCCAACTCACAACCCCTGGATTGGCAGCCCACATCACTACCGACTGAGCTACCGGGGCTAGGCAGCAGAACAAATAACAAAACATTGTTTGAAGAGGAGAAGATGTAAATCATGTTTTATACTCTTTCAACCATTCCCACCTTCAGGCGCATTTTTAGGCATATGCAGCTTAATCCTTTTGAAAACAATGTGACAAAAGGATTAAATTGCTTATTTTGTCAGCAATTTAATCCTTTCGAGACACTGTTTTCAACTCTATCCAATAATCATTATTTCATTATAGATATTTTCCACATGTTTGCCTAGATGTTTTCAGTTGTCTGCTGATTATTTGTTGTATTTGGGAAAGGATTAATTAAATTCATACACGAACATTCCCAGAGTGCAACATAATTTTATCCTCAAAAGCAATGATTTTTTCAATAAGGATTTTCACTATATGTTAAGACATGTCCAACATGCAGACTCAATGTTGACACATTTGAAACAGATAACTTTTGAAAACAATGTGGCAAAAAAAAAAAAAAAAAAATGTTATGTAACAAAATTGAACTTTCAATTACCAAGAGTTCTTATGTTTTCCTTCAGATCAAAGTTGTCTACAGCAGGTTGGTGTATGAGGGAAAGGGTTTATCCAATTTATCCAAAGACTAGGTGTAGATAGTAGGTCATTGTCATAGGCACTATTAACTCTATTCTGACCTATTATGCAATATATAGAAAATGAAAGGACACTGATCCTGAACTTACAAACTTACTTACTTTCTGCCCTAAATTACCTAGTTGACATAATATTACAGCAGCAACAATAGAAATGAACAGTCATAAGGTGTTCAAATGCAGGGAAAACATTACAAGTTGCTGGAATTCAAAAAGGATGATATGTAACCATTTTCCTTTCATGATCCATGTATTTTATTTTCGTCTGCTTTGAAAACATCTGTTAACAAGAGGACCATGATGATCCTTAATATTGCTCACCTGATTTAATTGAACTTCAATACTTTTCAAAGTATTTACTCTTTTAACCCTTTTTCACCTACAGACGCATTTTGACGCAATTATTAGAAGCAGACGACTTTTGAAAACACTGTGGCCAAAGCTGAAAGTGCTCATGATGAGCAATTTCTCCTTTGGCCACAATGTTTTCAACTTTATTTAACAATTAAGCTATCTTTTATGGAGATTTTTCAGGTTTTTGTCACTATGTTTGCTGTAGATTTGCTGCATGTGGTAAAGGGTTAACATATGAGCAAAAAAAGCTTTGCCAAATAGTGGCCATGTTTATCATTTAAAACGATTTTAATATATAGAATTCATACCATTGTGAGAAAAGGAGAAAACACTCTATAATTATGTCAGCAGTGAGCAAATTTTCTCCTTTTCTCAAAATGTTTCAAATGCTGTCTGCAGTCTAGAAAAAGGTAAAGAATAATCTGTATAAGACCAAAAGCCTTGCCTTCAAATAAGTCTTATACTGATACATAATTAACCATTTCCCTCATATAGACGCTTTCTGACGCCTTTGCAGCAGACGACTTTTGATAACATTGTGGCAAAAGGAGAAATTGCTCAAAACTATCAATTTCTCCTTTTGCCTAAATGTTTTCAATTTTTTTCCAGTAATTATACGTTCAATAACTTAGATTTTCCGTATTTTTATTTGTTTTCTTGAAAGTCATCTGCAGCAGATTTGTTGTATGTGGGAAAGGGTTAACAGAAGTGTGGATCTCAGTCCCACATGACTGCAGCTACACAATTTCTGGGATTAACACCGTTTCAACAATTTTTCAATCATATTCTGATGGACTGTCAGCAACCTGGGGTGGTAGTTCCCAAACCGGCTTGGATTCACATGAAGCTGCATTGATTTAGTGAGAATGAAGGGTTTTAACCCTTTACCTCATATAGACGCTTTCTGACGCCTCTGCAGCAGATGGCTTTTTTGAAAACATAGTGACAAAAGAAGAAATTGCTCAAAACGAGCAATTTCTCCTTTTGCCACAATGTTTTCCAGTTTAAGTCATAGGTTATCCATTCAATTATAGAGATTTTCTAATTTTTGAGAAAAATATGTTCAAAGTCGTCTGCTGCAGAATTGTCGTATGGGGGAAAGGGTTTTAAATTGAGATGAGGGTCAATGTGTTCAGGATGCACAAATCATGCATTATTTATTAAAACACTGTGAAACTATTCTCCCTCCAATGGCCAGGCTGTACAGGAAAATATTGTCACTAATCAATTAGTTCACATCACTCAATTTTCATCTTCACACTTTTCACTTAATTGTTGTCGCAGAGCACCGGTAGCTATATATGTGGGGCTGTGAATCTAGGGGTTGTCAGTTTGAACCCAAGCTGGGCCAACAATGTTTCTGACATGTGGCGATAGTCAATATGACCTGAGCAACTTTCTTTTTTGACCAATGGACTAAAATTCTGTGGACAAACATTCAGTTGCTTGAGAAGATAATTGTGCGAAGTACTCATATGAGAAGCAAGAAAAAAACATGGGCATGTTAACTGGTTGTCTTTATGACTGAAAAAGCGTTGAAAGAGGCTTTAAACCCCAATTCATGAAACTTAATAGTGGAAAAGGGTTAACAGTAACATTTTCAGAATTGAGGAATAAAGAAAGTGAAAACAAGAATTAAACATTGTAATATGAACTAAAATGTGTTTTATATTTTTTTTTTTTTAAATTTTGAATAGGGTAGAAAGCACAATGGTATTTTGTCACAGAATGCTCAAAATGCGTCTGTATGTGGGAAAGATATAAGTAAATAATCAAACCCACAATTCATGCTGTCTTAACGGTGCTATTGTTTTCTAAACTGGCCCTGCCAGCGCAAGTTTTCTAGACAAGTCCTGCAAGAGCTATTATTTTCTAGACCGGTCTGAATCACTGGATAGGTCACCTTGTCCAAAGGTATGTATGATTGAGGAGTTTGAACTCAACCAATTAATCACCAGTAAACGTGACCAACATTAATTACTGGACATATATATAGTACAACTACTAGGCCAGGGACGAAGCATCATGTAGTACAACACTTTCCATACACAACTCACTGCTACATACAAATTTGAAAACATAAAAAAAACTATAAATGAAAGAACAATTTTTGAATCAAGTTGAAAACGTTCTGGCAAAAACTAAAAATTGGCATTTATTTGAGCAATTTCAATTTTTGTCACAATGTTGTCAAATGTCGCCAGCTGCAAAAAGGTGACAGTGAGCTTCCATTTGTTGAAAAGGGATAAATATTACAATGCCTCTATAATTAGGTGTATATTTCATGCTCTAAATTCCTTATTTGACCTTTACACATTTTGGTTTGGTACTGAAACAAAACCAACCCACCAAGACAATTCTTTTGAGTTACTAACAACATACATTTTGTTGGTTTTTAAGAGAGATATTGTCAAAAAAGGACATGTTTACCCCTCCATTACCCTTTCCCACTAACATCAAACCTGCAGCAGATGACTTTGAAAAGATCTAGGCAAAAACAGAAAATACCTATAAATGAGGTTTTGAGCAATTTTTCTTTTGTCAAAATGTTTTCAAAAGACCTCTGCTGCAGAGGTGTCAGAAAGCGTCTATATGTAGGAAAGGGTTAACTGAAGTTTTTGGGAATGCATGAATGAAAAACAAGAGCCATGACAGTCCTATAACGCTCACCTGATTTAATAGAAGTTAAATAGTTTTCAAATTATTTACTATATATATACATAAGTATAAGCAAAGTGAACCCTGCCCTGTGGTGGTCATGTTTATATATCAACAGATCGGAATAATTTAAACAATCTCACTAGAGGGTCACTGAAAAGTTGTGCCATTCTAAATACTGTTTTAAATACGTGACACTGATCTGAGCATTGCATATGGCGTCAAATATGTCAAAAGGTAGTTTCAAACATTTTCTCCCACTTTGAAGTAGAAGGTATGCATCCTGGTTGTAGCGTTTCACAACTAAAGAAAAACGTTCGTTCAGTTGACATATCACTTGGTTTTGTTCCCACTGCACTGCGTGAAAATCCTCGAAACCACAACTACCTCCCTCTACCTGTCTTTGAGTCATGTTGGCCGGTATTCTACCGTTTAGAAGCGATACATTCATTGGACGCTATATATCGAGCCGTTCGTAACGCTCATTATAGTTAAAGTCGAGTTCGGAACTAGTAAAATTTCGACCGCGGCGGTTTTAAATGACAACGCGTCTATACACTCTTTTTTGGAAGGCTTAATGACCCGACAACCGGCTCCGATAAGGAACGATAAACTTTCTGGGACGAGGACAAGGTCGAGGTCACGCAGCCACAGCCACAATAGATGGGTATAGGGCTCTATCTATACTACTTATATTGGTACCTTGCAAGTCTAAATAAGAAGTTATTTTCTATGCCGTGAACCTTTAAGACAGCATATAGAAAAAAATATTAAAATATTTTCAATAAAGAGCTACCACAATGTAAATAAAACTATAAATGGCGTTTAAATGTTGTCGCACTACAGCATTTTGAATGACGTGTAAGCATATTTCAATGACGTCTTATTTAAGTGGTCTTTCATTACCATATTTTGTACCGTATTTGACTTAATGCGAATTTAAATCTGCGCAGGTATATAATAAATCGCAATAACAGAAGCTGGTATACATACCATGTTCCATTGGGACTTCTCACTGCTCACGAAACCTTTCATTGTTAGCGGGTTGACACTGTAAGAGTTATGGCCCCTGTAACTATTTATAGAACAAATGTGTCCGTTCACTTTGTAGTTCACAAATTTGCACGCCTTGTTCAGTTTGCAACTCTCGATGCAGTTTTGAAGCGTTGTGATGTTAAGCGTCACGTACGTTTCATTGAAGACCACATTTCCTGGACTCATGTACGTCGAGAAGTATATCTTTTCCAACGCAAAACTGAATGATTGTACGCAAAACACTATTAGTGTACACAGCCACAGGAGTTTCACACCCTGCTCCATCGTCCGCTTCTCAGGAAATATTGGTACTGAAATCCGTTTGGTCTGGTTGTCCAATGTATATCGAGTGAAAATGGTTTCGTCGATAATTAACATAAGGTATCTATTCTGTAGCAGACGACTTCGAAATTGTCTGGTTAAATATATTGTAAACCTTTATTAATGAAAGTTGTTAAATCATTGAATAAAGTAGAAAATAATGGGACAAAAGGAGAAATCGCTAACCAAGGGCAATTTCTCCTTCTCAGTGTCACAATGTTTACAACAGTCGACTGCTCCATAGGCGTCTCTATGTGGTAAAAGGTAAATCTAATCAAATCCTTTTACTTTACAAATATATTTTAGTGAGCAAATACAGAGCACTCATTAATGATCCCTTGACAAACAAACCAGTACTAGGAAGGCGTGACCACCACGGATCGAATCTTGGTCGCCCGGTTCCAAATTCCGGACGTAAAACACTCGACCACGGCGAATTCCTCAAAACGAAGATGTAAGTGAGATCCATAAAAGTGAGAAAGTGAAGATGCACTTGAGCCTGTGTATTGGAAGTTTGACCAGTAAATTCGCTGTCCGTCAACAGTTAGAATAGTCATAACAGAAATGTTACTTTTGACGAAAAGCTATAATTGTAGCTCCTATACGACTGTGTTTGATAACATACCTGGGATGCTATAAGACTCGTTTTCGCCCGAAGCTGCTTCGGTACATTCGACAAATGAGCTGTCCCCCGAGAAAACAAACATGCTGGCCTCTGCGTAATGTATCGACCAAAATCAGCCTGCGCAGTCCGAGCAGACTGATCCGAGCCGACACATTCCGTCTCAGGGAGAAAGAGGTATAGAATAATGATTCCTGAACACAGAAAATCCACAGGAGGTGACCGATTTTTATGCGCGGCATGCTTAGGCTGATCCGGTTTGATACTTTACGCAAAGTCCACATTGTTGGTTTTCTCGCGAGACGGCTCAAATGCATTATAGATAAAATATACGTCGCAAAATAAACAAATCCAGAAGTAGGTCTAAGTAAAAGTCCATAAAGTTTTACAAAGGGATATTGTTATAACTTTTCAGAAAGTGGCTTTCTAATCACGCAATTGTAATTTGAATGGACTTCCGTTTTAAAGGTGATATCCGGAGTTTTTACTGTTTAGCCATTTGTTTCGTTTAAACAACTGAATTCATTGTTAGAATTGTGTTAATGAGGTAATTTTCCCAAAAAAGTTGCAAAAAATGCCTTTAATCGGCTATTTAATTTGCACCGGACATATATTGTTGCGAAATGGGTACTCGCTTACGTCCCTTTAATTTATCGATCGATGACGTCATAGGTCGCGTGCGGTGTGTTGTCTGCATATATCTATACATGTTTACGTGTCGGAGGAAATTATTGTGATCAAAATATTATTGGAAAATAAATAAGTGTTGCTTATGGGTGTGATTCCAAGACTGGAACAAGTATAAGTCTTTTTAAATTCCCTACTGATCCAAAGAGAAAGAAGATGTGGATAGATCGTCTAAATAGAGGACAATATGCCACGAAGAAATGTGTGCCTAGTTCTTGCTCCTGATTGTGCATGAAACATTTTGAGGACGATCAATACAGCATTAATCCAAAACTTGCAGAATCAATTGGTTACAATCAAATTGTTCGTGTTAAACTTAAACCTGACGCGATTCCTAAACGTTTTCACAATCCAACAAAGTAACCACCCAGAGAGAGAAAATCGGCACTGGCCATTTCAAGAAAAAGGTTTACAAACGAGGTAGGTGGAATATTTAAGAAACTATTTGTTTTAGTTTTTAGAATCATAATTTCTAACATTGAAACAATGGACCAATTAACCACAATGAACAGAATATTTCAACAGGCAATGAGGCTCCTCCTATGTTGTAAAACGGGTGAACCCTTATCCATGTAAGATTAGATGTCTTGGAAATCTCTGTCTATCATTTAACTGTTTTGTGTTTCTTATTCAGTTCATGACTAAGATGCATCTGTCACATTGAAACTGTACATAGCATGATCAAATGCAAGGCATTGCTTAACTAAATTTATACAGGTTCATATTAAACTGATTTTGAAAACTATAACAACTAGATCTACAATGATTATCTGATGTTAGGCAAACACTAAAAAATTACATTATGGTGTCATATGATACCCCTAATTGGATTTAAAATACTATGTTAATTATGTAGATTCTCTATGTGCAGTATTGATTAGCAATTCTTTGATTGTTCAAACAGGTGTTAATTGTGACAGTTGTGTATAATCAGAGCAATCATATCACCACAACACTGTCAGTAGTAAACTACATGGCCCATATTGGTAATTTATGGATTTTAGAGCCCTTCCCTTATTGATTAATACCTTTACTCTTAGAGTCTAAACCCTTTTCTCCATACAGCAAATCTGCAGCAGACGACTGAAAATGTTTTTGCAAAAATGTGAAAAATCCCAAAAATTGAAGGTTTTATCATTAATAAGAGTTGAAAAGAGTGTGGCAAAAGATGAAATTGATACCCCTAATTGGATTTAAAATACTATGTTAATTATGTAGATTCTCTATGTGCAGTATTGATTAGCAATTCTTTGATTGTTCAAACAGGTGTTAATTGTGACAGTTGTGTATAATCAGAGCAATCATATCACCACAACACTGTCAGTAGTAAACTACATGGCCCATATTGGTAATTTATGGATTTTAGAGCCCTCCCCTTGTTTCCCTTATTGATTAATACCTTTACTCTTAGAGTCTAAACCCTTTTCTCCATACAGCAAATCTGCAGCAGACGACTGAAAATGTTTTTGCAAAAATGTGAAAAATCCCAAAAATTGAAGGTTTTATCATTAATTAGAGTTGAAAAGAGTGTGGCAAAAGATGAAATTGCTCAGTATGAACAGTTTCTCCTCTTGTCTGGTAAACCCAAAAGATGTCTGCTGCAGATGCATCAAAATGTGTCTGCAATTGGGAAAGGATTCTGTTATATAATTGTCGGGGGACACTTAAAATCCCCTCACCCTGAAAATGATAGGGTAGTCAAATCCCCTCGACCTAAATGTTAGGGTAGTCAAAATCCCCTCGACCGAAATGATAGGGTAGTCGAAATCCCCTCGATAAGATTAGCAGGGTAATCATAATGTATAACATTAGGAGTCATCCAAGGTGTCTAAGGCTAAAATAACATTTCACTAAAAAGACAAATAACATAGTAAGTGATTTAAATAATTTTAATGTTTTACATACAGTAAATAATTTTATCATTTTAATAAATATTCAGCACACAGTTTCTAGGATATTTTATATTTTCACAGTTTAACTAACCACTTTCTACAATATTTAGACACTCATGTGTTTATCTTATTCTTATAAGTTGTCCAATCACTGACTATAATTCCTTAAGTGTTTTAACTGACAAGACCAATTTTAGGTAATTTCTATAATTAAAGGTTTTTTGTTATAGGGACGTTACGCCCCTATCACATACTCAGCCTGCTTTCGAAAAGTCGGATTACGACTGCAACCGCAGTCCACAATTAAATTCCTACGCGAAAGTCGAGTTTTAATTGGTTATAATCTGCCTTTTCAACGTTTTCATTGGTTCGACCGAATCAAGAAAAAACATCCGCTTGCATTAATTAATGATACAAAATAGTTCAAACGAGTGAAACACACTCTGAACTATGATTGACCTTAATGTCATAGGTGTTAGGTAACGTCGACGACCGTGCTGTGACCCCATTAGTTTACAACAGTGGACTTATATAGAGAAATGTGCAAATCGCTGTAAATAAAATTATTTAAAGGAGTTGAAACCATTGTGGCAAATGTAGAAATTGCATACGATAAGCAATTTCTCCTTTTGTCACAATGTTTTCGATTGTCGTCTGCTGCACATACGTCTATAAGCGGGAAAGGGTTACATACTCCCCATGAAAGCGTAACCCTTTCCGTGCTAATATAACAGTTCGAATATTGAAATATTGTTGAAAATGGAGCTATTGTTGACAATGAGCAATTCCTCCTTTTCACACAATGCTTTCAAACACGTTTCAAATTAATTATTTTCATATTTAAACGTTTTACTTTGGACATTCTTTGACTCTTTCTCCTTTCCGGACAAATTTTGAATAACATGCTAGAGATGAATGATAACCAGCAATTTTGCCTTACATCAAAGGTAAAAATATATAGTTTATATATAGCTTTGTGGAAAAAGAGGAAATGGGTCACGATAAACAATTCTGCTGCACATGCGTCAAAAAGCGACTTTAAGCGGGAAAGGGTTGAACCGTTTCTGTTATAGCTACTTAGTTACATAACAATGTTGGAAGTATATTTGCCAACGGAGCAATTGCTGACAATGAGCAATTCCCCCTTTCCAAACACTGCTTTGAAACATGAATCAATTTTTTTCTATAACCTAGATAACGAAAATATTTGTCTACAGTTATTATTTTAACCTTTGCCACTTTTAGACACATTAGATGAATGATAATCAGCACATTTGTCTTTTTCCATAATGTTTTAAAAACTATTCAAAATAATACTTTTATTAATTCAGGTCAAGATTTTAGCCTTAGTTAAATGTTGTTTTCTGTATATTTAGTCTATGTGGTCAAGGGTAAGGAAGACTGTTAACAAACTTGTTATTACATAACCCGTACATGCATGCCATAAAAGAATGGTACTAACGGTCTCACCGCTACTGGGAAAGGTCGCATTTTGTGTTAAATATTATCATGTGTTGCTGTATATCAACCAAACTAGGAAATAGAAATTAAATCTACAAATTAAGTTAATTTCAACACTGATTGTTGGGGTTTAACGCCGTTTTTAACATTTCCTATATTATATCATGTCGGCCAGTTCACCTACAAATGTGTTTCCTGTTTTTTTCACACCAGTACTCCGCACAACAATCTCCCCAACCAACTGGGTGCTTTTTCACATAGATTTAGCCCATTTGTGAAAGACGAATGACGCATGTCGCATTGACTTTTGTCAAACGTCGGAAAGAAAGTTGGCCGAAAATGTCAACATACACATGAGTTATAATCGCAAGGTCATTATTTATGTTATAATTGAGGCGCTTCCAGCGATTTTGGGACTAAAATTATAATGTATATGCATTTGCGATAATTGAAGACTCAACGTCCGTCAACGTGTAATCTAGTCCTAGACGTATCTGTTGACAAATAAACTAGAAAAATAGTCTAAATAGGTGTTTTGACGCATCGAACCAGTCTTATGAAATCAATACTTTATAAGTTGTCTCTGTCTGTAAAGCTTCGAGGTATAATCCGGCGTCCGGCCGGCTGTCTGCCTGAATTAGCATTCGTCCGTCCGTCATGGATTGCATGTATTGGTCAAAACGTTGTTTCTGTATGGCAGATTTATTTCAAAGTGGTCACACTTATACCGTGTGATCAGGAGAACGGTAAAATACTAGGTACATAACTCTGGTCTGCTTATTTTAGTAATCTCCATTTTTCCTTATTTAGTTCAGCGATTGTCTTAATTAATTTCCATTGTATCCATTTCAAACTTGGTAACTTATGACCTACATATTTGCAGTGCACCATTACCATAACTTAAGCATGCTGCGTTTGGATTGTGTGTATGTTTGTCTTTCCATGTTCTCATTTATTATATGACTTTCGCATGCAACACATGTGTTCCGTGAAATGCCCTTGTTTCGTTAATGAGTGCTTCCCAAGCGACTGACTGTCTGTCCGTCTTTGTGTTCATCCATCCGTCCGTCTGTCCGTCTGTCCGTTATGGTTTGCATTAATGGGTCAAAACTCTGTTTCTGTTTCGCGGATCCATTTCAAAGTCGTCACACGTATGCTTTGGGATTAGGAGATCGATACAATATTTTGAACACAAATCTGATCTGGTTTTTTAGGTGTAAAACTAATTTTTTCATTTCTTCGGTTATTGTCTAAAAAGATGTCCAATGTATCAATTTAAGACTTGGTGTATAGAAAACTCAGGGCTACAGATGTGCAGTGCAATAGAAACATAACTATAGCATGCTTTCGATTGTCTTTCATTTATCAGCATGATTACAATATACATTGTGGATCTTCAGTGATTTCTGAACTGGAAATATTTTAAGTAAGGATCGCTGCTCGGTGTTTTGTCAATTTTTTGTCCTTCGTGATTTATTTTGTTTATACAAGAAAAGGGTCAAACTTTGATAAATTAGGTATTTGTTATTGGCAGGCAATATGTGTTGCTTCGCACATTTTTGGTTTGGTTTGTTTAAAGGTCATTGTTTCATTGTTTCAACAATGTTTGTCTATATTATCTTTGCCATATATTTTCAACTTACATATGCCCCTATACCATCAGCACTTTCAGAGCTTTGATTATTATATCTAGAGAAGAAGAATGAAAGTAATACAAATATTCCCAGCAAACAATTGACGTTGGATAGACGTTGTAACAACGTCAGAAACTGACGTTGGATAGACGTTGTATATTGGTTGAAAATGAAAGTTTGTTAGACGTCAGACTCCGACGTTGGAACAACGTCGGAATCACGACGTTGGATCAACGTCGGAATCACGACGTTGTATCAACGTCGTGATAACGACCAAAATCCAACTTATAAACATGCATACCACACAGGCATCATGTAATAAGGAATTATACGCACGTCTTATTTCCTATATCTGGACAGTATCCCAGACTGTAATTAGTACAGGATTTACTACATTCATTATATAACAAACAGGACTAATAGTTATCTCTAGATAGAGATTGTATGGCTTATTTAAGAGAGAAATTGTTTTCTCACACAAAATGGTACGAATCGGCGCGATGCCGAATCGGGTTGAATTGTGCAAGGAACTTTACGCTAAGTTTTCATTGAAACAGCCGTGTAAAACAACAGGACATGAGTGCTATATACATTTAAACATACATTGCATCAACTAACCTAGTTGTATTATTTTAAATATGAACAATAGAGCTGTAATTGAATCTTTTCTCTCTCGCACACGGTTAACAAAATGGCGGTCAAAATTGGTTCAAAAGAGGCGCGCCGATCTATTTTTAAGGAAAGTAAACATGATTTTTTTTTCGGAATTATCGAAATTACATGATAAGAAGCTATCTTTATAAATATTTCTGCAAATCTTTGTTCAACAAGATGAATTCAAACAAAATATTTTAAAAGAAAGGAAAAAGTAAAAAAAATGCGACACCACGTGGAAATTCCAATTTCAGAAACCAAGGGCACAAGCAAGGGAAGCAACTTGAATAAATAAAATGATCGAGTTTTAGTATTCATTTGCAGCAGCATCACGATTATTGAGCAACTTTTTGTCTTATCATGTGTATAAAATGTATAAACTTGATAAAATACTACTTATTACAAACTATGACCAAAACACAACGTCGGTTCGACGTCTAATTGCGACGTCGAACTGACATCGTGATTTCGACGTTGATACAACGTTGTATATAAGTCGCCGACGTCGCGACCTAAATCCAACGTATATCCGACGTTGATCCAACGTCATGTGTTTGCTGGGTTGTGTGTTTAGGTTTCAAATACTTTTTTGTTTTCAATTGGGAATTGAATAAAGGGATTTATGTGACATAATTAAAAGAAGAAACATATGCTACATGAATAATAACAATATAGTATACATATTAATATCATTGTCTGACCAAGCACGGAAAGCCATGTTTTCCTTATACGCACTTTTTGATAAGGTTAATTTCGATATCAGGGATAAAATTAAGTTATTTGATAGCATGGTTAATCCTATTTTGAGCTATGGATCAGAGGTATACGGATTTCACAAATCTTCTGACGGAGAAAAGGTTCACTTGAAATTTATGAAGAATATTATGGGCTTAAATCGCAATGTAATGAATGCTTGTATTTATGGTGAACTTGGGCGATTCCATCTGTTTGTTACTAGAAAAATTAGAATTATCAAATATTGGTATAAGCTTGGCAAAACTCCGGATTCCCTGATGTATAAACTCATGTATAATTGTAATAACATTGGCTCAAACAATTGTAATACATGGTCTGTTAAATGTGAAACAATTGTTATGTGACTTAGGATTTCAATTTTTATGGAACAGTACTGCTGTAAATGATGGTCATGTCGCCGCTATAACACAACGAATATATGATAAATATTTACAGCATTACCACAATGACATTGAAACGTCTAGCAAACTTGATACATTTTCACTAATACAAAATGATATTGCATTGGAACCATATATGGTACATGTATCGAACTTCAGATATAGACAGGCATTAAGTAACCTGAGATGTTCAAGCCATTCTTTAGAGATCGAAACCGGTCGACATAACAACACACCACATACCAGTAGAATATGTAAAAAATGCACAATGAATGTTTTGGAAAATGAATATCACTTTATTCTAGTTTGTCCCTATTATCAAGAAGTACGAAATAATATTCTGCCTAAATACTATTGTAAATGACCAACTAGGCAAAATAGTGTACAGCTGCTTAAATTTCAATCTACAATAGTTATGAGCTAGTTGGCTAAATTTACATACAAGGCTTTCATTTATCGCCAAAAAGAAAATGACAAATCTGTATAACATTCCTATCTAGATTGTTAAAATTTATTATATTTTTCTCAGGTTATATAATATAAACATTATTGTCCGCCTGTAAGGACTATAAAATATTTGTAATGTTTTTCGTCAATACAAATCTTTTGACTTTGACTTTGAATATCATATTAATACTGATTAACACAATCAATGGTTGTGACAAACAGGATTAAAGCAATTATCACCTTAATTCATTTATAACAAGTGACTGAATTATCACCAATCATTGGGGTTTTGTTTACTCTGCATTTTCAATCAATACGGTTTTGTCTACTGTGCATTTTCAAAGAAGGATTTTGTCTACTCTACATTTTCAGTGATATGGGTTTGGATAACGGGTAATTATTGACTGATCACTAAGATGACTGTAAAAGGAAATGTTTGCAAATTTCTTATTATAGTTAAAAATAAAATAGAACTGATGTACTATATTTTAATTTACATTTAGCTTTACAAGAGCATATATGATCTTAGATTGAGCGGATTATGATATACCCATCGAGGGGATTTTGACTATCCTATCATTTTGGCCGAGGGGATTTTGACTAACCTATCATTTTGGTCGAGGGGATTTTGACTACTATGCCATTTTCAGAGTAAGGGGATTTTGACTGAGGGGATATTGACATACACTCTAATTTTCAGAGTCATCTGCTTAAAAAGGTATGTCCCAAAACATGTCAAAGGTGGACAACTAGAATTAAAATGTTAACATAGAGATAGTTGAAAACATTGTCAAACGATGTGAAACTGCTTATCATCTTTTTTATAGTTGTCTGCTGCAATAAGTGTCAAATGTTGCCTGCATGGGGGAAAGAGTTTATTTACAGACACATTCTTGTTTAAAGTTTGTCAATGAAATCAGAGACATATATATACAGAGATTCGCAGGTGTACACTTTTCCCATTCATAGATTTACAACTTCACGCGTGGTACGAGGTTAAGTGAGATTACAGTCGGATGTTGTGATTGCGCAAGAATAGCCAAATTATTTACAGTCAGCAGATTTCATTTTATCAGTTATTAATGGATTGTTCTACGTTTATTTAAAACGTTTCTTTTGGTATTAAAGGAGTACAATAGTTGATTTTGAAAGAAACTTCTAACAGTGACGATACAGAACTGCAATCGGTAAATAAGGTGAGTTCCTATAATAAATTTGGTGGGTTGGGTAACGTGGTTTGAAAAATATTGTCATCTCCTTCTTTTTTCATTGAATATCTACGTCTACTTGTATGTTATAGTAAATTTACCTTTTAGTCATTCTTGCTGTATAATAATAATGTAATAAAGCAAATCAGCTTCAAATTTAAAGCAATAACTTGAAAAAGACCAGTCACGTCCTTCTTGTTTTTAGTGTTGTTTTATTTACCTTTTTGTAGCGCATAGAACATTTTCTTTGATTGATAAAACGCCAATTGTTTTATGATTTCTTCACAAACAAGCATTTTTCTTATGCATAAAGTAACACAAATTATAGAAATATGTTCCTAAATGAGGAAAAAGGCCATAGTAAATTCACTTCTTTCTCATTGGAAAATAATTTCAGTCTTCCTTGAACAACATTTTCATGCATCTTTTGTAGAGCAAAACATACTTTTCTTTGATTGATAAAATGCCAATTGTTTTATGATTTCTTCACAAACAAGCATTTATCTTATGCAGAAAGTAACACAGATTATAGAAATATGTACCTAAATGAGAAAAAAGACCATAGATAATTCACTTCTTTCTCATTGGAAAATAATTTCAGTCTTCCTTGGACAATATTTTCATGCATCTTTTGTAGCGCATGAAAACGTTTTCTTTGATTGACAAAAAGCCAATTGCTTTATGATTTCTTCATCTACAAGCATGAATCTAATGCAGAAATTAACAACATTTATAGAAGTTTGTTCCAAAATTTAAAAAACAAGGCCCTAGTAAGTTCACTTCTTTTTCAATGGGACTTTACATCAGTTTTCCTCGGACAATATTTCATACATCTTTTGTAGCGCATACAACCTTTTAATTAATTGATTAAAATACAATTGTTTTATGATTTCTTCATCTACACACAGTCTATTTAGGTCTCTGATGAAATATACAATTTGTTATGAAGATGATTTAAATGTTTAATTCACAAGTAGTTTTTATTAACAAACATTTCAAAAGTCCATATCGTTTGTTTGATTGGTAATAATGATTCAAGCCTAAAATATTTCAACATGTAGATTCTAGTTTTTAATGTGAGACACAATGTCTCTTGAGGGCAGCTCTCAGTCTCTATATTTCACTTGTCAATGATGTTCAATAAATCTATATTTGAGAATGCTAAGAAAGGAAAGATTTCAGAACATAGTTTACTTAGCAATTATAAGATGATTAATGTTTATGCTGAATTGAAGGGTTACTGTACTTTGCAGAAGTTTCATTACCCTTGTCATATTATGTACACCTTGATATATTGAAAATTCCAATTATCAACAGTATCACTCACAGGTACCAGTATTGTAGGTCTGTTTATTGCCTATATTCAACATGTTGAATATAGTGGAAAAATCAAATTTACCTATTACATAAAAGATTTTTAAAATAGCATTTATTTTTTATATAATCTCAACAGTTTATGAAATTAGCAGTGGTCCTACTCCTATCATGTTGTGGTCCCTGAGCAATAAATTCTGGTTCGGACCAATGACATATTTCCTTTGGCCAGTATATTTTTACATGTAATATATAGCATAACCAAATGTTTAGGATTTGCAGGCCAGTGAATATAATATAATAATTTCAATGACTGTCCTAATATAATGATATAGTAGCAAAATGTGATAACTTCTATGAAATAGTGAGATTTTTTTAACACTAATGATTCTGGTACCTGTGAGAAAGACTAAGTGTATCAAAGGTTCTACGTGCTTATGTGTAGAATTTGGGTATTTTTTACATTCTGTTTACCAATATTCGCTTATAAATGCATTTCATGTTATAACTTTCAGATCAAAATAAAGAGTAGAGAGAAAACACAAGAATATACTATTTATGAGCCATTTTCCGCAGATGAAAACATGTACACAGCCGTTCCTGTACATTCCAATGTTATAACCACAAACCCTACTACAACCACAACTACAACGGTTACAAGCAAGACAATGTCTTCTGTCAGCTGTCATACAGTACAGTCAAGTTCTTGTCCTCTAAATTGGTTTGCAGGGGTAACTGCAACACTTGGAACATTACCAACAGTAGCATCAGCCTCTGTAACTGAGTCAACGAACGAAAACGTTTATGAGAGCACAGATCCCCAGATGGAAACTACTGTACTCCACATGCAAACACAGACACTTTATAATCTAATTGTAAGTAGAATTGCAAATATTTCCTTTTCCCAACTTATTTTCCAATATCAGATATTATACTTTAATCTTTCCATAATGCAAACAATATTTGATAAACTGAAGCAGACAACTCATAAATGTTGCTTGTCAGAGATAGTTGGAAATTTACAGTGAGTTCATGCAGTATAGGTTTTATACTCAAGTTCATTCAGATAAATATTTAGCCATGCAGACAATATTTGATGCACTGCAAAAATCATTGTTGCCACTGTGGCTGCGTGACGCTCAATAAGAATGGCAGCAACATTGCTTGAACTGTAAGAGCCGGCTAAATGGGTGTGAATGAATCATCAATGGAGTCAATGCAACCAGGTACCTTTGAGCTCCAGCAAGTCGGATGGTATTGGTTTTGTCATGAAACGGGTATTTCAGTTACTTTTCTTGTTGGTCATTTTATTTCAGTCGTTATCATTCCGTTTCATAGAATGCTTCTACAACATCAAGATCGCCATTAATTAATTAAATCTGTTATTATATCATCTTTCCCGAGAGACACATGATGTAAGTACTTGGGTGTGATTTCCGAATATATAGTTGTTTATTTGAAATAATAGTTTTATATTCATTTCCTGTATTTTGAGTGTAGGCCCGTTTTGAAATATGCAATTTAATCAATCACTCAGACGCTCATTAAATTGTTTATAATATAGGCGCACAGCGATGATGTCCGAAAGCATCGATTATTAGAGCACGTGCAGTATTACTATATAAGCTCGGGTTTTTAGTAGATCAGTCAGTCTGTGTTCTGCAGTCAGCAAGAACATATCTCCCTCAATCGGCAACGTACGATTTTGAGAAGTATTGGAGGGGTAACTAATAGGGTTCCCTCAGAGTTGCAGCTTCGGCTCGGAATTGAAGGGATCTCTTCAACATACCACTGTCATCTCGGGTCGTACAGGCCAGTGAATGTATAATTATTGGTTTAGTTGTACGAGACAAACGGTTCCAGACGTTTCAGCGGTTGTACACTACCTGTTCCGTATCATTGACGGTTTCAGACTGGTACAGTATGTATCAGCCATATATAGCATCAGGCAGCTTGTTTTGGTTCAAACCCGTTCGTGTTCTTCGTCACAGCAGTACACGTGACAGTTTGATACATTATATACCTTTATCTCATAAGCGTTATTATTATACCTCACTTGACTTTGTAATGTTAAATTCTCATATAGTCATCATGGGCAATTTCTTACTGTCTCATGCTAACGGTACGTTTTTGACCGGTTAACAGTATACTGTAGTAGATATACCCATGTTCACCTCCCCTACAAAAGTACAGCATAAATTGAATAAAATTTAATAAATCTGTAATTTTCATAGAATTAAAAGTGACTGTATTTATGTCTAACCATATTGGATAAATTGGCAATTTTCTGACTGACAAAACTTTCCATTGCGCAATGTTGAGACTATTTTTTTCTAATTGGAATTGCTGGTTACAATATCCTGTGTTCTTTATCGTTAAAGAATGTTTACAGTTGCTGTAAAGTGTGTTACCTATGTAAATAATGTATGATACAAAAATAATAAACGGGCTGTCAAGCGACAGTTGGAAACAAAAGATGTTGAGCCTTTTTATAACTTGACTTGAAAGACAAGGCTCACAGAGCATTCCGGCATGTTTTTAAACGGATTGGAATAACTTGAACAATCTTGGAAGAGGGTCACCCAAGAAATATTTGTGCAAAATACTTTTTCAAATCGGGCAAGTACTTATTGACAAGACGATTTTCATAGTATTCAATATACATATATAAGGAAAACAAGCTCCTCCCCCTGGCGGCCATGTTTTTCAACGAATCAGAATCATTTGAACAATCTTAATAGAGGGTCACCTTTGGAACATTTGTGCAAAAGAAGTTTCAAATCGGGCCTGTACTTTTGGACAAAAAGATTCTTAAAGTGTTGGCATTTTCCCACTTTTCTAATGTCGCAGCAACCAAAGTTCTATATGGAATTGAATTCTTTGAAAACCACCTGGGGAACATTCCTTTAACATTATTTTTAATTCGGCTCAATAGTTAAGGATGAGAAGTCGTTTGTAGGAAAATGTGAACAGACAGCCGACGACGACGACGGACGACAGACGGTGAGGTGAGAGTGATCACAATAGCTCACCCCGCACTTCGTGCTCGGATGAGCTTAAATCAAGCACCACACCATCGCGGCCATGTTTTCCAACGGATAGGATAACAATATTCGTAGAGGGTCACTCAACGAACATATATGTAGAATTAGTTTTCAAATCGGGCCTGTACATTTGGACAAGAAGATTTTTTAAGTGTTGGCACTTTTCCCCTTTCTGATGCCACAGTAACCAAATATCTAGTTCGAATTTAACAATTTGAACAATTTTTCATGAGGGCTACCTATAAAACCTTCCTGTGAAATTACTTTGAAATCTGACCAGTACTTTTCAGAGAAGAATATTTGAATGGACGCCAGACGATGGACGCCGGACGTTGAGTGATCACAATAGTTCACATTGAGCACGTTGTGCTCAGGTGAGGTAAAAATGCTCTTCATAAGTAATTTCTTCTTTTGCCACAATGTTTCCAACTCCTTTTGATAATTATACATTAATTTATAGATTTTGTCCATATTTCTGTTAAGACATTTTCGAGGTCGTCTGCTGCAGATTTGTTGTATGTGGGAAAGGGTTAAGAATAAACAAAAGCACAGCAACTGATCCTTGATGTCAAAGCTCATCTGATTGAAATGTTTTAACTAACACACAAAATGGCTATGATGGCTCTGGATCGCTGGTTTGAGTTGTGTAATGTGAGTTGTGGTGGAAAACGTGAACAGACGGAAAAACAGATACGCGACGGATTGAAGGAGGATAACGAAAGGAACATTCCTATTAAGTTAAATTGGTGCAGTTGATAAGGAGGATACATGTATGCCATTTGAAGCTTTAAGTTAATGTTACCACTACTCTGATGCCACCTGTATGCTATGTCTTTCAACCAATCATTATGGCTTGTAACAAATATGTAGAGGGTCACTGGAGGATCATTTTCAGACAATTATCTTGAAATCAGACAAGCATATTTCATACTGATTCGGCCTATATTCAATGTTTTAGAACCCATCCATTTAGGTTGATTTCTTTTTTTAGATGGACACCCAAGGTAAATTTCTATCAAATTATATTTGAATCCGGTGTAACGTTGTAAACTGACCCCCATAGAAATAATGACCCCCCCCCCCCCCGGTCATTATTTTATATAGAATAATGACCCCTTTCTATAAAATACTGACACCCCTTATAAAATAATGACCCCCCGTTTTTATCTATAAAATATTGACCCCCACCTAACCTATTACTAACATACTCTATATCAATTCAAGTCACTGTCGTATTTATAATGCTTATATATTTGTTGTTGTTGTTATTGTTGTTACTGCTGCTGCTGCTGCTGCTGCTGCTGCTGCTGCTGCTGCTGCTGCTGCTGCTGCTGCTGCGTCTACAGCTGACACAACAGCAGTATAACTTAGAGGCCCCGCTAAGAAATAAGCGTGCATCTATTGAAAATGAAATTTAAAATGGTTTTCATTTGAATTATCATTATTGTACTTAAAGAGAAGTATTACAATAATAGAAGATATACCTAAGTCGTTTTAAGGTTACTATAGAAATAGAGAGAACCGATATTTAGGATGGAGGATAATTTGGTTTTGTTTACAAACAGTGTATTATCATCTTTTATTAGTCATCGGAAATGATTCTGGTCATGTTTTCTTGATAGAGATTGATATCATCCTTTAGAAATAAAGCGTTTACGAAAATAGAAACATTTGGAAATATATTTTATATGCTGGTTCGTCATCGATTTTGGGCCTTTATAAAGCCTATTTTACAGAGAAGATTTTTTTCTTTGCTTCTCCAGATATGGCATTTGATAAACACTGAAACCCGAAGAAAACCAGACTAGAAAGATTTACATAATGTGCAATCAGCGATCTGACGCCAATCACATTTTTACTGGTCACTCATTCTAATTGTTTGTTGTGTATATTCGATTTCTGTCGTTACAAACATTATTGCATATCAGCTAAAATATTTGTTGATAAAGTTTCATTCTTCCGGTTTTGTTTTCAACTTAAAAGGCAACATTTTTCTACTGAGTGACGTCTGATAACCTTTGTTCATACCGCGGTGGCATTGTTCAAAGTCACCGCTTAAATCAAAGAAAGCCAGGCTAACCCTAACCCTAGGCTAAGTTTTATTTTTCCAAGATTTTTCCCAGATTCGTTGAGATAGTACCTTTAACAGCCTCGTAACTTTGAGACATCGCATTATGCTACGCATACATGTATATAATTATTAATTTACCTTCTGTACAATATAGGGTAAGCATTCTGGAACTTATGGTAACGGTGATTTTGTCCGAAATTTTAGAAGAAACATCATTTTGTTATTGCATCCTACATGTTGCACTAATTTCGTAATAGCATGGGCTCGCGGGCTCATTGCGAAAAAATGCTATTGACGGTAGAATAGTTTTCTGGAGTGCAAGATTGTAAAAAAGGCAATTCATACGTGGAAAAGCACAATGTTTTATGCCATCCCTGAAAGTGATGTCAAATACCCTTAACCTTCTTTATGTCACCTATATGTCACTCATATATACCACCAAAAATAGGCGAAACGGGTGTGGGATAGCCCAGTGGTTTTATTACCTGTGACGCTCCTCGTCGTTAGAAATTATTCAAATATCAGTGTATTGTTGAAGAGACATCCTTCTTTGGATTTGGGGTATTTGTGTCACTTTTCAGGCATTTTTAAGTAGAAAAAGTAAACAAATATATCAATATAAGGCATAAAATATGCAAATCGGTTGTGGGGAAGTCCCATGTTTTATGACCTGTGACGCCCATGACAATAAGATGTTGTTCGAATTTAAGGGCCATAACTCCCACAGGTGGAGCAAATCCATTTCTTTCTTTCTGCACAACTAGGCATCGGTAGTAGTAATCCCTGAAAGTTTGAATTAATTCCGTCCAATAATGAATGAAGAGTTGCGGTCACAAAAAAAAATGTTGCACGCACGGACGCACGCACGGACGGGAGCCATTACCATATTCTCCTCCGATGCCTATCGGTGGGGATAATTATGTTATAAGTGTACCCTAGATGGGTTAGGGTTAGTGTTTGGGTTAGGAAGTCGTTATTCTATAGGGGGGTCACAATTCTATGTGAGGGTCATTTTTCTACGTGTGGGGGAGTCACTATTCTATATAAAATAATGACCAGTTGGTCATTATTCTATGGGGGTCAGTTTACAACGTTACACCGGCAAGAAGATACAAAGAAGAAGACAATTTAATGATTGGGCATTTCCCCCCTTTCTGATGCTTCAGTAACCAAAGTTCCTCATACAATTTAAATCTGTGAAGCAGGTCCGCCAAAGGAACACTCATGTGAAGTTCGGTTGAAATTTGTCCAGTGGTTTAGGAGTAGATGTCGTTTAAAGCTATAGATATATTGCTACAAGAGGACCATGATGGTCCTTAATCGCTCAACTGATTTAATAGAAATCACAGTTTCCAATGTCCTTACGTGTCTTCAGGTGACCTAAAAAGTGTAACTGGAAAACACCAGATATCCTTAAATTAATTTATCTCATGACATGCATCTGAGAGTTAGAAATGTATTAATAATTTGTAAATATTAAATCCTTTGAATATACTATCAACAGTTTTCGACACAAAATTCCAAAATGCAAAGCAAACATCAGGAGAAACCCCATACGCATGTAGTGACTGCTTTGTTCAGTTAGAATACAACATTATAGAACTACATTTTCCCTGTGTGCTTTTTCGACCTATGTTTTGACAGACTGCTCCTGTGCCGGTACCTCCTATCGCAGTCACTACATGCGTATGGGGTTTCACCAATGTGAGAAGCTAAATGTCCCTTCATGTAACTCTTTTCCACGAGCTTTATACCATAGATGTGGCACCCATATTTGGCGTCGGACGACTCATGGTGACTGTGCATAGAGAGCTCGGCGTTGGTAGCAAATTGTTTCTGGCAGGTTACACAGACGAACTGCTTCTCCTGACCATGTACCCTGCACCTAAGAAGGACAAATAATTAGCTTACATTTAAACTCGGCGGGTAGTTGCTCAAAACAGTAAAACGAGCAAGATTTCACGTTTGACCATAATTTCTTTGAGCTTTCAGATACCTATTAGTGTAACTTAGTTTCCAAGTAGATACAGATCTAATGTAACTAGTCACCAAAACATGACAAGCAATACATTTTTTACAAGAATCACCATCAGAGAATGTTAACTTATATCGACAGAGAGGTAGAATTTAATGTTACTCACATGTGTCTAGCCAGTCTCTTTGCTGTATAACTCCTTCCCACAGCAGGAAAACCGCCCGACACCACTGTCTTTCTTCGTGGTTTTTAAGGCTCCATGCCGCTTCATTACAGACCCACACCACTTGCAAACGAAAGCCATACTTTTCTGAAAGACAAATAATCGTATAGTTCAATACAAATTATGATGGTGTGTGACTTGAGTAATCGCATACAATGACTTAACGCTGGACGTCACGGATGTGTCATAATATTTAAAGTCACCGTTTTGGTCTAGTAAACTAGGAACGATTGTGTTTTAGGAGAAACAGAAATTCGATCTGCACATTCCCGAGATCACACGTACTTTGATTGATACTTAAAGTATTTATCTTTTCGGTCAAAAGTGTGTTTAATTATTCCATACGTAACGTGCACCACACGGCTTCCGAGTCGGTTACCCATCCCAACTCTAACCGGGGATGTTGTTGCGTAACTTGCAGCATAAGTCGGTCGTCAAAACAGCATCACTGAAAAGCTAGCTTACCAGCAGGGCTGGTTTTGAACGACTATATACCCGACCCCTCTAACCGTTACACATACACTGAATTATAACAGAGGAATATATTACGTGTCGGCCTAGGGCTTTAGCCCCTGGTCATAGCAGTAATACCATTTTTTCGGAGTTGGCAGCCTGCCAATTGCTGTAAGCACCAAACAACGCATGAGAAACCGCGCGGGAAAATAGTTCATCATGGATTCAACAAAACTGCATTTAAAAGGTTAGGATCTCCCCCATAAATATAATTTTAATATTCATGGAACATCAGTGAAAAACTTAAGGCGTGAATACTCCAATACAAGTTTAAGAAATGCTTTAGAAATTAATGCGCCGAGAGGTCAAATATGGACGCTTGTTAACATTATTAACATTCGAGAAGAGGAACGGAAAGAAAGAAAGAAGTCACGTGAAAAATACATTGCGGATTAACCGTGCGTCGATTAATTTATGGTAAACAAAGAAAAAGCGTGGCAAATGTAGTTGCGGATTGAGCGGGGGCCCATAGGGCCTGTGCCCGACTACCCTCCCCTCCACCCCAGGAAATAAGTCACGTGAAATATACAGTGGCGGATTAACCGGGAGGCCGTAGGGCCCGTGCGTCGAAAAATCCAATCTACCAGCAGCCCCCAGGCCGTCAGCACTGCAGTGCTTTTATATTTTCTAGTAGCTACTATTTTGGATTATAGCTCTATATGCAATGCATATGTACACTTTTTGACAAGCCATGAATTTTGCTCCTGATGTTTGCCAAATTATAAAATCACTTGTAAGTTCAATCGACGCATTGATAACTGTTTTGTTCCTAGAAAAAAAAGCATTATATTGACAAGTCCAACGAGTCGCAGAAACGGGTATTTCGACTAAACATGCACTGAAAGGTACCGATCGGCAGCTATTTATATGCCATCTTTTTTAGGCTACTTCATTTTTTTCGATATGTCAAAATAACAAAGAAACTGCAACATGTTTACCTCGGAGTTCTGTCCAACAATGAAACTATCCTTATAGGTTGAATTGGTGGAAACTGATGATTAGATAGTTAATACATGGAAACCATTTCTCCGTTATCTATCTGTCCGATCCAATGAACAAGGTTAGGGGCAGAATAGAAACCTCCTGATGTTTGCATTTGCGGCCACGTGATATTTCTTGTTAATCCCCTGTGTCTCTGTAAATAAAAAGGCAAATTTCATTCAATGTTTAATTTTGTATTTTGCACAATATTTATATTATTAGTAAATGTGGCTGTAATGTTTGATAAAATATATAAATTTTATATTTGTAATACTTATGTTAATATATACGCTATTTGTTACTGTATAAACATGGGTATGTTGTCCATTGTAAAGGTCGCTATATTGGAGGGATATCAGTATATTACAGGCATTCCATCTCAAAACATATACAAGTGGTAGAAAAACACCAAAATGGCATCATTTGGCTGAAACTTAGCAAAGATATGTTTGATTTGAATAACGATGTTTACATATGCACAGTTTAAATCCCTACAAACTTCAAATGTAATCGATTTAAACAATTTTGACTTTTTTGAAAATATATATGCAGGTCTAGAAAAATATGAATCACTTGGAACCTATTTCGTAATGGGCGATTCAAACAGTAGAACTGCAAACCTACAAGATGTTTTGGATTATGACATGTATATTGATAATCTATCAAATAATGTAAACATTACCCCACGTGTTTCAAAAGATCACGTGATAGATACGCATGGAAGGCGCTTGATCGAGTTATGTCAATCTACCTCATTCATAATCGGTAACGGTCGACTGCGCAGTTACCATGACATTGGGGATTATACATTATATTCAAGCAAAGGCTCTAAAAGGGAAGACCATATCACATGAAAATAATTATAGTGATGTTGATGAAAATGACAATATATGTCTTATAGAATTCGATGACTTTGCACAAATAATTCAATAACAAAATATAGAAATTCAAACCCTATGCAATAATATAGAGAAAAATGATAATATAGATAACATAACCAAATATTTCGTTGCTATCATCAGAGAAAGTGGACTTAAGGTTTTTGGTAAGACATTCAAAGCTAAAAGTAAAAATCAAGAAAGTCCGACAACAAATAAAACGCCTTGGTTTAATGAAAACTGCTTTGACGCTAGGAAACAGTTTAAAAAGGCCAGGAAGGTTTTTAACAGAAACAAAGCTTCAAATGAATTACCTAAAAACTATGTCACCGAAAAATAAAATTACAATAAAATAAAACGAATAAATAAATGTAAATACCAACAACAAGAAAGAGACAAACTTACTAAATGGAGTAAATCGAATCCAAAACAATTTTGGAAAACAGTGAAAAAACAATACAGCAAACAACAGAAACAAGCACAATCCTTAACTGTCACAGAATTACATGATCATTTTAAAACTCTGCATACGAGCAACGTTGAAGAAATCAACAACATAAATGGTACACATATTGGCAGTACAGAGAATAATGAAAATGGTGATATCTTTCAAATTAATAACATCGCTCCCAATCAAACTAATGACAATAGCGGTCAACCAAATGAAAATAGTGACAACATACTATACGACGAGGATCTCGATGTCGAAAGCACGATGTCGGAGCTACGTACCGCTGTATTTAGTCAAAATGATAACAAAAGCAGTAATTTAGACAATATATGTGCAGAAATGTATGAACATTCTTTTAGCGAAACATGTCACATTTTACTAAAGCTATTTAACAGAATGTTATCAAAGGGAGAGTATCCAACCTGTTTCGGGGAGGGAATAATATGTCCTGTATTTAAAGGAGGCGATCTTGAAGATGCAAATAATTATAGAGGCATCACGCTGATAAATATTCTGTCAAAAATTTACTCGCAAATTCTTTTAAACAGATTGTCAAAATGGAGCGAGAAACACGAAAAGGTAATACCGAATCAATTTGGATTCCAAAAAGGCAAATCCACAATAGACTGTATCTTTGTATTACATTCCATTATTGCAAAAACACTCTCTAGTAAGTCAAAATTATACTGTGCTATGGTCGACTTTGAAAAATGTTTCGATAAAATTGACAGGTCTTTTCTTTTCCAAAAACTGATAACAGAACTCACCGTCAAACTTGAAATTCCACGTTTATGATTTGTAACATATTTTGTATGATGTTTTCAAAGTTGAGATTCTATGTTGATAGTAAACATGTGTGGGACTCATTACGAGGTAAACATACGTTGATAATCATCACAGCTAAATTTCGGACACACATATGGGGTGTCATTAATTAAGTGTTCACTATTTAAAACGTCGCTATGTCGTACGTCTAATGACAACTCCACCGTATACGCATACACACAATAGTTTAATTTTGAGACAGATATGAACACCTAGTGAACAATTGAGGCACTGGTTATCGAATGATGTGGCGTAGTTTAAAAATAAATCATAATATGCACGTAAAGGTCAATGATGTCATGGATATAATGAAGTCTCTGGATCAAAATGGTGTTGTAATGCGTAAGGCACATCGTCTCCAAAGACGGATCTATTGTGCAAAAGGGCCAAACACCATTTAGCATGTAGACGGTTACGATAAGTTGAAGCCCTTCGGATTCTGTATACATGGAACAATAGATGGTTTTAGCAGAAAACCTTTCCGACACTAACAACAATCCCAAATTAAATATTATTTGGATGCACAAAACAAGATATATACCGTATATTATGGTGTGATGCTGGCACAGAAACCTCTGATATTAGTCTTCTACAGCAATTCTCTCGGAATGATGCACCCATTTGCAGGGAGTCGAAGCGTTGTTGTGTGAGAAAGCACTTTTAACAGCGCATTGAACGATGGTGGGGAACTCTACGACAACACGGAGTACAGTGGGGAATTTACTTCTTCAAGGATTTACGTGATTCTGGTCGTTTCAATGAGCTTGACCCAATACATTGCGATAATTTAAAATTGCGTTGTATGCATTTGATACAAACCGATCTGGACCATATTGCACAACAATGGAATGTGCATGATGTAAGATGTTGCAAGGACATGTGTTCCATTTCAAAGAGAACAAATGTAATGTACAATAAAGATGTGCTCCTGGGTTAGAGGACTACATTGTATGTTGAAGGATTTATAATAATACATATATTACAAGAGAGAGTTGATGCAAGGGAAGTCTGCTTTCTTTCCTTCCCACATACAGGAAATATGTTAAAATGTTGCTATTTTAATGCAATTTATATGTGACATTAATGTCTATTTTCTCTGCACACTCCCTTTTTTATTGTCTTGATGTACAGATATAACTGTGTGGAATACAGTCTATTGGATTTCAGAAACTCTTGAGAACAGCACTCTTTACCATCTCTATTTCTAAAATCTGAAATTACTTTTCCATCAAACTGTGATCAATTTACACCCATTTCACTTAGCAATCCACACTTACTTTGTCCCTCTGTGTAAAACACTTTTTTTCCTAACAAAAGTAATGACTCCACTGTCTGACTTTCTTCAATGGCATATGACAGAATTATTGGACCACCACTGTGCTTAAATTTCACGATTGTGTATGAGCCTTTGCTATAATGGAGATAACCTTAGTGTATCTTGTACTCGTTGTGGCGGCCACTTCTTCCACTGTTTGTATACTCTGCTGCACATCCAGCCTGCAATTTAAATGCAAATACATCTTAACAACTGGAACGCAACTATCACAAAATATGCACATATACAGGCATGCCACAGGAGTTTGAGAGAAAACAACGGGTGTAAAAGACCAATTTTAGGTAATTTCTATAATGAAATAGGCATAACTCCTGAAAGACTCAAGTGGTATGTCTGGTTATCGAAAACATCTCAGATATTATGATCACACACTTTCTGACCACATTTAATGATAATTGACCTAATACATCTGAGGTTAATGATTGTACAAGACTAATGTTGAGTAGAGTCTATATTGCAAGAGCGGTAATTCCTGAGTAGCTTCAGCAATATAGCTGGTCTGAGATATTGTGCCCCATACATACTAACACATTTGGTACGGATTGGACAAATACTTTTAAAGTTATGTATTGACACAGACCAAGTAATTTCTGTTTTTCAAAGGCAATACTTCCTGAGCAACTTGAGCAATATGGCTTGTTATCAAACTTTTCCTATATATTGTGTCCACACTCATTCTTACTAAGTTTTGTGATTTTTGGACACATGCTCTAGCGTTATTGGTCGGACAACAAACTTAACGCCGCTTACCAGTATGCCATAGATGAAACTGTAATATATTCTGTTCTATGAACTGGCATAGATAAGGCTTTGAGAGTTTGGCATACTCAAGCACTTGGCTTCATTATCACAGAATAGTTGTTACAGTTGACAGTCCCTGATTGTAAAGACAGTCATTCTGACAACAAATCAGTAAGTCCAAAATCCAAAATGCAGACTCAAATGCATACACAAGATTTGTCTATGATTTGATTAGGTAACCTAGTTGTTGAACCCAGTGGACCCATATTCAAACTCGAAATTCATTTCATTAGGTCCCTTTTATTGAAACGCATCACATATACCTTTTATTAAAACGCATCACATATATCTATGGGTAAAACTACCATAATGTGTTGTTGTTTTGTGTTGCGGTTTAAGCTGAATACATAATTTCAATCCTCCTTGTCAAGCTCAACACATTTACCTTAACTCCCTTTTGGTTGAGGCATAGAAGCAGCTAACTGTTTTTTCTTCTTGAGTTTTTCGGCGATAGCTGTTTAACCTCAATGTTGACCTAGATGTTAAACAAATGATCTAGATTGTAGACCAATCAAATGTTGTATTTAAAGAAATAAAAGAAATGAAACGTTTTGATTGGTTCATAGTTAAGTTAACGATCATACGGGAGGCACTAATAAGATGAAGTTTTAAAATGAAATGTTCTGCATACTAACTTTTAATTGTTTTCCTTAAGAAATAAATTCCAGTGAAAAAAAAATCAGTGAAAACGTAATATTTAAGAGCAAAATATTAATTATTTTTTAAACATTATAAGTTTTCAGTTATTAGCCTTTGGTAAACACATATATTATTGCGTGTTCCATTTTTTAGTGTTTTCTCATATTGATCGCCGTTTACCTTTTTTAAAGATATTTCTTGTTTATTTCTCAGATTGTGTATCACATCTTTGATACGTTGTCTTTTATGTTTGTCCTGCAAATAACGTAAAGGGATGATAACATGTATAACTCCAATAATCCAGTGCCTAAATAACTTAAAAGCTGCACTGTCAATGTAGGGTTATTGCATATCCTCATGCAAGCTGCACATAATTAGATCACGGTGACAACACATACAAATGTACTTACGTATATTATATTTATAAGTGGGCATAACAAATATCCATATCATCTTAATAGCAGTGGTTGATGGAATAACAATGGCTTACCACACATATGAAAACAGTAGGGATGCGGGAGGTAAACCTGTGGATGGGGCAAGGTACATACCTTCTGTCTATGACTATGTGCGAGCCTACCCCTGAATTAGTTATTATTTTAAACTGTTGAATGCTCGCATTTCTGAAACTTAAAGACATAGTTAATCGGTTTGAATTTTGCAATTTTGTTCAGGGATTTCACCTGCACACGATCAACAGTTCAACTGAGTACAGCTAGCTAACAAAATCAGAAAATATATCACATCCGGAACACACGATCATATAACAATGATACACGATATAATTTTGCAAAGTTATGCTATGAATTAGCAGCTGCAATTAGAATATTGGCCAACCTTTACGCGTAGACAATTCAATTAGTAATGGTGTAGTTGCTTCAAAGGGAAGTAACCCTAAGTAGTGCAGTTGATCGTGTTTATTTTACCGACTACGTTCTATAGCGTGTGCGCGGGTCTTTAAATCACAATGGACAGACAAAATATGTTGTCTTTTTTTAAATTATATTTCCTGGCCATTATTCAGAGAACCTTACGAGGCCTGTTACATCATATGATTCATTGTTGTCCGCCATCTCTCATACGTGCTGGAAATCCGCGGTAAAGTTGCGTAAGTCACAACTAACAAGTCATAAATCAAAAGTCACAAGCCCGCATACAAAAGTAGTCAAAAGCGCCCTCCAGGGCTTCCATAGATATCATACATTTTTCACAGGAATGTTCATTTGGTGTTCATTTTTTTAAAATCGTTCAAGTTCTATAAATGATATGAAGAACTTAGGTTGCTGTGGCATCAGAAGCTGGCTGGGGATGTCAACACTTTTAAATTCTTCTTCTCTGGATCCACTTATCTGATTCCAAGATACTTTGGTAGAAATGTTCTCTTGTGTGACCCTCTTCAAATAGTATTAAGCCATATTAATTGGTACAAGGGGTAAATTGATCTTTTCCCTTCAAATAAGATCCCCTCCTAAACCACCTCACCAATATCAATCAACATTTATGTTCCTTTGGTGGGCCTCCTTCAAGGTTGTTAAAATATTTAATGCCTTATTGCAAATGTCTTTTTTAATATGTTGTTCCAATTGAAGTTTCATTCCACCTCTTCACCAAATTTTCTCTCATATTAGCAGTTTCACATTTGGTACTATACCATCTCTCATGTGATTGATAAAGGGCCAATTTGCACCGCTTGTAGTACTAATTGGGTCACTCTTACTGAGTCATTATGTTGATCCCAATACCAGAGACCTTTGAAAGGATTTTAGGAAGTGTTCAGACTGCGCTTTAAGAAAAGTAAGACCTTATCTTGCACTGTTTTTGCTTTTAATAAATGCTAAACATAATTAATAATTACTGATAATTAAATCTTTAAATATAGAAGAGTACAAGGAAAAACCTGCGAGCAATTAGTTTACTAGTTGTTTCATTATGTTTATATCAATTTAGCTTTATTGGTTAAAGGCCAGAGTTGCCTGTATTTGTATTCATGTATTATCAACACAGATGACTTATAGACCAACTTGCAAAAACCGAAACGTGATTTTAAATGGTCTCTTTCTGTTACGTTTTCTTTATTACCTTGAACCAAATAGTAGTGCCATCTTATCACTAGAACCCATATATTTCAATTTGAACCATGCCTACCCTACAGCTGGCAAGTTTACTTTTAAATACAGACAGGCATCCATTATTCCCCCAACACCTACATTAATAGCTCAGCTGGTAGCGACGCGGGCTGTCAATCCAGGGGTTGTAAGGTCGAATCCCAGCTCGATCAACTTTCTTTCCGACGTTTGACAAAGTCAATGTCTTCCATCAATGGACTAACAGTCAATGTGGAAAAGCGACCATTTGGTGTGAGATAACCAGGAAATACATGGGTATTTGAACTGGCAGCCATGACTTGGCTGCAATATTGTTGAAAAGGGTATTACACCCCAAACTGTCAAACCTATATTTGTACATCTCCAATACACCGTCAGTATATAGTCAAATGCTATTTTTATATTTTAAAAGAGACTGGCACCTGTGTGCGCATATTGTATGTTATGCAATTGTGACACAAGTGCTTTTAAAGTACGGTTAAACAATGCACATGCCTCTTAATAATTCTCAAACGTATTGCGTTATAAACAATGGATTTGTACCTGTACAGTTCTAAAGAAGGAGGAACAGTTGCGATGTGCAGTGAAGTTTATGGATAGAGTTTTACGACCATCCGTAAACCTAACCACGTGTTTCCCGTCTTTATCGGACTCGTTTACTCCACACACAAATCAACAGTTTGAGATACAAGTCACGTTCACGTGCATTCAACTAGTATAAACGATCTCGGTCACGGTCCTGTTCATATGTACAACATGGCGTAGTTTAGTATGTTGCTTATTGTAGGCCTACTGTCTGGACATGATAACAAACAACATATTTTGTATTGTATTTTTATTAAGCGAATAGGACAATAAATGTTTTCGAAGAAGTAGGCATGTTCATACCACTATAGCAAACGAATTGTTTATAAATG
The DNA here is from genome assembly GCA_031761405.1 of Serripes groenlandicus. Lineage (NCBI taxonomy): Eukaryota > Metazoa > Mollusca > Bivalvia > Cardiida > Cardiidae > Serripes > Serripes groenlandicus. The sequence goes on from JASEVX010000013.1 coordinate 9,103,656, forward strand.
TCACGGCTTTTCATATATGTGCGATATACATGTGTATAGCGAATGTTACAATACGTGTTTTCAAAGTAGTAGGCTTATGCATGTTTATAACACATGTGCAAACGTAACGTTTATACATGTCACGGCTTTTCACATATTTCATGACATCTAGCGAATATCAGAATACGTGCATGTTTATAACACTAATGCACAGGCAACATTCAGGTCACGGCTTTTCACATATGTACGATAAATAGCGATTACTACAAAACGTGTTTTCGAGATAATAGTCAAATTCAAAGGTAAAGCGGCAGCAGTGTTGGCTTGACTCGTTGTTCGGAGTTGATGGTGCCCAGTATTCGGAAGTCCTCGGAACTGTCTCTAATGTGCTGGTTTTCCAATAATTGTCAGCTGTACGATCGTTCCGGGCATCCGTCCAGAAGTCGGGCTGACTGCTTTCATCTGAAAAAAACAAACGAGCCGCGTTTGGCGATTTGTGATGTCTCCTTGTTACTCCATCACGTGATGTAGCATAGACAATAGCATTTGGTTATACTTAAAATTGTTCGAATATAATAACCCTTTCCCGCTTGATGACGCATTTTGGAGCATCAGCAGCAGACGACTATCGGAAACATTGTGAAAAAAGAAGACAATGTTAATTGATGATCAAACCCATTCCTCTCCTTGCCAACATATATTCAATCTTATTCAAATAATTTAACTTTTATTTATAGAGAGTTTCTATATGTTCTGCCTAGATATGTGCCACGTCGACTGCTGCAGTTTGGATGCATGTGGATTAATACAGGAAGACGTGTGTGTCCATGTCCATGCACAGGCCTACCTGAATATTCACTGTAAACACAGTCAACCATAGGGGCCTGGCATGCTATTGTTTGCGGATAAAAGATCCCTGTGACCATTGTTTTGGGAAAATATTTGGCTACATGCAGGCGCGATCGTCGTTTTTTCATTTTACATCGGACCGAAATGCAAACATGGGTTAAATCCGGCTGACGAGGAAGTCACACCCCTTGTCATTGTATATATACTATGGTATACATTGTTTAATTTAATAGCGTGCCAGGCCCCTATGCAATCCACATGACTCACAATACCTGGTACATATTCATTGTTTGTAGTTTTACGAAACTTTAAATATGTTCTCAGCTATAAATCTTGTATACATTGCACTTACTACATGCCTCAAACTGAGTGTATTTACCCTCGCCTTGCAGAGTTAACTATTTGGTGAGCAGTGTACTTACTAAAGAGTTGTTTTTCTTTTTTAAATTGGCTCACATGTATGTTGCCCTGGAAGCATAGCTTGTACAATACTTATAAGGACGTGTGGAAGCGAAGGAACACTTGGTAGGTGATCTAGCATCCAAATACATTACAGAAACACTGTTGAAAATGGCGTTAAACTCCAATCAACGCACGACTCCTACTAGAATTGTAAACTTTGTTTCCGCATCTTTCAATTCCTCTACTGGAAGTGCAATGTCGTAATTCGTTGGGCGAGAATTGGCCCCATATTCCACGTAGACAGTTAGATCATTGACCCCATAGAATGCATTGATGAACTATCTGAACTACTGTGAAACGAAGCATTTTACAATTATAGATAATTTTAAATGGTATTTAACGCCACATTTTCAACATCATTTTATAATTATATGATCATGCTATGTATTGGTTAACCATGTTTGTCTAGTCACGGTGAGTATATCCCGACACTGGTGCGTTATACATTCTTTACAATGCTTAATACCGAGACGAGGAGATCCTTTTGTCATTAAAGTATTAAATATGACATGACCAGAAATCGAACCCGTGTCAAACGCATTAAACACCATACCCCATCACTAAAACCGCCTCGGTTGTGTAGGAGGTCGCGGATTAGATCCCTGACCAGGTCACACAAAATACTTCAAAAGTGGTAGCAAGGGTGTCCCTCCTTAGTGCTCATGGTTGCGGGATTAGCATTACGACTGACTAGCTGATGTCAGGTTAAATGGACCAGTGGTTCTTGTAACTTACCCAGGAAACGCCGTGATATAATTGGAATATGTTGTTAGTGGCGTAAAACACCAAACAATCAATCAATCATCACTCATACTAATCAATACTTAACCACTTCTAAGTGATTTGCCCTAGTTTGGGATACATATTCTCAAAGTCACCGGCTTAAGATTTGTTGTTTGTGAAAAAGGATTACAAACTACATACTATGACATCCTTTTCGGTGTCGTGATTAAAGTATACCATTATACGCGAACACAGCGCTTAGAGAAAACTAGCTTTATGGTAATAATGGCACGCGTAGAAATGCCTGTGTGCGCATTCATGCTATGGGAGCAAGAAAAGTCACCGTTCAGATCTACAGTCCAACCTGTGTCAAGACAATTAATGTGAAGACAAAAGTATGGTCTTTGATCACAGGTGGTCTTTAATTGCATGGACATTTTTTTTCAGGAAATGAGTAATTGGGAAATTAAAAGTGTGGTTGCTAAGGACAGGGAAATACTAAACAAAGGTGGTCTTAAGGACAGTTTACACAGTACAAACAGTACATTGTATCTTGAAATCTGCGTTGTCTAACTGACGAGCAGAGCAGAGACAGGCCTATATGTGTAGATACACACGTTGATATGGAAATATAGAGGTCGCAAATGCCCTTAGGTTTGTCGCTCACTTACTTTGGTCATCGAGGAGGTTCCGCATGAAGGCCGTTTTGTCCACCGTGACTGGTCTGAACAGAGTGCCTCCATCACTTTGACATGCCTGAGATGCGCTGCTTTGGGATATCGATGCAATCACAATTCTAGGATTAAAAACAGAATTTAGAATCAAAAGGTGATCGCATATTATTATTAACCCTAGCACACGTGCAAATGCCTTTGCAACATGCGAATTTTAGGAAACAATTTCTGCAATTGCCACACTACTTGCATATCTATTCAATATTTATCCAATTTTATTTTCAAAGTCCCCTGCTGGGAGAGGTTTTAACCTGATCCTGCCTGACCTTTGTACTCGTAATAAACGGTATAAAAACAAAACCATAAAAAGGGTTTACGTTCATAGGTTAAACGAGGCTAAAAATGAATTACCTAAGAACTTTTCTTAAATGACCCCAATGTCGGTCATGCCGAAAACAGCAATTGGGAAGTATCGTCGTTTTTTCATTTTTTCTTTTAAATGGATATTTATAGATATAGTAATACGTTAAAATGTTTATTCATTCATTTTCTTACGAAATAATTATATAAAAAAAAAAGACTTTGTGTGTATAAAGGATTTTATGTATATTTATTATTTTGTTACCTACTTCATAATAGACGACAACAATTTGAATACTATTTGTATAGTGGTCATGCAAAAAACACGAATCGTCACCGTCTAGTTAATCATTTTAAATATCGATATGTAAGGTCGTAGTATGCTGTATAATTTTCTATTTAAAAAATTCTACATTTTTTCGTAAAAAGGCTTACATGATGTTTTAACATAAATATCAACTGTGGATTGTGATATCAAACAAATCACAATCTGTAAAGAAAATACACTCGCAGCAATATAAAGAGTTTATTGTTTATTAAACTTTTAAACCCGTGCGTAACAAACGAGTGCTTCCGCGCGAGTTTGTTTTTATCATGAGTAATGAGAATTCTCGAACAAAACGTTCAATGGTATAAACTTTATTTATTGTATAATTTGATATTGCTCTTTTCATTTTTCATATATAAAAAGTATGCAGTATCTGTCGATATTTCACGGATTGATAGAGCACGCTGTGATATTGAACTCCGACCCCTTTCATGTTCTGCTAAGGACGGAACTATTTCCAAAAAGTAAAGTTACAAATCGCTTCCATCCAACCTTTGATGAATTGAAAGATCAGAGTTTTAGGTTAACATTGTTTCCATTTGTAGTACAAACAGTAAACATCCCGACGTTGGTCTATTTATAGCACTAGCTGTGTGTAAATACATACGTTAAGTAATTTCAGACGAAATTATGTGATGTATTGACCAATGGCCTCACTATTTGAAGATTCGCTACACGGCATTTAAACGCTATATAGGCCCAATTGCTTCTGATTGTCGATGACAATCTATATAAGTGTATCTCAAAAGTGAACACAATCAGCAGGGATTAAATAAACACCAGGATTAATTTTAAATGCACATGTAGTTCTACTGTTTATTTTTATCATTCTCCGAAGTGGAGTTTTCCTCAAAAGGAAAATACAAGACATGTGTTCACTTTATTGAACATACTTTGTGGTCATATTGGCATCTTAATCGCAATAAATAACATGATTATTGACGTGAAAGAACAGAAAAAAAAAATACACAATTGTCAGAAACTGTAAATAAAAACGCCTGACAGTTTTATTATCATTATCAAATAAAATGGCATTAAATAAAATGGCGCCGTATGATTTTATTTTGCACGGCCTACCATCGAAAAGGACAATAATTGTGCGCTAAATCGTCAAAGTGAATTTAGTAAATCAATTCAAATTGTGACGTAATATCCGTGAAATCACTTCACATAATACGGGCCATTAAACAAAACACAGGGGAATAATATTTAACTGGAAAATTATGATTTTCTCATCGCCAGGCGTTTATATAAATCTTCTCAGTATATGATATATAATCCTATATGTGCATCAATGTAAGGACACTGTTAGTTTAAACCTTTCCCACATACAACAAATCTGCAGCAGACGACTTTGAAAACGTCTACTCAAAAATATGGAAAATCTCTTTAATTGTAGGTTTAATTACTGAAAATAGTTGAAAGCATTGTGGCAAAAGGATTATCGACGTGAACTTTTTGTCACACCTTTTTCAAAAGTCGTCTGCTGCAGATGCATCAGAAAGCGTCTAAATATGTGGGAGCGGGTTAAACGTATATCTATCATCGATTGTGAAGCAATCTTATTATAACTTAAATGGACTCTCTATATCTTCTGTATACTCAACTAGAATTCGCGCCAATTATGTGGGGAAGGGGGAAGTCCCGAAGTGTGTCATTGTTCTCACTGGTATCGAACCAAGGATCTTAGGGTCGCAAGGCTAGCGCTCTATCTATGAGTCTCCAATAAGTTAACATTTGTTTACATACAACAAGTCTACAGCAGACGACTTAGACAATCATTGATGAAAATTATAGAAAATCACTACAGATGACAGTTTGATGTTAGAATATAGTTGAAAACTTAGTGGTAAACGGAGAAATTGCTAATTACCAGCAGTTTCTCCATTGATTTCAAAAGTCGTCGGCTGCAGAAATACCAACATGCGTCTGCATGTGGTAAAGGGCTCGTGGTGTCAGGTAATGTGCCTCAAGCAAACAGAAACATGGTTTCCTCTCTATTTTTATTTAATAGATGTACATTGGGATTTACGTATCAATATTTCATGTGTATTTCTCAGATTTTTGAGGACCAAAATCTTACAACGATTGAATCGATCCACTTACTGGTTTGTTAACCAGGAAGCTCTTTGAAACGATGCAATTGTATTGTATTTGTTTAAATGAAATGTATTAATAAACCGTTATGCTGTTTTATCAAGTTTTAAGAATAGTTCCATTTATTAAGACCAAAGAAAGACTACACTTACTTGTATCTCAAACTTACACCACCCACTATAACCTCCGTATACCCGTCATCGATGTAAACTATTACCGGGAAGAAAAGATAATGAATAATTTGAGGTACAGAAGTTATCAATCTCATTAAAACCAGAACTAACCTTCGTTCGATTGTATACAGATCTAATGACTGCCTCATACATATATGTCGTCTCATATTAACGGACCTTAGCGTCAGCAAAACGAAATGGCGACAACAGAATTGTTAGGTATTAGACAGGGGAGATAAGTCATATAAATACACAGGATAGAGACGCAGTGATGGTCGAGTGTTCCGCTGAATACAACCGAGTGTTAGTTGAATTTTGCTACAGCATTGGACAAAAACGAGCACCTGCTAATGATTATTTCAATTATTAGGCCATATACTAGAATCATCCGCGGAATGGCCGTTCTAAAGCCCCCCCCCCCCCCCCCCCCCCCCCCATTTTCCCTGAGTTGGTATTTAATGATATGCAGCTAGCTATGCACCTCTATCATTCAACATATTATAAATCGAATAACGGTCACTTCGTTAAAAAAAGATCTACTGAATATTGCCATAATGCCGCTTCCGATGACGACATTCTAGTTTGATTTATACATGACTGGGAAATGCGAGTTAAAACAACAAAATCAATAACAAAACCCGGAATCAAGTGAATATTTATCGTTTTGAGCAATTCATTCTTTCAAGCAATGTTTTCAAAATTCGCCGGCAATAGAAACGACTGTATTGTAGAAAGGTTTAACAATTAAAATTCAATAATTGCAATATACCTTATTAAAACAGATGATAGCGGTCATACTAGTACACATTTAGATCAAACAGTGTATGCACGGTATTTTTTTGCACACAATTAGATTTAACAGAAAATAAACGAGCATACCTTTATACATTTATATTTAAGGAGGAAATCGTTCATACCTATACAAACTATTCCATTCCCAGTATATCCTTCGTTACAGGCACAAGAGTAACTGCCTTCTGTGTTCGTACAGGTTGCACTATCATGACAGGCAGTTGTATCGTCACATTCATTAATATCTACAAGTAATACAACATAGCTGAGTATGACTACAGTTAAAGAAAAGTCACATTTCAAAACAATATTGGGAAACCAGAAATTGCTCAGCATGGGAAATTCTCCTATCTTATTTCAAAATTCTTAAAACTCTCTATCAAAACTACACTTCGAATATATCAAATATTATAGTAAGTAAAGCAGAGTTGATTCAACATGTACCTCATCTGATCATTTAAGAGTCAAATGCCATCTTAATTATCAGAGAAAATAAATTACTATCTGAAAAAATGTATGACAGATTGAACTTGAGGTTAAATCTATATGGTTATAAGAGATGTTTTGACAATTTTTCCAGCATATTCTGCTCCCTTATTTCACAATTTCTTAAAGCCCTCAATCAAGAAAACTCTTCGAATATTCGCGAATATTCTAGAAAGTAGCATAAAAGACATGCTTACACATCTAACTCATCAGATAACTTAAGAGTCGTCTGCCTTCTAAATCATCAGAGGAAGTAAATTACGATTTGAGAATATGTTATCAAAGATTGACCCTATAGAGTTTAAATCAATATGGTAATAAGAGATGTTGAACAATTTGAGTAATTCATTCTATCAAGCAATGATTTCAAAATGTGCCGGCAAAAGAACCGACTGTATTGTAGAAAGGTTTATCAATTAACATTCAATAACTGCATTATACCTTAATAAAACAGATGATCAAACTTTTCGATTCCAAATGTTATACATATTTAAGGCAAAAACACTGTCATATCAGTACGCATTTAGATTAAACAGTAAATACAGTGTGATTCCTGCACAAAATTAGATTTAACAATAAATAGCAGATCATGCCTGTACACATTTATATTTAAGGGGAAAATCGTTCATACCTATACAAACTCTTCCATTCCCAGTATACTCTTCATTACAGGCACAAGAGTAACTGCCTTCTGATTAATATCTTAATATAGATTAAACAGTAAATACATGATCATTCCTGCACAAAATTATATTTAACAGTACAAATACGATCATACCTGTAGACCTTTATATTTAAGGGGGAAATCGTTATACCTATACAAACTCTTCCATTCCCAGTATACCCTTCGTTACAGGCACAAGAGTAACTACCTTCTGTGTTCGTACAGGTTGCACTATCATGACAGGCAGTTGCATCGTCACATTCATTAATATCTACAAATAATACAACATAGCTGAGTATGACTACAGTTAAAGAAAAGTCACATTTCAAAACAATATTGGGAAAACAGAAATTGCTCAGCATGGGAAATTCTCCTATCTTATTTCACAATTTCTTAAAACTCTCCATCAAAACTACACTTCGAATATATCAAAAATTATAGTAATTATCAAAGCAGATTTGATTCAACATGTACCTCATCTGATCATTTAAGAGTCAAATGACATTTTAATTATCAGAGGAAATACATTACTATCTGATAAAAATTTAATCAAAGATTGAACTTGAGGTTAAATCAATATGGTTATAAGAGATGTTGTGACAATTTTTCCAGCATATTCTGCTGTCTGATTTCACAATTTCTTAAAGCCCTCAATCAAATAACACTTCGAATATTCGAAATTATTCTGGAAAATAGCAAAAAAGACATGCTTACACATCTAACTCATCTGATACTTTAAGAGTCGGTTGTCTTCTAAATCATCAGAAGAAGTAAATTACGATCTGAGAATATGTTATCAAAGATTGACCCTGGAGTTTAAATCAATATGGTAATGAGAGAGGTTGATCGATTTGAGTAATTCATTATATCAAGCAATGATTTCAAAACTCGCCGGCAATAGAACCGACTGTATTGTAGAAAGGTTTATCAATTAACATTCAATAACTGCATTATACCTTAATAAAACAGATGATAAAACTTTTCGATTGCAAATGTTATACATATTTTTAAAAGGCAAAAACACGGTCATACCAGGACAAATTTAGATTAAACAGTAAATACATGGTCATTCCTGTACAAAATTAGATTTAACAGTAAATAAACGAGCATACCTATATACTTTTGTATTTAAGGGGAAAATCGTTCATACCTGTACATACTATACCATTTCCAGTATACCCTGCGTTACAGGCACAAGAGTAACTGCCTCCTGTGTTAGTACAGATTGCATTATCAGGACAGGCAGTTGTATCGTCACATTCATTAATATCTACAAATAATACAAAATAGCTGAGTATGACCACAGTCGGAATTCGTTGAAGTAGAGTCACATTTCAAAACAATATTAAGGAAAACAGAAATTGCTCAGCATGGAAAATTCTCCTATCTTATTTTACAATTTCTTAAAACTCTCCATCAAAACTACACTTCGAATATTCTTGTAAGTATCAAAGCAGACATGTTTCATCATTTACCTCATCTGATATTTTAAGAGTCGCATGCCTTCTAAATTGTTAGAGGAAGTAAATTACTATTTGAGAATATGTAATCAAATATTGAACGTGGTAATAAGAGATGTTGAGAGAATTTTTTCAGCATGAAAATTCTGCTCCCTTATTTCATAACTTCTTAAAGCCCTCAAACAAAACAACACTTCGAATAATTCGTAAATAATCCAGTACGTTGTAAAGCAGACATGCTTACACATCTAACTCATCTGATAACTTAAGAGTCGTCTGCCTACTAAATCACCAGAGAAAGTAAATTACGATCTGAGAATATGTTATCAAAGATTGACCCTAGAGTTTAAATCAATATGGTAATAAGAGATGTTGATCGATTTGAGCAATTCATTCTATCAAGCAATGATTTCAAAATTCGCCGGCAATAGAACCGACTGTATTGTAGAAAGGTTTATCAATTAACATTCAATAACTGCATTATATCTTAATAAAACAGATGATACCGGTCATACTAGTACACATTTAGATTAAACAGTGTATGTACAGTCATTTTTGCACACAATTAGATTTAACAGAAAATAAACGAGCATACCTTTATACATTTACATTTAAGGAGGAAATCGTTCATACCTGTACAATCTCTTCCATTCCCAGTATACCCTTCGTTACAGGCACAAGAGTAACTGCCTTCTGTGTTAGTACAGGTTGCATTATCATGACAGGCAGTTGTATTGTCACATTCATTAATATCTACAAATAATACAACATACCTGAGTATGACCACATTCGGAATTCTTTGTAGTAGAGTCACATTTCAAAACAATATTGTGAAAAGAGAAATTGCTCAGCATGGAAAATTCTCCTATCTTATTTCACAATTTCTTAAAACTCTCCATCAAAACTACACATCGAATATGCTTGTAAGTATCAAAGCAGACATGTTTCATCAGTTACATCATCTGATAATTTAAAAGTTGCATGCCTTCTAAATTATTAGAGGAAATAAATTACTATTTGCGAATATGTAATCAAATATTGAACGTGGTAATAAGAGATGTTGAGAGATTTTTTCAGAATGAAAATTTTCCTCCCTTATTTCACAACTTCTTAAAGCCCTCAAACAATACAACTCTTCGAATATTCGCAAATAATCTAGTAAGTAGTAAAGCAGACATGCTTACACATCTGATACTTTAAGAGTCGTCTGCCTTCTAAATCATCAGAGAAAGTAAATTACGATGTGAGAATATGTTTTCAAAGATTGACCCTAGAGTTTAAATCAATATGGTAATAAGAGATGTTGATCGATTTGAGTAATTCATTCTATCAAGCAAAGATTTCAAAATTCGCCGGCAATAGAACCGACTGTATTGTAGAAAGGCTTATTAATTAACATTCAATAACTGCATTATAGCTTACTAAAACAGATGATCAAACTTTTCGATTGCAAATGTTATACATATTTAAGGCAAACACACGGTCATACCAGTACACATGTAGATTAAACAGTAAACACATTGTTATTCCTGTACAAAATTAAGGGGGAAAGCGTTCATACCTGTACATACTGTTCCATTCCCAGTATACCCTTCATTGCAGTCACAAGAGAAACTGCCTTTTGTGTTAGTACAGGTTGCATTATTATGACAGGCAGTTGGATTGTCACATTCATTAATATCTACAAATAATACAACATAGCTTAGTATGACCACATTCGGAATTCTTTGTAGTAGAGTCACATTTTAAAACAATATTGTGAAAAGAGAAATTGTTCAGCATGGACAATTCTCCTATCTTATTTCACAATTTCTTAAAACTCTCCATCAAAACTACACATCGAATATGCTAGTAAGTATCAAAGCAGACATGTTTCATCATTTACCTCATCTGATAATTTAAGAGTCGCATACCTTCTAAATGATTAGAGGAAGTTAATTACTATTTGAGAATATGTATTCAAATATTGAACTTGAGTTTAAATCATTGTGGTAATAAGAGATGTTGAGAGAACTTTTTAAGCATGAAAATTCTCTTCCCTTATTTCACAACTTCTTAAAGCCCTCAAACAAAACAACACTTCGAATATTCGCAAATAATCTAGTAAGTAGTAAAGCAGACATGCTTACACATCTAATTCATCTGATACTTTAAGAGTCGTCTGCCTTCTAAATCATCAGAGGAAGTAAAGTACGATTCGAGAATATGTAATCAAATATTGACCCTAGAGTTTAAATCAATGGGATAACAAGAGAAAGTTGATGCAAGGCATCAATGTCGCCGGAAAAGACTGCATTTTTTTACACACATGCATTCTAGACTGTTATTGGTGTTAAAATACACATAATGTTTTCATTAAGAACTAATGTCAGTTGCGAGTCCCATTACTATTTAAAAGGAGGCAAGTATGAAATTAATTGGGTGCGAAAGACCAGATTTAATTTATTTCTAAAATTATTGTTTATCAGAGTTTGTTCTTTTCTTAATTTGTTTCAAGCCAAATAAACATTTAATATCACATATATTTAATCATTTAAGTGTGTAATATTAGCTATCTAGCTGTACTATTAGGTGTTTGAGCATTCTTTCGAAATGTTGACCTCGTGTCAATATCGATTCTTTGTGACATCGAAGAAAGTGAATACAAAATCAGGCAAAGCTTTAGTGCATGTTTTCTTCCACAGCATTCGATGGGGGAAAAAAGCATTTCTATATTATCTTTTATGTGAATTTTATATTTTGTGTTAAATAAAATGATTTAAGTCTTCGAATCGTGACGTATAATAATTAATTGTAGATATCTATGAGAAAATGAGGTATAGAGCAATGTTTTCAAAAGTATACAACTGCAGAGGCGTCAAATGTCGCCTGAGGAAAGGTTAAAATTAAAAATGCAAACAAAAATGTCTACATTAGGTTATTATTATAAATTTACCTTCGCATGATATGCCTGGTCCATCCCAAACTCCATTGGACTGACACGTGACCATGTTTGTAGCGTTGTACTCAAACGATGCGTCATTTCCGGTACAGTTATAAACAATTTTGCTTACGGTTGTGAACACGTTTCCGAAGGTTTCTGCATCAGGAACAGACGGCGGAGTTCCGCAGTCTTATAAAACAAAAAGGGTAACACATTGTTTTATATTTATTTAAAAAAAAGTATTTAGTCATCATCTAGCGATATGGTTTCTTGTTTCCACTACAACATAATATCATTTATTAATATGAGTATAGCTGGTACCTCTTTCGGGTAAATATTTATTAAATTTTGTAATCGGAAAATCATTCTTCATGATCTGCAGTTAGCTCCTTGCTTGCAGCACTATCAGTGATGTGATTATAAGTTATTTACGAGTCCTACCGTCCTAAGCAAATAAGCTAATCAACATCATCATTAAGCATATATTCAATTTTAATATATGCCAAAGATTTTAGACCTATGAAATAATGATGAAAGGTACAATAAATAATCGACTCTCCCTTCATAAAGCACTTCCAATGAAAGTATTCCATAGTTTACGGAACTACATTTGTGACGAGTCAAACTATCCTTTCCTATCATTTCTGTCGATTTCCATTTGGGTATTTATTCATCATTTGCGTTACGATAATATAATGACGTCATATGATAGACGTTTGGATTTGTAACATCCGGTTAGTCAGTAAGACATTATCAGTTTTTATTTGAACTCATTTTAAAAAATAGACAACAGTGTAATTACATGCACATTTTAACATATTAGATTGCGTGTTTTCATTCCTTTGTGGTGAAAGTAGAGCGATACGGACAAACCTTCGTTATGTAAGGCCGCCTGATCCTGTAAGCAAATAACCGCTTTTTGTTAATGATCAAAGCGACACTTGAAATCATATTTGAAGGTAAATTCACTAGTTTTTATATGCAGTATATTAATAAATAATCATATCTTCATACATGATTATGTAGAATAAACGCCCAAAGTATTGTAATACTGATAACTTGGTGTACTAGCATGTGTTCATCGTTAGAAATCAATTAGAGGGGGGTCTCACAGATGCTTGGTCTCCTTTACGTAAGCGTCTAACAACACGGCCTTTATTTGCACCTATTATTCATGGGGTACCATCCCATGCCGGTATCAAGCCTTGGTTAGTATAAATACCGCGAATTTATACGGATTGAGTTACTTCGCTTCTGGTCATTCAGGAGTCAACTCACTTTAACAGCAGGTTATTAATTCGAGGTGGTTTGTTGTGTAAATTGCTATCGTAGTAGAGTGTTGTGGTTAGACGAACAGTGAACTAGTTCATCTTAGTAACCTATCCTCAGCTTGAAAAGTTAGCAAATGCAGACACTCCACTGAGATACAAGAATCTAATGCCGGTACTGTTGAGCTATAGCTGGGTTTAATTGCTATAGGCTGTGCCAAAGGCTGATCGATAGGCTGCACGATAAGCTGAGCGATAAGCTGAGCTATAAGCGATAAGCTGAGCGACAGGCTTGTATAGCCTGGGGACCTTTGCCCATGATCACTTTTGCACATTGTTATAATCAAGCTGATTCGTATTAATTACAACTGTTCAACCAATCATTTTGCGATCAAGATTAGAAACAGCGGACAAGGCAGTCCAAGCTTAAATTCATAATCATTGTTTAAATGTATTATTGCTCATCGACCCATACACGTTAATTATCAGATTTAATTATTTCCTCTATAATTTTTTTTTTTCGATATCTACTTTGCATCCAATCAAAACGTAGGAATATCGGGACTGTAACACAAAATCCTCTCTGGACACAATGTTTTTTTATGGACGGGGAAAAATCGCCGGCTACGCCGTCGATTTATTTACCCGTATAATTATTGATATGTTAATAATCTAAGCCTAGGTCCTGTGAAAGCAAGAACACAAATATAAAGCATTGTAGGCCCAAAAAGAAACATGTAATTTACTAGTAAAATGCAAAGTGTATGAAGTCACTCCAAGCAAATATTGCAGTATTATTGGCAATTGATACTTCCCAGTGTTGATTGATTGATTTTAGATTACAAAGTAATTTAGTGATGGTCTGTTCACCTAACATGTTTGTTCCTGGCTTTCTCGTACCAGTACTCAACATAAAATTCTACCCTAGTAAATGCTTACCCTCCCACATATTATTTAGCCCATTGGTGGACGAAGAATGAAGCTAGTCACAACGAGTCGAGGTGCGAACACGTAACATCTAGATCTATACAATATACAGACAAACAGTGAAGCATTTGGTGAGCATTTTGTGGGGATGCACATGTTGGCCTTTGTCTTCACTGTCCGCAAAGGTTATAAGAACCTAAATAAGCCAGTGTATGATAAAAGGTACATGTCGACATTTATAAAAACTGTAGGTTAAGACCATCTGGAATTATTAGAATCTATAGAAGTTGACAGAATATTCAAACAAGCTTGTGTTAGTAATATGTGAACAGTGATTATATTGAAATGAATGTGGTTCTGTACTGGTCTCAAACACTAACTTGCACATTGTACCTCCGAGGTAATTGATCTGGGTAACCGTTTAAAGTCGCTAGGTTCTTTTGCAGAGACATCAAAACATCGTGGCTAAGTTTGAGTGAACTGTTGACGAGGTAGACGCACTCGTAGACATGTGGCATACATACGTCAATATTAAGCTATGAAAATACTATATTTAGTACAATTGCAGAGCAGTAATTACAGTTAACTGTGGTCACACTACTGATATTGACTAGATATTGATGTGATCTTTTAAGACTTTATATGTTAAGACAACCACAGTAGAACGGTCACAGTTAAATGAATCTAGACCCAATGTATATATTGTATCTAGACTTTCATATAACTGTTTTTCTTGGATTTGTGTCAGATTTTCATTAACATATATTACAAAAAATGACATAGTTAGCTATGAAACTAAAAGGGTGGAAAAAAGTAATAAAGTATATAATACGGTATATGTAGACCTCTGAAAAGTCGTGTTACTGTATTTAATAGATGTTACCCATACCGAAACTTTGACACGACGCTGTGCTGTTGGGGTGTCGAACACATGTCTCGTTGTTTGTACACTGGTCGCAGTCTTCGTAGCCAGTCTACAATACATGAATTAATAAATACATGATTCATTAGATAGTTTCATAAATGTATAGCTAAAAGAACTTGTCTTCTATTTCTTGATTTGAACAATGTTGAGCTGAAGAAGCTAGTACTGTACAGTTTCCGTAACTTTGACATCAGCAATAACGCGGTTAAACCGTTCTAAAAAAGATATTTGTATAAACATCTAGACAGAAGATGAATACTTAACTATTGAATAGTTTGGGCACCAGGAGAAATTACTCGTCAAGAGTAAACTTTCCTATTGCCACATTTATTTTAAAGGTCGTCTACTGCAAAAACCGTTAAAAAGCATCTTTGAAAACTTCTATACAAAAATATCCTATAAATGAATATTAACTATTGAATAGGGTTGAAAACATTGTGGTACCAGGAGAAATTGCTCATCATGTCGTCTTTAAAATTCTGTCTGCTTTTGTCACTTGTTTGTCTGACTTTCTTGTTAACCAATTTAATATTGAATATATCCTATCGAGCTCAAAGAAATAGTGAAGCCCGGAGCTGGTAAGTAAGTCTTTTTTCTGAATGCGCTGATACGAATATTACATCTTCAAAAACCCTAATACAATGTCGTCCTCTAATTCGTCGATCACTAGTTCCTCTGACCATCTTTCAAACAGTAATATTTGAAGTTGTGAAAATGATATTGCAGATGTGGAGCATTTTTTCTTTATATGCAAGCAATAGCAAACATAGACTGACCTTGTTTTGTAAACCTCACAAGTATCATCCGCTTGGTGTTAATTAAGGTGTTAAAGCGACTGAACTCCAGATACCCAACTGTCGAAAAAAAAATCCAATTTTAAGAAAATAAGTGTTATTTTTGTATTTGGTCCATTAAAATATGATAACTGACATATTACATACCCCTATAATCAGTGAGATTTTCTTGTTTTCGATACTTTTTCCATCGCAAATTCTACCCTGTCAGTAACGGGGTAAGTATTTTTAAATAGGAAACCCCTTCATCGGGACAATTGAAAACGACTCAAGTTCACTGTATTGATAAAAAACGATACATTTTCTAACCTGGTTTTACTTGGATAACATACAGAATAACATTTAGGGCGAAATCGAGTTGTTGTTTTTTTGTTTTTGTTTTTCCGTGCCATCTGGATTTCAGTCGCTTTAATTTATTGCTAAATCGATCAAAAAGCCTAAATTATCAAGAAGATTTAAACATCTCTCCGTGCAAACATTTATTAAAAAAACAGAACGATTTTAATAATATCTTTAAATTGGTGGCTTAATCTGCAGCTACGGACATAAGAAAATATGTCAAAAAGCAGGCTCTTCCCCGCTCTTCGAACTCCAGCTGGCATAAATATACATACTTTTCTTTACCGTTGTCTATTTTTATTCAAGAAATATGAAACATAACATATATTCATTTAATCACTACTTTTGAATATTTCAGTTTTGTTTGTATTCACCAATATTGCTTGTCTGTGATTGGCTGAGATATTTTTTTCATAACCTCATAACAAAATTAACCTTGGCGATCGGTACTACTTTTTTACAATGTAAAGTGGGTTTAATACAAGGAATTTTAAAAGTGTGTTTCGCGGTTCATTATGTGTGATCATGAGCATTTTCTCCTATGGCCACAATGTTTTCAAAAGTCGTCTGCTGCAAATGCATCAGAAAGCGTCTGTATGTGGGAATGGATTAAATTGAACTGACGCATGGTGAATACATTACACGATCAGCAATATGAAATCGGTCAATCAATATACAATGGAGAAATGGATTTTGACTGAAACCTCACAGCTTATTTTAGTCCTCTCTTTTTTCTTGAACTTTTCCGTCAGAAGCTTGTACATGATATAGTGTAAATATGGAAACTAAAAATATTATGCTCAATCATAGAAATTCGTCTCTATAATTACAATACACTACAACACAGATACTGAAATAGACACACGGTAGTGCACCCCGGACGAGATCAAACCAAAATATGTTGAATTATGAGCTGACTCCATGATTCAAGATGTTTTCAATGAAATAGAAAAGGTGTGGTTATTGTGATCATGTGATCGAATTCGCGCCATTTGACAGAGAGGGCGTTATATATTGTGACATTGCAGGTCTAAATAAGACGTTATTTTTTATGCCGTGTACTTTTAAGACATATATAGAAAATTGAAATATTTTCAATAAAGAGATAACACAATTTAAATAAAAATATATAATACAGCATTTTGAATGACGTGTAAGCATATTTCAATGACGTCTTATTTAAGTGGTCTTTCATTACCATATTTGGTACCGTATTTGACTTAATGTGAAATTAAATCTGCGCAGGTATAAAATAAATATCAATAACGAAAGCTGGTATACATACCATGTTCCATTGGGACTTCTCACTGCTGACGAAACCTTTCATTGTTAGCGGGTTGACACTGTAAGAGGTATTGCCCCTGTAACTATTTATAGAACAAATGTGTCCGTTCACTTTGTAGTTCACAAATCTGCATGCCTTGTTCAGTTTGCAACTCTCGATGCAGTTTTGAAGCGTTGTGATGTTAAGTGTCACGTACGTTTCATTGAAGACCACATTTCCTGGACTCATGTACGTTGAGAAGTATATATTTTCCAACGCAAAACTGAATGATTGTACGCAAAACACTATTAGTGTACACAGCCACAGGAGTTTCACACCCTGCTCCATCGTCCGCTTCTCAGGAAATATTGGTACTGAAATCCGTTTGGTCTGGTTGTCCAATGTATATCGAGTGAAAATGGTTTCGTCGATAATTAACAGGAGGTATCTATTCTATATCAGACGACTTCGAAATTGTCTGGTTAAATATATCGTCAGCCTTTATAAATGAAAGTTAAATCATTGAATACATGTACATGCAGTTGAAAATATTGTGTCAAAAAGAGAAATTGTTAATCATGGGACAATTCTCCTTCTGTCACAATGTTTATAACAGTCGTCTGCTCCATGGGCGTCTCTATGTGGTAATGGGTTAGTGTTAATATAATCAAATCCTTTTTTTTTTTCAAATATATGTTAGTGAGCAAATATAGGCGAGCTGCGTCATACAGAAACGAGTTTTCTTATTCTGATATTGTAGTTTTTACGCCGTTTTTCAACATTGTTTCAGTTATATCTCGGCGACAGTTCATTTATACATGATCCCTTGATACACAAACCAGTACTATGATAGCGTGACTATCGCAGATCGAATCTTGGACGCCCGGTTTCAAATCTCTGACGCTAACCACTCGACCACTGCGAATTCCTGAAAGTGAATATGCACGTGAACCTATGTATTGGAAGTCTGACCAATAAATTCGCTGTCCGTCAACAGTTAGCATAGTCATAACAGGAATTTTACTTTTAACGAAAAGCTAGAATTGTAGCACCTATACGACTGTGTTTGATAATATACCTGGGATGCTATAAGACTCGTTTTCGCCCGAAGCTGCTTCGGTACATTCGACAAATGAGCCGTCCCGCGAGAAAACAAACATTATGGCCTCCGCGTAATGTATCGCAATCCGCGCAGACTAATCCGGGCCGACACATTCCGTCTCAGGGAGATAGAGGGAGTAATGATTCCTGAAACAGAAAATCCCCAGGAGGCGAAAGGTGTCTATCCGGATAAGCCTGCGCAGCATGCTTAGGCTGATCCGGTTCGATGCTTTACGCAGAGTCCACAATGTTGGTTTTCTCGTGAGACGGCTCAAATTTATTATAGATAATATATACGTCGCAAAATAAACAAATCCAGAAGTAGGTCTAAGTAAAAGTCCATAAAGTCATTTTTGTTTTACAAAGGGATATTGATAATATTTGTTCTGAAAGAGGCGTTCTAATCGTGCAATTGTAATTTAAATGGACTTCAGTTTTAAGCTTTCATATAATTTAAAGTGGACCTGGTCACTTTATTTATGACTAAACATGTTGGATAAATTGACTGACAAAAAAGTTGAGACTATTAAAACTTATCAACATCGTATAATTTATTTTACTTTTTATAATTAGACTTGAAAAACAACGCTCACACATTGTGCATGTTTTTCAACGGATTGGAATAATTTGAACAATCTATGAAGAGGGTCACCCAAGAAACATTTGTGCACAATAATTTTTCAAATCGGGCAAGTACTTATTGACATGAAGATTTTCATAATTTTTAATATACATATATAAGGAAAACAACCTCCGCCCTCTGGCGGCCATGTTTTTCAACGGATCGAAATAATTTGAACAATCATAATAGAGGGTCACCACGAAACATTTGTGCAAAATAAGTAAGGCTTGTACTTTTGGACAAAAAGATTATTAAAGATTTGGCATTTTCCGCCTTCTCCGATGTCGCAGCAAGCAAAGTTATACATGGAATTAAATTCTTTGAACAATTTTGAAAGAGGACCACCTAGGGAATATTCCTTTAACATTATTTTGAATTCGGCTCAATGGTTAAGGATGGGAAGTCGTTTGTAAGTAAATGTGAACAGACAGACAGACTACGAAGACGACGGACGACGAACGGTGAGTGATCACAATAGCTTACCCCGCACTTCGTGCTCAGGTGAGCTTAAAACAAGTTCCGCACCATGGCGGCCATGCTTTCCAACGGATCGGTTAACAATCTTCGTAGAGTGTCACTCAAGGAACATTTATGCAAAATTATCGGGCTTCTACTTTTGGACAAGAAGATTTTTAAAGTGTTGGCACTTTTACCATTTTCTGATGCCACAGCAACCAAAGATCTAGTTCGAATTAAATTCGTAGAACAGTTTTTGATGAGGGCTACATAGGGAACCTTCCTGTGAAATTACTTTGAAATCTGACCAGTAGTTTCAGACAAGAAGATTTGAACGGACGCCAGACGATGGTTATAATTTAATAGTTATAAATTAATCAGGATTATGGCTATTGCAATAATCCCATTTATTTTGGGGCAGACAGATTGGTATGATTCTGCATGAACTAACTGCAAACGATAGGTACTCAGACGGGTCTGCCCGAGATAACTCCTCAATTTGATCATGTTGATTTTTTTAAAATCCAGATTCTATTCCCTCACCCGTCCGTTTAGGATCTGACGAGGTTTCGGTTCATGTCCCTATAAACATCAAACAAAGACATTTGGTCCAATCAGTTTTTGAACTTGGCCCCCTTACTCAAAGGCAGCGTGGAACTAAGCGACATGTTTAACGGTGATACTATTTTCATTAATGAGAATGGCCAAATGGAAAGGCTGCCTTTTGGGCAAATCAGATATCAGGTCGGCTTTCAGGCTCTTGCCGGTTTCAATTTTAGATTTCGATCAGTTAGGCTTCATGTTTGAAGGGAAGTTTTATTTCAACAAAGCCATGCTATTCGACTGTAGTCTAGCATGTCAAACATGGGAGCTATTTGCCTCGTTTCTCGAGTTTTGCGTTACAAGGTACACCACGTTTGGTAGTCTTTAACACTACCTGGATGATTTTTTGTTTGGCGGGGAAAAATGTTGCTCTCTTGGTTTTGGGGCATATTTTTGTGGTAAATGGGCATTTGGACGGAGGCCGCAGGTCTGGGTCGAAAACGGAATTACATATGATATAATCGTTTTAGATTTCTTCCCAATCTTAATGTCTTCGTAACAAAATAAATGTCTTTCGATGTGATAACATGGCAGTGGTTCACATTGTTTATTCAATTATATCAAAATCTAAACGGGTTATGACTTCTTTAAGGGTTTTTCACTCTTTTATGCCTGAAAATGAATAGGGCGATGCATGTACGTGGTGCTATATCTAACAAAATCGCAGATGCACTGAGTCGTTTTCAATTTCAGAAATTCCGCAAGCTTGCCCCCGAAACCGATTCAGATTCGACGCCTATCCCTGTCCACCTGTGAAACATCGTGTAAGAGCATCGCAAAACCTGGTATCAATGAGTATTACGCCAAACTCTCAAAATGCCTACAAGAATGCATTGGCGGCTTTTACATCTTTCCGCAAACAATACAGTCTGTCAAACCTTTACCAAGCTCCAATAGGTCATATGACATTATTCATTTCTTGCTGTTTTGAGCTTGGTAACTCTCCATCCACCATATATACATATGTATCGGGTATAAATATTTACCACACAATTCAAAACCATCCAGATCCTACATCGGTTGTTATCGTTAAAAAATGACAGACGGATCTAAACGAGCCAGGAATACATGCGACGTAAGGTGTCCTATCACAGACTCGATCCTTCGCAAAATAATCAACATACTCCCAAACATTTGCTATTCTCTGCATGAAACCCACCTTTTTACGCAGCCTATTTGACTGCATATTTCGGTTTATTAAGAGTAACCGAGATTACATTCACCAGTTCCCTGCAAGCTGATAGGCCTCTCGCATTTTCTGACATACAGATTGAGAACGGCTCTACAGCTATTCAAATTACAATTCATTATCCAAAAACTTGTCAACGGGGAAACCCATCACTCTGCAAATACCTGCTACTAATGACCCGACCCTTTGCTGTGTATCAGTCATGAAAAAGTACCTAATTAGCCGTCCTGTTAGTTCAGGAATTCTTTTTTGCCATGCAAATGGCTCACCTTTAACACGCTCACAGTTTAGAGGCGTGCTGGCCAAAGCAATCCACTTACAGGGTTTGTTCACATATAAATACACTTCACACTCTTTCCGCATTGGTAGGGCGTCTGTCCTTGCAGCCGAGGACGTTCCAAACGAAATAATTAAGAAAATGGGAAGGTGGCAATCCAATGCTTTTGAAAGATACATCTGCCTTATTTAGACTGGTATATTGCTTTCATTCTGTTCACTGGGCTGTCTGCTGAGACCGCTCTTAAGTCTACTTGCGGGTGTATGTATAATTGGGGATTTCCTGATTGCTAGGGTTGCTGACAGGGCAGTGTTTCGAAAGAGCCAGAACCTGGGAATCAATAGCGGAAACGTCCAGTGGCTAGGAAAAGGGGAAATGAAATGGGATCAGCTACACGTACAAGTGCAATTAACAATGCTTTTTAATCCCTCGCCAGCCATGATTGTTATCCACCTTGGTGGGAATGATTTAATTTCAATAAAGCAGGGCAAACTCATTAAAGCGATAAAAAGAGATGTGCGGTACTTTGCATCAGTTGTTCCATCTGCCCCCATTGTCTGGTCCGATATCTTACCCAGGTTGTCGTGGAGAGGTATAGAATCCACACATGATAACCTGACACACATTAATAACAAAAGGAAGCGCATCAACAGGACAGGGCGTCAAATGGCTCGTGAGCCTCGTAAAGGCCGGTCAGTTATTCATGAAATAGACATTAAAACTAAAGGTTTGTTTTCCAGTGGCAGCACCTTTTCCCCGTTGGTAAGGATATTTTTCTTAATACTTTATCTGAAGCCATAAAAACCTTCCTGGAAAACTCAAAAAAACTATCGTATGATGCAAACCAGTAGGTCTCAGAATGGGGGACAAATTTGTACCAAATTTGCTGTAGCGGTATTCTTGGGCCAGTGAGTGGACTGCGTAGTGATCCAATATTTTATGGACATTTAAACTTAAAAAGGTTTACTTTTCTTCGGTACTGCCCCATTCGACCTCGGTGCCTGGACTCGGCATTAGTCAGGAACGGCGCATCGGGTGTCGCTGGGGGAAGCTCGGAATTGGAGGGGGCTGCCGTGCATGGCATGTCAACAATGACGGAACCTTGTGAGGTGGCCTCCCCCTGTTATCAAGCATATGCCACACCAAATTTATATCATTATATTTTAGGGGAGAGGGATGTCCAGAACAAGCAATGGATGTCTTGTATTATCGCATCTCTGGTGGACCCCGCTTTTAGGCCCTTTGGATTTATTGAATTTTAAAAGTAAACTACGGATTGAAATGGAGGTTGTAATATGGATTACTATGGATTAATTGGAAGCTATTGTCAGAGGAGGATAGTATTCAGATTCTTTGTTCATCGCGCGGTCCACAGTGATTGCTATACCCCAACGTCCATTTGATTCCACTATTAATAAATTGGTTAACAGAAAATCCATCTTTGTTTTACACACTCGCTCTAGCACAGGGTTATTTTGTGTTCACTATGTCCAGTCCCAAATGTTTGTCAAATGTCAAACACCACCTTTTAGCACATTAAGTCGGCATCCTTAAATAATTGATAGATATTTTCCCATATTTCTGTTAAGACATTTTAGAGATTTGTTGTATGGGGGGAATGGTTAAGAATAAACAAGAGCACCGCACTGATCCATGATGTCAAAGCATATCTGATTGAAACATTTTAAGTTACAAACAAGAGTGCCATGATGGCCATGGATCGCTCGTCTGAGATATGTAATGTGATTTGTGGAGGAAAACGTGAACAGAAGGACAGACAGATACGCGACTGATTGAAGGAGGATAACGAAAGGAACATTCATATTAAGTTAAATTGGTGCAGTTGATAAGGAGGTTACATGTATGCCATTTGAAGCTTACGTTAATGTTACCACTACTCTGATGCCACCTGTATGCTATGTCTTTCAACCAATCATTATGGGTTGTAAAAAATATGTAGAGGGTCACTTGAGGAACATTTTCACACAATTATCTTGAAATCAGACAGGCACATTTCATAAGAATGGAACTTAAACAAATTGTAATGTTGCCCCTTTTCTGAATCGGCCTATATTCTATGATTTAGAACCAATCAATTTAGCTTGATTTATTTTTAGAGGGTCACCCAAGGCAAATTACTATCAAATTATATTCGAATCCGTCAAGAAGATACAAAGGAGGAGACAATTTAATGATTGGGCATTTTCCTCCTTTCTAATGCTTCAGTAACCAAAGTTCCTCATACAATTTAAATCTTTGAACATTTTTGAAGCAGGACCACCAAAGGAACACTCATGTGAAGTTCGGTTGAAATTTGCTCAGTGGTTTAGGAGTAGATGTCGTTTAAAGCTAAAAGTTGAAGACAGACGACGGCCAGAGAGTTTTCGATAGATATATTGCTACAAGAGGACAATGATGGTTCTTAATCGCTCAACTGATTTAATAGAAATCACAGTTTCCAATGTCCTTACGTGTCTTCAGGCGAGCTAAATAGTGTAACTGGAAAACACCAGATATCCTTAAATTAATAGATCTCATGACATGTATCTGAGAGTTAGAAATGTATTAAGAATTTGTAAATGTTAAATCATTTGAATTGAAAAAGATTTTGTATATTTAATACATTCACCCCTTTCTCTCTATACATAAAAAGGCCAATTCCATTCAATGTTTAATTTTGTATTTTGCACAATATTAATATTAGTTGTAAATGTGTTCATACGCTGGCTGTTATGTTTGATAAAAGATATCAATTCTATATTTGTCATACTTATGTTAATATGAAGGCTACCTGTTACTGTATAAAGATGGGTATGTTGTCCATTATATTTCTCGATAAACTTGTTTAACCACTTAACATTTTGTCATCCATTTCTAGAACAAATGTTTGACTTCCGAATTGACTAGAATGACTACAGACTTATTATGTACACGCAAGTATATGGGCCGTCCCGCGAGAAAACCAACACTGTGGACTCGGCGTAAAGTATCGACCCGGATGAGCCTAAGCATGCCATGCAGGCCAGCCCGGACAGACACTTTTCGCCTCCTGTGGATTTTTTGTTTCAAGAGTCATTACTCTATACCTCTATTCACATGAGACGGAATGTGTCGGCCCTGATTAGCCTGCGCGGACTGATCTGGGTCGTTACATTACGCAGAGTCCATAATGTTGGTTTTCTCGCGGGACGGCTCATATATTGTTTGACGGATAAAGCTATGAATTATTGTTTTATCGAACCTATTGTATTATACGAAACCAGCATACACTTTCCACAATCATGTGACCTTGATGGCACTGTTATAGGTGATTCAGAGTATACGATAAACTCCGAGTTGATCGATGGGGACATTGTGTTAAGGTCATTTGTCGATCTTAAACTGAAACTTTTTCAAAATTGAAATTACCTGACGAAGCTACACTTCAGTAATCGCAGATAAAAGGAATAAATTCCTCGTTAAGCTCAATACATTTACCTCCATTCATTCTATCCTTTGCTTTGTATTTAATCCTTTCCAACACGCAGAAGACCATTGAAATCAGTGCAGCAAAAGGAAAAATCGCTCACATTGTTACAATGTTTTCAACTATGTTAAATGATAATACTTTTGCAGGTGCTCCTGACGTCGCCCTATCCGCGCAGGCTAAACCGGGCCGACATTCCGTCTTAGGGGGATAGATGAAACAGAAAAATCTACAGGAGGCGAAACGTGTTGGTCCGGGTAAGCCTGTGCGGCATGCTTAAGCTGATCCGGGTCGATACTTTACGCAGAGTCCACAATGTTGGTTTTCTCGCGGGACGGCTCAAATATATGAAGCGCTAGATGTGACACAAAGCTATTTTGACATTAGTTCTGTACAGTATATCGTATACAAGCAACTGAGAGGTACAGAAACATTAAAGAGACAGAGTTAGATACAAGGGAGTCCGGGTGCGATATCCTAGCTCTGTCCGAAAAGACCATTTGGTTATGAAATACGAACATGGCATTTTCAAAAGACACTTTTAGAAAATAGTATACTTAATATGATATTTTTGAATAGCCTCCTTTTGGAAGAAAATAGGATAAAATGTAAATTCTGTAAAAATGAGAAGGAAACTTTTGATGGCACCGAGTTCAGAATAAAGCCAAGAGCATTATAAGGAACACTTGATTGTTAAGTGTTTTACGCTACTTTCAATACTTGTTAAATTACATCACGGCGTTTCCTGGTTGAGTTACCAGTACTACCGAGTCCATTGGTCCTAAAATCAGCCAAACCCGAACCCGCGACCTCCAGCACTAGAGGCGAACGCTCATCGAGGCGGTCTGCTTGTGTCACCTTCTTTTATCTCAGTAACGGACATAAGCCAACGGGGAAAAAATTCCTATGTATCACCCTGCCAATGTAGGCTACACAAAACATGTGAGCCGCATTCATCGCTTTGGTGTCTTGTTGACGCTGCACTATGGCATGATTAAACGGTCCATAGACAAGATGTCAATGAGGCTAATAGGGGATTTGTCGTACGAGTTGAAGGCTTTATCACATATAAAATAATTTGGTGAGACTGGGTCTGTGTACGGCCATGGGAAGGTCTTAACTGTGTGCTGATGTAAAGGCACACCGAGAGTCTTAACTGTACGCAGACGTACATGCTTTCTCGAGTCTTAACTGTGCACTGATGCAAAAGCTTCCCCGAGTCTTAACTGTACAACGATGCAACCTATGATCACCAGAAGCTGTTGATACATCCATAAAAGACGCCAAAGTCTGGACATTATATTTCACAAACAAGTTAATATCCCTTCTGATTTTGACCAAACTAATAACAAATTAAGCAACATTAACAATTACAAACAATTCATATTGCACAAAAGAGAGAAATTGCACCGTTTTGACAAAATGATTGTATTATGCAAATCAGCTGTAACCAAACAATATAAAGTACGTCACATGGAAACCCAACTTTGCGACCGTTAAAGATACGTTGGTCATACTTGCATGTTTGGTGTCCGAAGCAAACGGCTTTAGCGACAAACAGACTACAAAATGTATATCGTTATCACAGTTCGGGCTTGTACACCATTTTAGAAACTATATGTTAGCGGTCCAGTCGATAAAGTCTAGGCTACTATAGTAGTCCCTGATATAGTATTTGCCATGAAAGCGAGAGGTCCAAGGTTCGAGCCCCGGACTGGCTGCATGTTGTTACTCCCTGTGACATTTTGACAAAACGGTGTAATTGCTTTCTTGTGTGCAACATGACTAATTTGTGTGAGCAAGGTTGATTAGAAGGACAGAAGGACAAACGAGGTACAAACCCATAGGCCCCTGTTTATCGGGTGGGTACTTAAAATGACCTTTGGCCTATATACCTCAAATGCATTATTAATTTGTATACTCTTCTTATATTTGAATTACGATTGATTCATGGGCCAGGATACGATTTTCAAGGTTTGTTCTGTGACACTGGACTTTGACCTATAGACCCCAACATGAACCTTCTTTTCTTTCACATGAACAAAGAAAATGTATAGCAAAACAAAGGCCTCCGTTTCTTTGGCCAGGGAGTAATGATAAACAAGAGGCCAAAGAAGGATAATATTGCTCTACTGCAATAAACTCAAATTAATTCACTGAAACCAATTTGAATCAGCTTGAAAGAATGTGAAATTTGGCCAACCAGTTTGGCAGGAGAATATTTTTTCAAACGCTTATTCTCTTTCATTGAAACCAGAATTTTGCATGGATCCAAAGAAGGAAGGAATATAGGAGGAGACATTGAGGGGATGCTACATGTACTTATGAAGGTACACACACATGCACAACTGACAATTTGCCATGGAGCTAAACAATTATTGTTAGAAAAGTTTTACCCAAAAGCATAGGTAGTGAAACACATACGCTGAAACAGTGACACAAAGAAAATTTCTTTTAATTAAATTTAAGTTAAACAGATTTAATAATATAAATATTCTTGCATACAAATATATGTTTTATAATCTTTTTTTTATTTGTAAATTTCCAATACATCTTCTATAACAATAAACATCTCTAGCAATTAGGGGTCTAATTGCATCTGCATGCAGTGATGACTCGGGTGAGTCTGTGCATCTACACAATCTCAACAGAGCCTTCACTACTTTCCTACTACATATAAAATGTAAAGCTGAATGCATGTTTATATAAAAGCCCAAAGCTTCAAGAATATTGTAGCAAATCCCACTTGTAACAAATATTTAAGTCTGATAAAAGCATAGATTCTGTAAAAACATGTTTTCACTTTAGCCATCTAAAAATTCAGAGATCTAGAAAACACATATTATACTTAAATCTGATTTTGTAAGAATATGTGCATATCGACAATGTTGCCCAAGTTACATTACAAAGTGAGGTATTAGTGCCTCTCTGGTTTAATCCTTTCCCACCTGTAAGACGCATTTTGATGCATCTGCAGCAAACAATTTTTGAAAACATTATGACAAAAGATGAAATTGCTCTAAACTGTTCAGTAATTATACCTACAATTATAAAGATTTTCCATATTATTGAGCAGACATTTTGAAAGTCGTCTGCTGCAGATTTGTTGTATGTGGGAAAGGGTTAACATCCTCTATAGTTGCATTTGAGGACAAGAAGTGGGGCAACAGTTGCAGTTTTTGTCAGAAGAAGCATTTAATTCTAAACAACAGTTGAACATGTAGGTGAAAACTTAACAGTGAATAATCAGGTGAGACAGAGTGTATAAACAAGCTCACCAGCGTCTAAACTGTTCGCAAATGTAATAAAATCCTAAATCCTAAATTGCAAGTCTTTGAAATTATCACAAGCTATATCACAGAACTGATTGTCTTGGGTTTGTAAGAAACCATGATTATTCAATATTGTATACGTCTTTTCCTTTTATAACCTTGCATTTGGAGTACTTTTAAACAACTCTCCCTTCATCAAAGGGCGAAGAGTTGTGTGGTAGGAATCCATCACCTGAAATTTGTAAATGAAATATTAGCACTTTTCAGACGACAAAATATGAGAAAAATCTACAGGTAAAGTTAACCCTTTTTCCTCATACGACAATTCTGCAGCATCAGCCTTTGTCAACAAATGGTAAATCTCTATAATTGAATGGATAACCTATGTCTAAAAGTGGAAAACATAGTGGCAAAAGGAGAAATTGCTTGTTTTGAGCAATTTCTTCTTATGTCACTATGTTTTCAAAAAGCCGTCTGCTGCAGAGGCATTAGAAAGCGTCTATATGAGGAAAAGGGTTAAAATGAATGAATACAGTCGAAAAAATTGTGCCAAATATTTTTTTGCTGATTATGAGCAATTTCCCTTTTTGCCACAATGTTTTCAAAATTGATCCGCTGCAGAGGATTAAGAAATCATCTGTATGAGGGAAAGAGTTTAAACTAAAACAATCTCTGGAATTATTCACATCTTCTTGAGACATCTTATGTGGGAAAGTTTTGAGTATTTTCTAATTCTCCTTTAATAGTTCCCTTATTTCTAAATAAGTTTCAGATTTATAAATATTATTGATTCATTAATTTGGGTTAAACAATATCATAGCAGCCAGTTCACATTTCGATGTGTTTCCTGGCTTTCTCACACCAGTACTCCATGATCACATTCTACCCTGGCTTTCTTCCAACACAGACTTTCAGCACACATGTAGTTGACGACTGATGTTAGTCACAATGACTTTTGTCAGTCAACGAATAGCTTCACGTACCTGGGTTCAGTCTCATGAAACCTAACGTATCAATGAGGTAATAATGGACGTCAAATTAGCTTAGTTTATTAACCGCAGATAGCATATGATAATGTTCAACAGCAGGTTTGGTTAATTGATTGTTTGTTGTTTTACGCCGCTTTCAACAATTTTTCAGTTATATCACAGAATTTCCTGGGTAAGTTACCTGTACTACTGTTCCATTTATCCTGACACCAGCCAGTCAGTCGTTATGCTAATTCCGCAACTCTGAGAGCCAAAGAAAGCAGCCATTACAACCATTTTTGGTATGGTATGACCTGCCAGGGATCAAACCCATGAACTCCCACACCAGAGGCAGACGCTCTACCACTACATCACCGAGGTGGCAACAGTGTTTGATTTAGACTTTTTATATCATGGGTAACAGTCGCTCAGATTGCTGGCCCCAGGATCGAATGCTACTCTACTGCCTCTGTTTTGTAGTGGTAGAATGTCTGCTTTGGATGACTGAAATTGCAGGTTTGATCCTAAGTCGGGTTATATCAAAGACTTTAAAAATGGTAGTCATGGCTGTTGTTCCTTGGCACTCAGGTTTGTGGGGTTAACATAAAAACAGATTTACTGATGTTAGGATAAATTGTTAAATGTGATGTTGAACACCATACAAACAAACTCGCCCCAAAGTAGATATCTAGAGTGATTTATATAATTTATAAGGTTGGGCTTATCTTTGAAAAGTCAATCTAATGATATTTAACCCATTACTTCACATGACTTTTCAAAGGTTGTCTGCTTTACAATCATCAGACAAACAATTTCAACAATCTAGAAAACTGAAAGATTTATATTGATAAAGAGTTGAAAATATTGCAATAAAAGGTGAAATAGCTTGTTTTGAGCAATTTCACATTTTATTGCAATGTTTTCAAAAGTCATGTTCAATGGCAGGTGTCAAATGTCGTCTGTGTGAAGTAATGGCTTAACTGAATACGTTTCATTTGAAAAAAGAAAGAAAACGTCTTACATCACTTGTGTTGAGTGGTGAACCTTTGGCATATTCATACAGGGCTTCATAAACATTACCGTCGTAACGACCCAGACAACTCTGTAAAACATGATCCGGGTAATCAAATGCGTCCACCAGGGCAACAGCATCAGGTCTGAGTTCTGCAAACAAGTCCAACTGTTTGTTCATCAACATTTCTGCCTGCTGGCTTGATAAAAACCCATCCTGCAAATAAGAATTGTCTATCGATTAATTTCTTCTAGCAACATGATGTTTTCACTCTACCAATGTTATATATTCTTTGACTGTTAAAAGCTCAGGGATAGTTAAACAAATCTCGACTTTCCTATCATTTCGAAGTATGTTGGCATACAACTAGTCTACATCTAGGCTACATCTATAGTTTTATCAGAAGATTCATATACATCTACAGTTAATCATGAGCTAAAGACCACCTTGGAATAGCAATTCCCTGTCTACAGAAACCACACTTTTGAAGGCTCTGATGAGACTGTGTAACTGCTCTCTGAATGTATGGGGATGCAACACATCCCCCTAATCACCAGAGCCGGCTCGCTTATATTTGCATTTCAAACATTGTTCACAAACAAGCAGCGGAAACCTGATAGCTTAGTAGGTAGCGACGCAAGCCGTCAATCCGGTGGCTCTGAGTTCAAACATCAGCACGGCCAACATTCTTTTTGACGTTCGACAAAAAATCAATGTGACAAGCGTCATTCGTCTTCCACTAATGGGCTAACATTCTATGTGGAAAAGCAACCAGTTGCTTGGAAATAATGTTGTGTGAAGTATTGGTGTGAGAAAGCCAGCGAACACATGAGCAGGTGAACTGACTGCCATGATATGACTGAACTATTGTTGAAAACGGCCTTAGATCCCAATCAATCAATCACAAACAAGCAGCAAAGTTATACTTAATGAGAACAAAACTGATTGGTTCATTTGCAAAATATTTTTTCTATACGGTTGCAAACATCTCTCGGCAGCCAATTCACCTATAAATTTCCTGATTTATAAATCATATAAACCAAATAATAGACCTCATGACTTGTGAACAGCAAAGTGTTTTTTGAAAATATGAGCGGATCTCCTTTCCCTGCAAGTTTCCGATTTCAAAATGGTATTCTTTTTTCGTCAGATGTTCTCAAAGTAACCGAATACAATGTGAGCCAGTGCATGAGAAATAGTACAAGTTTGCTTCTGTGAACAATATAGATCCAGATTCTGATCAAGATGTACACTGTTCACATGTAACATTTTGCGAACTTGTTAGAAGATTCTGTCAACTGGTGTCAATTCTGATGCATTGATAAAGCAGGTGGACAAAATGATCCGGAACCTACACTGTTCAGAAATGCCAACTTGTTCCTTTTCTCATGCACTGGCTGATATAAGGTATAGAAAGAGCTGAGAAAGATAGCTTTGTAAAGACCAACAGAGTTTAAGCAATAAGGGGGGTACTTTATGTTCTCAAATCTGTATCTGTAATCTAAGCTCTATGTTGTAGGTACTTAAATGAATCATCTCCGTGAGACAGTTCTTTAAGATACCAACAGTATCGGTTTTCAATATTACTATCAAAACTTAGCCACATACAACAAATTGCAACTGACTGTTTTGAAAACATCAATATTTAGATAAGAATAATCTCATAATGAGTAATTTCTCCTTTTGTCACAAAGTTTTCAAAAGTCATCTGCTGCAGACATGACATGAACTGAGTTGAGTCGGCTGCAGGGCTGCAGGGCGTCAAAATCTGTCTATTTATGGGAAAGGTTTAAGCAGTGGTCAGTTTAAGCTCCTCATCTGGACATCTGACCACAATGTACAGACCTGTAGGAAGTCTCCCATGTTCGTCGTGATGCCAGATACAGCAAACAGTTTACACAACGTTTGTAACACTCTGGCAACATTTGGATCCAGACCTGGAGCTGAAATAATTCTGGCAAAGGTTTTAACAGCAAAAGTTCTAGAATGAGCCTGGAAAGGAAAGATTTTGATTTATTGGGGTTTAACGCAATTTTCCAACATTATTTATGTTATATCACGGCAACAATTCACTTATTCACAAACTAGTACTAGGCTAAAAAAGGGTGAAAAAGTTAATATTATTTGTCAGCTTCCATGATTACAAATCAACAATTCAAACAGACCAATGAGCAATTTCTACCTTTGCAAGTGTATATAATAAATGTTCTTTCATCATAATTTTTGAGATTATCCATATTTTTGCTTCGATGTTTTTAAAAATTATCAGCTAGGCTTACTTTGTTAAATCATGTCATGGCTTCAATTAAGTAGTCAAGGAGTCACTTTACTAGGCAGATATAATCTTGTCCCACATACATCAGATCTGCAGCAGACAACATTGAAAACATCTAGACAAAAATTTGAAAAATCTATAATTGAAATTTGAAAGTATAACTATTGAATAGACTGGAAAATATTGTGGCAAAAGTGAAAATTACTCATTACCAGCAATTTCTTTTTTTGCTACGATGTTTTCAAGAGGCATCAGATTGCGTCTGTATGTGGGACAGTGTTAATAACAAACTTACCTTGGCAGCTTTAACCAGTAATGATCCAGACTGGTTCCTGGCAGCTTCCTGTGTAGCACCATTTTTTATCATAGACTGGACCCGCAATGCTGCTACTTTTACCAACCTAAACAAATATGCTACTTTTACCAACCTAAACAAATATTTTAACAATTGATCAAGACACAAAAATCTTTCCTAATTGTCTTGAACTCTATGTGGGTAACAAACAGTTTTCCTCATACAGACACATTCTGATGCCTCTGCTGCAGACAACTTTTGAAAAGATTGTGGGAAAAAAGAGAAATTGTTCAGATTGAGCAGTTTCTTCTTTAGCCACAATGTTTCAGCTTCTATATAATACTCTAACTCTCATTTATGGAGATTTTTCTCATTATTGAAACACGCAAACTTTGTATAAAAAGGCGCAGTGTTATGTGAACAGGTCAGGAATGTGTTCAACTTTAACCCTATCTCACAAGCAGACACATTTGCAGCAGACAACTTTATAAAATATGATTGCAAAAGGAGTAACTGCTCATGAGTAACTGCTCATGATGAGTACCAACAACAACAGGCTTCAAGTGATACACTGGCACTCCTCTATAAAACTCTCCGTTTTAAAGAGGATCCCGTTATAACGCTGGTCTTGCTTGGCTCCCAAAATGTTATTGCATGAAATATGTGGGAATAGAATTATAAATTTTCAAAAACCTAATTTGAAACTTTGAAACACAAAATACGACTGTAACGTTAATCCACATGTTTGCATAATGCTTTGTTCAACAATAGACAGGTTAAAAAAAAAAAAATCAATATTGTTATCGAGCGGCTGTTTGCATAATGCTTTCAATATTAAAACAATAGACAGATAAAAAAATTGATACCGTTATCAAGCATAATGACAATAGACAGATATAAAATCGATATCGGGTGTAATTATTGTTTGTGCATTACGCTTATTGTGTTCAGTCAACGTTAAAATTGATACAACTTTAAACGAGAGCAGCCGTCATGGTGTGATAAACGAGCAAACTCAATTTCAAACTTCATAATGTAACAAACAACCTTCCGTGAATACAACTTGGAAAATCCGAAAATATACACGTGACCATTCCAGCCAATCGTATTTGTGCAAAATGTTGTCTGAATGTCATCCATTTTTTTCATCTCCGTAGTGAATACAACTTGGGAAATCCCAAAATATACACGTGACTATTCCAGCCAATCGTATTTGCGATATGTATATTAAAACTATTTAGCTCAAATGTATGCAGTAAACGTCATCAATATTGGGGCCGTTGAATAGGCATGCGCACGAGACATGTATCAATTATAAATTTCCGCAAATATTGCAAAACAAATCTCGAAAGATCACTGCAATTAACGCGAATTGTTAAATAAATAACCCTGTAATAGATCGACGATTAAAAATGCGTATTATTCGGTCTAAACATTTCACTTGCAATAATCTGCTTGTGCCCATGCCAATTGAAATTTGCACTTGCAATATTCGCGAGCTTAAATTCGACCCCTGATA
The DNA here is from genome assembly GCA_031761405.1 of Serripes groenlandicus. Taxonomy (NCBI): domain Eukaryota; kingdom Metazoa; phylum Mollusca; class Bivalvia; order Cardiida; family Cardiidae; genus Serripes; species Serripes groenlandicus. Next base: position 9,138,198 of record JASEVX010000013.1, read on the forward strand.
CATCTATCAAATGTCAAAGAAACGGGTAAATATATCTTGCAAGCTTGTTTTAGCCAAAAGCACTCTCTCTTTGCAATTGAATTAGTGTATGCAGGTGGGTGGGTGGGATAATGACTCGGCGGATTTTTGGAACAGCTTTATCAATTTAACCCCGTATATATCGCTGTGCAAGACCATGGCTCCCAAGTACAGTGTTATAGAGGAGTGCCAGTGTATAAGGATTTTTAAACACGAAATACATTTTATGTAGCTCTTCAGAACCCTTACAAAGTGGAGTCTTAAAAAAATGTTCTTACCTAGCAGTCATGTGTTCATAGGCTTTCAGCAAATCCCCAAGGTCGAGGGAGGCATTCAAGGCACTTGATGCCTTTGTTGGTGTGTTCAGGTATTGCATAAAACCGGGCAGTTTCTTTCCGTTGGCAGCAAGAGCAAAACATTTAATAAGGTATCTGAAAATAGAACATTTGTTAAGATATATGAAAATAGAACATTTGTTAATATATATGAAAATAGAACAATTGTTAAGATATATGAAAATAGAACATTTGTTAAGATATCTGAAAACATAACCATTTAAAAAATGTATATAAAAACAGATAATTATTTAAGGCTCCTAAAATGAAAATATTTGAAAAAAGATATCTGAAAACAAAACATTTAAAAAATGTATCCAAAAACAAAATACAAAATGAGGAATCTTAAAATGTTTATTTTTATAAAAAGGGATTTCATAAGTTAATTCAATCTCCAAGCCAAGCCCATATAGCTCAGTTGGTAGAAATAGGGGCTGTCAATCCAGGGGTTTCAAGTTTTAACACCAGCTTGAACAACTTTCTTTCTGATTTTTGACAAAAGTCAATGTGTTCAGCATAATTTGGTTTCCAACAATGGGCTAACAGTCTATATGGAAAAGCAGACAAGAAACACATGGGTATTTGAATTGACTGCTGTGCAATGAGGGAAAATGGCGTTGAAAGCAAATCAACTAATCAGTCTCTTAAAGAGAAGAAAGGATTATAGGCTCTGACAATGTGACATTTCTCACATATAAAACTAAATATCGGCTGCATCATGTGATACAAAGTCTAATTCCACATGTAATCAGTGATTACTCAAGTAAGTCTTTACCACCTACATTGAGAAGAGACATAAATGTTGAATCTCTGGAAAAAATGACCCATTGAATTGTAAAACAACTTGGTTTACAAACTCATATACATGTACCATTTAATGTTATGCCAAAAGGGAACACAATACTTATGACCGCTGTTTTGCTGATGCGACATATCATTGACAAGACTGTTTGAGTGAATAAATCTATTGAATTCCAGATAACCCTTTCACATAGATAGACACATTTTGATGTATTTGCATCAAATGACTTTAGAAAAAAATGTTGCAAAAGGATAAATTGGTTGTCATGCTCATTACAAGCATTTCAACTCTATTCAATAATTATACTTATATCCAGTGAGGTTTTCCATTTTCTCTGACTGTAAATTAGTAATATCAGGGAAAATCTAGTTGTGGGCAGAGGACTTGGAAAGGGGCACCAAACCGGTCCTTTCTCCACATTATCTCTCTTATTGCTCAACCAAACCCTAACTGTGACAATTCTTTTGAGTACTCACAACATAGCATTTGAGTGTCAAATATGTAAACAAATACTTATTTAGAACTCTGTGTTGGTTAAGTAAAAGATGAACAGACATATGGACGGACAAGAGATCCCTTCATCCCACCCTGCAAAGAATTGATTGATTGATTTGGGTTTAACGCCATTTTCAATAATGTTTCCACCATATCATGGCAGCCAATTAAAATATTCCTGGCTTTCTCACATCAGTACTCCACACAAGTATTTCAAAGCGACTGGCTGTTTTTTCCACATAGTTTGTTAGCCCTTTGGTGGAAGCCAAAGGAGTGAAACATAAAATATATAAAATATACTTTACCTTCCACACTGTAAGTACATGACAGTGTTTTCCCCCTCGTAGGTACACGCTGGGGTAATATTCATCCAAATTTTGGGGATTCCACTGGCGTGGGTGTAACCATGACCACCACAGGCTTTTCGAAGTAGATCTATGCCATCGCTGGCTATGTCCGAGGCCAGAGCCTTCAGTCCAGATGCTAGTGCATGTAACTGTAAACAAAACATAGACCTTAACCCTTTCCCTCATATAAACTCTTTCTGATGCATCTGCAGCAGACAGCTTTTTGAAAACATAGTTACAAAAGAAGAAATTGCTCAAAACAAGCAATTTCTCCTTTTGCCACAATGTTTTCCACTTTTAGTCATAGGTTATCCATTCAATTATAGAGGTTTCCCATTTTTTGACAAAATATGTTCAAAGTGTTGGTGCAGATTTGTCGTATGAGGGAAAGGGTTAACTTGGTATTTACCCAAGATAAAGAAGGCTTTAAACGCCTTTACACCAACCTCATTTTCACTATATTTATATGTCACCTACAAATGTTGTCATCAGATCTAATATAAACACAGCATAAGATTGCATCTACACTAGATTGTTTTTGAACAATAAGCAGAGACCCACAGGAGAGACTAGGTTTAACCATCGATGCAGTTGCTATAAACATTGCCTTTGTTATGAAATATTGTGGTATGGATATATGCATTCATGCAAAACCACTGTAACTATTTGTTGTAAGATGTAGTTACAATTGTTTGCACAAAGTGATTGATACAACGTATTATAGAAAATAAATGTACTACATTACTTACCACTTGCATTTCTTCCATGTTCCCCTTTTCAATATTGGAGTTTATTCGGTTGTATTCCTGTACCATGACGTTACCGGTAAACATGAGTGCATAGGATGCAGCCATCAGGGGAAATAACTTTTCTTGTTGTGTCTGGTAATCCAGGACTTGTGGCTCCTCTCCGCTGTGAGGTTAAAAAATATATTTATTCAACTTTATACTCAATGTTAAATTTCAAGTGAATATCAGGTTGTTAGATGATGCAATCAAGGGGAATAACTTTTCTTGATGTGTCTGGTAGTTCAGGAATTTTGGCTCCTCTCCTTGCCAATAAAACTTGGCTCTTACTATTTGAAAGATGATCACCATATGAATATTCATTTGAAATGATGTCAAATCCGGAGAGGCGAACATTTTCAAATGTTGCAAATACTATGTTCATTACATTGAGTCAACTGTCCAAGCACCTGGCTCCTATGTTTTAGGCCAATCAACTTTTCCCCTTTTAAGAAGGTCACCCAGCGATCAATATTTGAAATTACATGTTTTTCAAGTTAAGGTTAGTAGTTTAAAGTGAGAAGAGTTATTTAAGACTTCAACTTACATCATGCTAAGTTGAAAACTGTCACAGTCCCTGGCTCCCATGTTTAAATTCAATCAACATGCCTTACCTATTTCGATGGTAGCCCCTTTTTCGAATCATACACAACTTTTACTTACTTTTCCACTTGAATGGTCACAGTCAACATAATTGTATGACTCCTTTGCATAGAATTTAAATATAGATTTTTACAAACCTGATAATTGTGAAAGACTACTTTATTTGCAAAGTGGGCTGGAAAAGAAATCTTGACAAAAAAGGCTCTGCAATTTCCCCCTTTTTATGATAAAGACGTTTTTTAACTTCTCAAAACATGCAATTTCTCCACCATGTTTTCAAGTGTTTTTCAAAATTATCTTTACAATTTTACTGAGATAATCAAGCTATTAACCCTTTCCAACATGCAATCAATCTGTAGCAGATAACTTACAGCCAAGACGGGGAAATTTCTTTAACCCTTTCCCATATACAGACACTTTATGATGTTTCTGCAAGAGACAACTTTTGAAAACCTTTTGGCAAAAGTTAAAATTGCTGATAAGGACACAAAAATAATTACCCGGGATATTTTTCTGTCTGTCTTCTAACAGCACTATATCGCGTGGCTATGATAACAGCCATGGAGAGTGGCCGAGCACTTTTCTCCACAATTGTTGACCTCACATAGACCATTGTGCCATATGTCATCGTTTTCGACCCTGATCGACTGTATGTGCCATCTCCGTTTACCTACATGCAATAAACATGGTACTGGTGACTTCATAATTATTGACCTTTTTTTTGGCAAACACTCCAATGATAATAATTATGTACCAGATAATGATTTTACTAGTTACTAGTAAAGATCCAGATCAACCTATGCATTAACACAGTTTGATCCAACTATGCACTGTTTGGCAATTTGTCTCACTTATTTAACCCTTTCCCTAAAAATCTGTAGCAGAGGATTTTGAAATCGTATTGGCAACAACAGTGCAGCAAGCAAACTCCAATACTCATCTGCATTTTCCATGTCGAACAAGATGAGTTTGTGAAACACTGATGCCCCCGAATGGCAACATCTAGGTCAAAGATCAAGGTCGCCAGGTCAAAAATATTGGAACTGACAGAAAGGTCATGTCACAAGGAATACACATGTGAAATATGGTAGCCGTTCCTGTTATGGTTCAAAAGTAGTGGTCAAGGTTAAAGTTTTTTTCGAGAAAGGCAACATCTAGGTCAAAGGTCAAGGTCGCAAGGTGAACAATTTTGGTACTGAGAGAAAGGTCATGTCACAAGGTATACACATGTGAAATATGGTAGCCGTACCTGTTATGGTTCAAAAGAAGTGGTCAATGTTAAAGTTTTTTTCGAGAATGACAACATCTAGGTCAAAGGTCAAGGTCGCAAGGTGAACAATTTTGGTACTGACAGAAAGGTCATGTCACAAGGTATACACATGTGAAATATGGTAGCCGTACCTGTTATGGTTCAAAAGTAGTGGTCAAGGTTAAAGTTTTTTTCGAGAATGGCAACATCTAGGTCAAAGGTCAAGGTCGCAAGGTGAACAATTTTGGTACTGACAGAAAGGTCATGTCACAAGGTATACACATGTGAAATATGGTAGCCTTACCTGTTATGGTTCAAAAGAAGTGGTCAAGAATGGCAACAACTAGGTCAAAGGTCAAGGTCGCAAGGTCAAAAATGTTGGTACTGACAGAAAGGTCATGTCACAAGGAATACACATGTGAAATATGGTAGCCGTACCTGTTATGGTTCAAAAGACATGGCCAAGGTTAAAGTTTTTTTCGAGAATGGCAACATCTAGGTCAAAGGTCAAGGTCCCAAGGTGAAAAATTTTGGTACTGACAGAAAAGTCATGTCACAAGGTATACACATGTGAAATATGGTAGCCTTACCTGTTATGGTTCAAAAGTAATGGTCAAGAATGGCAACATCTAGGTCAAAGGTCAAGGTCACAAGGTCAAAAATGTTGGTACTGACAGAAAGGTCATGTCACAAGGAATACACATGTGAAATATGGTAGCCTTACCTGTTATGGTTCAAAAGTAGTGGTCAAGGTTAAAGTTTTTTTCGAGAATGGCAACATCTAGGTCAAAGGTCAAGGTCGCAAGGTCAAAAATGTTGGTACTAACAGAAAGGTTATGTCACAAAGAATACACATGTGAAATATGGTAGCCGTACCTGTTATGGTTCAAAAGAAATGGCCAAGGTTAAAGTTTTTTTCGAGAATGGCAACATCTAGGTCAAGGTTAAAGTTTTTTTCGTGCAGACAGACAGACAGACAGATGTGCAGACAGGCCAAAAACTAGATGCCCACCGAATCGGTGATTCCGGGGGCATTACTGAATAATTATTAAAGCTAGAGGCATATTGTTCCAAGGGAACATGTGTACAAAGTTTCATTTAAAAATGTTGAATGTTATGAGGTAGGGTAAAAGTTTTGTGATGAAGCGGACGTTACCGACTGAGCTACTGGGGCTCGGCTTTGTAACAATATAGTAAAGAAATAAACAGAAGGTTTACTTGATGGTTGGTTCCACAGACTAGATGAAGAGAAAAAGAAGGTCAGTAGCTACAATAGCATAGGAGATATGACTGTGACAAGCTATTTTTTCAATTTTGGTATGCAATACACCCTCCTCCAAAGATGCATCTTAAGGCAAATTTGGTAACTTCAGGTAAGATAACATCGGAGATATGGCCCGGACAAGCTCTTTATTTAAAGGTGACCATAATTTGGAACAAGGCACATACACAACTCAAGATGCATCTTAAGACCAATTTTGGTAACTCCAGGTGTGATTACATAGCAGATATGGCTCGAGCAAACATTTTATTTAAATGGGGTCAGACGTCAAGGACACAGTTACCCCATTTTGGGGTACATGACACAACAAATACATCTTCAGATCAAATTGTGAAATGGCCCGGACAAGCTTTTACTTGAAAAGGGGTCAGAGGTCAAGGTCAATGTAACAGTCTTCAGACCAAATTTGGTGACTACTGTTCTGATATGGGGTCAGAGGTCAAAGTCAAGGTCATATTGACCCAATTTTTTTTAAGTTTGGCCTTAAGGTAAGGTATATAAGCGAAATTGACCGCCTGTTTTCCTTGAAGGAACAAATTTCCATGAAATTATTTTGAAACTAAATCCCTACTTTCTAATTCAGCGATGTTTTTCAACCAAACAAACTGGAATGAACACTCTTTCAGAGGTTCACTCAAAGAAAATTTAATCAAAATCAAACCGGTGTTTTCAGGGTAGAAGATTTTCAAATTTGCACTTAAGTTATCATAGGTAACTAGCCCAGCCACCTTGCAGCCATATTTTAGACTAATCAGAACAGCTAGCAATCTCTGTAGAGGAGAACCATGGAATATTCTGATTCCAAATCCGACACCCAGTTTCGGAAGAATAATTTATAATTTGTTTCTTTTGGTCTGTCATGACAACCAGCTTTTGCACGGAATTCGACTCTTTGTTAAAATTTGAAAAAGGACCACTTTAGGTACATTCCGCTGAAGTATTCTCATTGGTTTAAGATAAAGATTTTAAAAGAAGAATGTGAATTGCCAGACATACAGATAGAGGGATGACAGATGGAGAGGGATTGCAAAAGCTCACCCAAGTAATTTGTTTGTTGTTGGATTAAAAATACTTTTATCAATGTGCAAAAGCAATATGTGTAGGCTATCTACATAAGGGGCATATTTCACATCCTAATATCAATTGTTGATCATCTGACCCTGTGTTGTGGGTACTCAAAAATATCATCTCACTGAAATGATTACATTGAGTACCCACACCATATGGTTAAACCTTTATAAACATACAGACCCATTTTGAGACATCTGCTGCAGAAGACTTTTGCAAACATTGCAACAAAACGGGAAATTGCTCAAGATGAGCAATTTCTCCTTTTACTGCAGTATTTTCAACTGAGTATTTATAACTATATGTCAAAATTAAACTTTGTTTATAGAGATTTTTCGTAATTATTTTATTATTATGTTTGCCTAGATATTTTTTAAGTCATCCAGTCATCTGCTGCAGATTTGTGGTATCTGGGAAAGAGTTAATTCAGTAATAATGGAACTCTTTGTGGACAATGATCTGTACATTCTTTTTTATCAAGACACCAGGACTGAGTGTACATGTTCACTCTCTAACACTGAACTAGAAGCAACAGCATAATTAACATATACGCCGTATTATACGGTACATAGAAACAAGAGGTCCAAGAGGTGAGGTGAAAACAAATGTGTGAAGGATTTGGCTTGAGAAAGATGGCACATAAATCAGTAATTGTAATGATTGTTCAGCCTTTAAAAAACATTTCAATTTAAGGAAAGTAAACTGTGCAGGTAATGGAAATTAAGTCCATTATATTCCCTTACTTTAAAAAGTTTTTCTCTTGACCTTAATTTATACGTTCAAAAAGGTGAATGCTTTAAACAGTAAGTTGCTTCATTTTCAAAAATGGAGATATATTTGAGAACATCTTGAAATTGACAAAGTTACCGTTCACGCTCCGCTCCGTTCTGTTCCATTCCGCTCCCCTCTCAAAGCGTTCACTCATTCATAACATTGTGATTGCTTTTTTCCGTTCCGTTCAGATTGAGCGCTTTTTTTCGATCAAAATCCGTTCAACGATTTGATTGGCTTAAATCAATTTCGTTTCGTTTATATTTTGTTTTACTTAACCCTAAATATCAACAAACGATCTAGTTTTTTCAGCACAATCGTTAGTAGCAAATCGTATTACGAAAATGATCATATTAATAATATTTGTTACATTCTAATTCAATCGGATACTTGAGTGTCTTATAAAACAAAAGTTTAGTATACAAATATGACTTTTAATAAAATAGTTTTGTAAAATAATTATCGGATAGTTGTTGCAACCGTTCAATGAGCGAATGATTGGATTTTTGCAATCATTATGATTGTTTCGTTCAGAGCGCAAAATTCCGTTCCGCTCATAAAGCGTTCAAACTTCGTTCCAATCACGCTCACGATCCAATCACGTTCCGCTCAGATTGTCAATTTCATGATGTTCTTAACTGTACTACTTTTCACACAAAGATAAAATATGCAAGTGCTCCTTTTAAGTAATTTCATTTTATTCCCCACAATGTTTTCCATTGTGTCTGCTGCAAAAGTTTCTTATGTTGTTACACTTACCTTAGACGTAATGATTTATGCAGAGCTGTGACAACCTGGTTATAAAAGCACTTACCTTTGAATGGTGTATAGCAATATACTAGTAACAGGAGTCTACTATCATGACCCAATGATAATTACATATATATCTTACCTTCCACAACATTCTTGCTGTCTGATTTGAAGCCAATTTGTGTCTGATTGAGAGATGTATATTCTATGTATACCTTCCCAACAGATCGATCAAGCCTTTCAACACATACATCATATCAAAAAACATTAAATTTTATGGAGTTGTTCATTGATATATCAATATTCTTTACCAACATACAACTAATCTTCAGCGGATGATTTTTAAAACGTCTTGGCATAAATATTGAAGATCTCTATCTTTTAATAGAGTAGAAAGCAATATGGCAAAAGGAGTAATTGCTCATGATAAGCAATTTCTCCTTTTCTTGTAATTGTCTTTATATATATTGTCTGTGGCTGATGCATTGTAAAGCGGCTGCATCATTGGAAAGGGATGAATGCAGACTTACCCTGGTCTGATCTCTGTTTGTCTTCTCACGGCACTATACCTTGTGGTAATGACACAGGCCTGGGCTAGTGAACGGGCGCTGTCGCCCACAATCAGTGCCCGAATATAAACCATAGACCCATAGGCAATTTTTGTGTGTTGAGGGGGTCTGTATGTCCCATCTTTCTCAATCTAGGACAGTGGAAAACAAATATAACTAGAGGTTGTTTTTGGGAAAAACGTATGTCTCCCCCAAGGGGTATTTGTCTGGCTGACTGTATTTTGTCAGTTAGTGATTTATTTTAAAAAAGGGCAATAACTCATCCAAAAGTAGGTCAAATTAAACGCCCTCGTAATATGCGCAACAAGACATTGTACCGATGACTCCTGTGAAGTTTCATAGAAATGTGGCAAAGGGGTTGTGAGATGAAGGCCGGACAAGAATGAAATGGCAATTTTAAACAAGAGCACCGCGTACGGCACAGACGCTCGACTGATAGGGAGAAAAAACAAGAGGCCCAAGAGGGCCAGTATCGCTCCACGGCCATAAGGCAAAAATAAAATCTCCAAACAGCCCTGCCCCGTGGTGGCTATTTTTTTTACCAACCACCATGGCTTTAAGGAATCTTGTAGAGTGTCACCAAAGGAATGTTTCTGCAAAATTATTTGAAAATATGCCTGACACTTTCGGAGGAGAAGATTTTTTAAGTTTTCACTATGGTCATATAAGTCAAAATAGCCCCGCCCTCTGGCGGCCATGTTTTTCGACCAATCAACATGGCTTGAAGGAATCTGATAGAGGGTCACCCAATGAACATTTCTACAAAATTATTTGAAAATCGGCTGAACACTTTCGGAGAAGAAGATGTTTTAAGTTTTCACTATAGCTATATAACGCAAAAAAGCCCCGCCCCCTGGCGGCCATGTTTTTCGCCCAATCAACATTTCTTGAAGGAATCTAATTAAGGTTCACACAAGGAACATTTCTACAAAATTATTTGAAAATCGGCCTGACACTTTTGGAGGAGAAGATTTTTTAAGTTTGCTCTTTAGCCATATAGGCAAAATAGCCCCGCCCTGTGACGGCCATGTTTTTTTACTACCAATCAACATGGCTTGAAGGAATCTGATAGAGGGTCACCCACGGAACATTTCTACATAATTATTTGAAAATCTGCTGAACACTTTTTGAGAAGAAGATTATTTAAGTTTTCACTATAGCTATATAAGGCAAAAAAGCCCCGCCCCCTGGCGGCCATGTTTTTCGCCCAATCAAAATTTCTTGAAGGAATCTAATAAAGGGTCACCCAAGGAACATTTCTACAAAATTATTTGAAAATCGGCCTGACACTTTCGGAGAAGAAGATTTTTTAAGTTCTCACTATTTTTTTCTTTCGGTTGCCATGGAAACCAGAATTTTGAATGGATCAAAAAAAATTGAAGGAATTTAGTAGAGGACATTGAGAGGATGCTTCCCATGAAGTTTCAACCAAATTGGCCAAGTGGTTAGGGAGAAGAAGTCGTTTAAAGGAAAAAGTTAACGCACGCACGCACGCACGCACGCACGCACGGACGCACGACGGACAATTCGCCATGACATAAGCTCGACTGGCTTTCAGCCAGTGGAGCTAAAAATGAGCTAAACAAAAAACATTAACCTGACGCCCACGCCACCGCCACCGCCGCCGCCGCAGATGACGACGCCAGGGTCATGACAATAGCTCTCGTTTTTTCCAAAAGTCGAGCTAATAAAAAACCTTAACCGTATGACAACACCTTCAGTGTAGATTTTCTAAGTCCAAAAAAGGGATAATTTGGTCAATATTAAGTTCAGGGTTATGGAACTTGTTGTATCAATTTATGTTAAAACATTGAATAAGTTTAGGAAGTTTCAAAGCTATAGGTTAAATTGTGTTTCAGTTATCACCATTTATCTCCCTTCAAAGTAGATTTTCTAAATCGAAATGGGGAGATAATTTTGTCAATACTATTTACAGAGTTATGAAACTTGTTATAAAAGGTCAACTTAAGTCACTCAGCAAGTTTGTGAAGTTTCAAGCAAAGAAAAAGAAAAATTTTTAAGATATGAAAAATCATGAGTAAAAAATTGTCAAAAACCTGAGCTAAACAAAAAACCTTAACCTTACGTTTTGAAGTTTTAAGTGAAATAAATAAAGATTTCCAGCTATATACTTTTATTATTTAACATATTATGATTATGTTTATGAAGTTTAGTGACTTTAACAGTAGTAGTTTGTTAGAAAACAGAAAAAAAGCTGAGCTGAACAAAAAACCTTAACCGGACGACCACGCCGCCGCCGCCGCCGACGCCGACGCCAGGGTCATGACAATAGCTCTTGTTTTTTTCAAAAGTCGAGCTAAAAAAGGGCAATAACTCAACCAAAATTAGGTCAAATTAAACGCCCTCGTAATATGCGCAACTAGACGTTGTACCGATGACTCCTGTGAAGTTTCATAGAAATGTGGCCAAGGGGTTGTGAGATGAAGGCCGGACAAGAATGAAATGACAATTTAAAAAAAGGGCAATAACTCATCCAAAAGTAGGTCAAATTAAACGCCCTCGTAATATGCGCAACAACACATTGTACCGATGACTCTTGTGAAGTTTCATAGAAATGTGGCAAAGGGGTTGTGAGATGAAGGCCGGACAAGAATGAAATGGCAATTTTAAAAAAAGGGCAATAACTCAACCAAAATAAGGTCAAATTAAACGCCCTCGTAATATGCGCAACTAGACGTTGTACCGATGACTCCTGTGAAGTTTCATAGAAATGTGGCAAAGGGGTTGTGAGATGAAGGCCGGACAAGAATGAAATGGCAATTTTAAACAAGAGGGCCATGATGGCCCTGGAATCGCTCACCTGATTTTTTATTTTTTTTTCACTTTAGCTATATAAGCCCCGCCCCCTGGCAGCCATAGTTTCCGACCAATCAACTTGGCTTGAAGGAATCTGATAGAGGGTCACCCTAGGAACATTTCTACAAAATTATTTGAAAATCGGCCAGATACTTTTGGAGGAGAAGATTTTTTAAGTTTTCACTATAGCCATATAATGCAAAATAGCCCTGCCCACTGGCGGCCATGTTTTTTGACCAATCAACATGGCTTGAAGGAATCTGAAAGTGGGTCATCCAAGGAACATTTCTACAAAATTATTTGAAAATCGGGCTGACACTTTTGGAGGAGAAGATTTTTTAAGTTTGCACTATAGCCATATAAGGCAAAATAGCCCCGCCCCCCTGGCGGCCGTGTTTTTCGCCCAATCAACATGGCTTGAAGGAATCTGGTAGAGGGTCATCCAAGGAACATTTCTACAAAATTATTTGAAAATCTGCCAAGCAGTTTGGGAGATGAAGAATTTTGAAGGTTTTTTCGTTTCGTTGCCATGGAAACCAGAATTCTGCATGGATCCCAAAAATTTGAAGGAATTCTGGTGAGGTCATTGAGAGGATGCTTTCTGTGAAGTTTCATCCCAATTGACCTACTGGTTACTGAGGAGAAGATGTTGAAGATATTTTAAGTTTTCACTTTGGCCATATAAGGCAAAATAGCCCCCGCCCCCTGGCGGCCATGTTTTTCGACTAATCAACATTGCTTGAAGGAATCTGATAGAGGGTCACCCAAGGAACATTTCTACAAAATTATTTGAAAATCGGCCTGACACTTATGGAGGAGAAGATTTTTTAAGTTTTCACTATAGCCATAAAAGGCAAAATAGCCCCGCCCCCTGGCGGCCATGTTTTTTGACCAATCAACATGGCTTGAAGGAATCTGATAGATGATCACCCAAGGAACATTTCTACAAAATTATTTGAAAATCGGCCTGACACTTCTGGTGGAGAAGATTTTTTAATTTGCACTATAGCCATATAAGGCAAAATAGCCCGCCCCCCCCTGGCGGCCATGTTTTTCGACCAATCAACATGGCTTGAAGGAATCTGATAGAGGGTCACCCAAGGTACATTTCTACAAAATAATTTGAAAATCGGCCTTACACTTTCGGAGGAGAAGATTTTTTAAGTTTTCACTATAGCCATATAAGGCAAAATAGCCCCGCCCCCCCTGGCAGCCATGTTTTTCGACCAATCAATACGGCTTGAAGGAATCTGATAGAGGATCATCCAAGGAACATTTCTACAAAATTATTTGAAAATCTGCCAACCAGTTTGGGAGAAGAAGAATTTTGAAGTTTTTTTCGTTTCGTTGCCATGGAAACCAGAATTCTGCATGGATTCCAAAAATTTGAAGGAAATCTGGTGAGGTCATTGAGAGGATGCTTTCTGTGAAGTTTCATCCCAATTGACCCACTGGTTACTGAGGAGAAGAAGTTGACGCACGACGCACGACGCACGACGGACGACGGACGACGGACGCCGGACAAAAGGCGATCACAATAACTCACCTTGAGCAAAGCTCAGGTGAGCTAAAAAAGGGCAATAACTCATCCAAAAGTAGCTCAAATTAAACGCCCTCGTAATATGCGCAACTAGACGTTGTACCGATGAATCCTGTGAAGTTTCATAGAAATGTGGCAAAGGGGTTGTGAGATGAAGGCCGGACAAGAATGAAATGGCAATTTTAAAAAAAGGGCAATAACTCAACCAAAATTAGGTCAAATTAAACGCCCTCGTAATATGCGCAACTAGACGTTGTACCGATGACTCCTGTGAAGTTTCATAGAAATGTGGCAAAGGGGTTGTGAGATGAAGGCCGGACAAGAATGAAATGGCAATTTTAAAAAAAGGGCAATAACTCATCCAAAAGTAGCTCAAATTAAACGCCCTCGTAATATGTGCAACTAGACGTTGTACCGATGAATCCTGTGAAGTTTCATAGAAATGTGGCAAAGGGGTTGTGAGATGAAGACCGGACAAGAATGAAATGGCAATTTTAAAAAAAGGGCAATAACTCATCCAAAAGTAGGTCAAATTAAACGCCCTCGTAATATGCGCAACTAGACGTTGTACCGATGACTCCCGTGAAGTTTCATAGAAATGTGGCAAAGGGGTTGTGAGATGAAGACCGGACAAGAATGAAATGGCAATTTTTAAAAAAAAAGGGCAATAACTCATCCAAAAGTAGGTCAAATTAAACGCCCTCGTAATATGCGCAACTAGACGTTGTACCGATGACTCCTGTGAAGTTTCATAGAAATGTGGCCAAGGGGTTGTGAGATAAAGGCCGGACAAGAAATGTGGACGTACAGACGGACACAATTTTAAAAAAGGGCAATAACTCATCCAAAAGTAGCTCAAATAAAACGCCCTCGTAATATGCGCAGCTAGACGTTGTACCGATGACTCCTGTGAAGTTTCATAGAAATGTGGCAAAGGGGTTGTGAGATGAAGGCCGGACAAGAATGAAATGGCAATTTTAAAAAAAGGGCAATAACTCATCCAAAAGTAGGTCAAATTAAACGCCCTCGTAATATGCGCAACTAGACGTTGTACCGATGACTCCTGTGAAGTTTCATAGAAATGTGGCAAAGGGGTTGTGAGATGAAGACCGGACAAGAATGAAATGGCAATTTTAAAAAAAGGGCAATAACTCATTCAAAAGTAGGTCAAATTAAACGCCCTCGTAATATGCGCAACTAGACGTTGTACCGATGACTCCTGTGAAGTTTCATAGAAATGTGGCAAAGGGGTTGTGAGATGAAGGCCGGACAAGAATGAAATGGCAATTTTAAAAAAGGGCAATAACTCATCCAAAAGTAAGTCAAATTAAATGCCCTCGTAATATGCGCAACTAGAAGTTGTACCGATGACTCCTGTGAAGTTTCATAGAAATGTGGCCAAGGGGTTGTGAGATAAAGGCCGGACAAGAAATGTGGACGTACAGACAGACAGACGGACGGACAGACTGCGCAGGCAAAAGCAATATGTCTCCTCCGGAGAGGGGAGACATAATGATACAAGGATCAACATAGGTCTAGATATAAGGGTTTATTCCACAAAACATCTCCCTTGTTACCCAACTAAACCCTATGTTGTAGGTTCTCAAAAGGAAAAGTATCATCCTGCTGAGAGAATTCTTTCTTAATAAAGCAGCATAGTGTTTAACCCTTTCTCACTTACAATCGATCTGCAGCAGATAACTCTGAAAGAATCTTGGTAAAAATAAGTAAGTTTCTGTCAATGAAAGCATACTAATTCAAAAGAGTTCAAAACATAGTGGTAAAAGGAGAAATTGCTCATAATGCAGAGGCCTCAGGATGTGTCTATATGTGAGAAAGGGTTAAGTTAGTACTTAACCCTTTCCCTCATATAGACGCTTTCTGACGCCTCTGCAGCAGACAGCTTTTTGAAAACATAGTGACAAAAAAGAAATTGCACAAAACGTGCAATTTCTCCTTTCGCCACAATGTTTTCTACTTTTTGTCATAGGTTATCCATTCAATTATGGAGATTTCCTATCTTTTGACAAAATACGTTCAAAGTCGTCTGCTGCAGAATTGCCGTATGAGGGAAAGGGTTAAGAACATGAGATAGGTCCCATTAGAATTGTACTTGAAACATATCTCCAACACTCACCATAATTATAGACAACTCCTCTTTGAGTTTTGCATAAATGAAAGTATAACTAGAGGTTGTTTTTGGGAAAAACATATGTCTCCTCCAAGGGGTATTTGTCTGGCTGACTGTATTTTGTCAGTTAGTGATTTATTTTAAAAAAGGGCAATAACTCATCCAAAAGTAGGTCCAATTTAACGCCCTCGTAATATGCGCAACAAGACATTGTACGGATGACTCCTGTGAAGTTTCATAGAAATGTGGCAAAGGGGTTGTGAGATGAAGGCCGGACAAGAATGAAATGGCAATTTTAAAAAAAGGGCAATAACTCAACCAAAATTAGGTCAAATTAAACGCCCTCGTAATATGCGCAACTAGACGTTGTACCGATGACTCCTGTGAAGTTTCATAGAAATGTGGCAAAGGGGTTGTGAGATGAAGGCCGGACAAGAATGAAATGGCAATTTTAAAAAAAGGGCAATAACTCAACCAAAATTAGGTCAAACTAAACGCCCTAGTAATATGCGCAACTAGACGTTGTACCGATGACTCCTGTGAAGTTTCATAGAAATGTGGCAAAGGGGTTGTGAGATGAAGGCCGGACAAGAATGAAATGGCAATTTTAAAAAAAGGGCAATAACTCATCCAAAAGTAGGTCAAATTAAACGCCCTCGTGATATGCGCAGCTAGACGTTGTACCGATGACTCCTGTGAAGTTTCATAGAAATGTGGCAAAGGGGTTGTGAGATGAAGACCGGACAAGAATGAAATGGCAATTTTAAAAAAAGGGCAATAACTCATCCAAAAGTAGGTCAAATTAAACGCCCTCGTAATATGCTCAACTAGACGTTGTACCGATGACTCCTGTGAAGTTTCATAGAAATGTGGCAAAGGGGTTGTGAGATGAAGGCCGGACAAGAATGAAATGGCAATTTTAAGAAAGGGCAATAACTCATCCAAAAGTAGGTCAAATTAAACGCCCTCGTAATATGCGCAACTAGACGTTGTACCGATGACTCCTGTGAAGTTTCATAGAAATGTGGCCAAGTGGTTGTGAGATAAAGGCCGGACAAGAAATGTGGACGCCCTGGACAAGAATGAAATGGCAATTTTAAAAAAAGGGCAATAACTCATCCAAAAGTAGGTCAAATTAAACGCCCTCGTAATATGCACAACTAGACGTTGTACCGATGACTCCTGTGAAGTTTCATAGAAATGTGGCAAAGGGGTTGTGAGATGAAGGCCGGACAAGAATGAAATGGCAATTTTAAGAAAGGGCAATAACTCATCCAAAAGTAGGTCAAATTAAACGCCCTCGTAATATGCGCAACTAGACGTTGTACCGATGACTCCTGTGAAGTTTCATAGAAATGTGGCCAAGGGGTTGTGAGATAAAGGCCGGACAAGAAATGTGGACGCCCTGGACAAAAATGAAATGGCAATTTTAAAAAAAGGGCAATAACTCATCCAAAAGTAGGTCAAATTAAACGCCCTCGTAATATGCACAACTAGACGTTGTACCGATGACTCCTGTGAAGTTTCATAGAAATGTGGCAAAGGGGTTGTGAGATGAAGGCCGGACAAGAATGAAATGGCAATTTTAAGAAAGGGCAATAACTCATCCAAAAGTAGGTCAAATTAAACGCCCTCGTAATATGCGCAACTAGACGTTGTACCGAAGACTCCTGTGAAGTTTCATAGAAATGTGGCCAAGGGGTTGTGAGATAAAGGCCGGACAAGAAATGTGGACGCCCTGACAGACAGACAGACAGACAGACAGACGGACAGACAGACGGACGGACAGACAGACAGACAGACAGACGGCGCAGGCAAAAGCAATATGTCTCCTCCGGAGGGAGGAGACATAATTATATCATAAATGACGTCGCCGGAAGTGTAATAAAGCCATTGAATAAATTGCGTATTCAACTATTGTAATAACAATGCTACGTAACGTGACGTCATAACGTAACGTTTAGCGTTGTAAATACGCGCGCTTTATAGCAACGTTTATATGGATATAACGCTGTAAATTATTAATTTAGTATTTATGATATAAAAAGAACATTACATTCGTGGTCATTCAATACGAAATTTATTAAACTCGTTTTCTAAAAGTGATAAAAACTCGCCAATATGTGAGAAAGGGTTAAAGTTTATATATGTAGCATTGTTGGAGAACAAAAAAAGTCATAACAAGAGGGTACTGCTCAACTAAGATCTACTATTGTCTTTTTAAAAGTCAAAAAAATGTCGTCTAAAGATTTCCTATATTTAGCTTTAGCAGTCATCTTGTTTTGAGGCAAACGGACGAACATAATATTATAGATGTCGACAGGCGATGAGTGATCAGGTGAGCTAAAAAGAGAAACGGATGTTCACTGAAAGTATAGTAAACTATCCAAGGGCCAAAACTCTGTAAAAATCATTGAATCTGATCAAAGCGGACACACGGTTAATTGAAAATATGCTCCCTGGACATTTTCAGAAAGCCTCAAAAGAAAACACTCAACTGTTTACCTGATATGAGAGGAATGACTAAAATAAGAGTTCCTTAAGATAAAGTACAAAACATTGTGAAAAAGGGAAAATTGGTAATCATGAGCTGTTTGCAGCCAAGGCACCAACATTCTGTTTCACCTATATCAGAGGAATATGTAATGCCACGGAAAAGTTTTTTTAATTAATCCTTTGCAGCATACAGACACTTTCTGACGCATCTGCAGCAGGTGACTTTTGAAAACATGGTGGCAAAAGGAAAAATTGCTCATAATAAGCAGTGTCACCTTTTGTAACTAGGTTTTTAATATTAAAATTTACATTTAAAGAGGTTTTCCTTATTTTTGCCTATATGTTTTCATATTCACTCCTGCTGATGTGTTGTACGTGAGAAAGTGATAATCCTTTCCCACATAATTATAACAAATCTGCAGCAGACGACTTTGAAAACATCTACCTGTAGGTTAAAATATTGAAAATTCCTATAAATGAATGTATGAATGCTTAATACAGTTGAAAGCATTGTGGCATAAGGAGAAATTGCTCATGATGAATAATTATTCCTTTTGTCACAATTTTGTCAGAAGTCATCTGCATCAGACGCATCAGACGGTGAAGGGTTAAATGCCTTAAAAATGAATGCTGGGATGTTTAAATGGCAGAAGATAAGTGGGATGTTTCTGATTAACCCTTTCCCTCATACGACAATTCTGCAGCAGACGACTTTGAACATATTTTGTCAAATAAAGGAAAATCTCTATAATTGAATGGATAACCTATGACTAAAAGTGGAAAACATTGTGACAAAAGGAGAAATTGCACGTTTTGTGCAATTTCTTCTTTTGTTACTATGTTTTCAAAAAGCCTTCTGCTGCAGAGGCGTCAGAAAGCGTCTATATGAGGGAAAGGGTTAACTATTTATACAAAAGCAGGAACAAAGGCCTATCTACAGAGAAGAAACATTCCTGTAAAGTTTCATGACAGTAGCTCTAATACTTTTGGAGTTATGCACATCACAAAGTTTGTGATGGACAGATAGACAACTCTGCCAAAAACAATAGGTCTCCCTATTTTATTTCGAAAGACATTATGAAAGTATAATAGTGGAAGACAGTGGTGCAGTGGTAGAGTGTCAACCTATTGTATCAAAGGTCCCGGGTTAGAATCCTGTGATGAGTGGGTTCTGCCTTTGGGATTTCATGCAAATGGGGCGAGTACTGGTTATGTCTCCAGGATGCAGACATCGAGCGTGACTAATATAAGCTAAAAGCTTGTTTCGCAATCAATGTAAAATAAATAAGTTTAAACTAAAGTATAATTATTGAGTTTATAATATTTTGGTGTCTTCTCCTTTTTGCCAGAATGTTTTCAAAAGTTGATGGCTACATTATTCCTGTCAAATCATGGTGGTCAATGTGTTTCTTGTACAAATCCTGCTCACACCGTTCTTCCCAGACAACTGGCTCCCTTTCCTAATAGACTATAAGCCTACTGGCCGAAGAAGAAGATTATTAGAATCTGTCAGCTTAAAACTAGTTAACAAAAACCATTCAATCCCTATACATATACATATTTACACATTTCTTACTACATTTAGCTGATCTAGAATCAAAATAATTGCATTCGAAAGTAAAGAACTGTACATCTGAAATGGCCACTAATCGAAGATTTACAACAGTGACCATAACACAGGTCATCCTATTTTAGTATCAGATTTAATCTGGAAATAACGAAACAGTGACATCACTATTCTTAACCCTTTCCCACATACAGACGCCTTTGGACGCCTCTGTTAAAGACGGCTTTTGAAAACACTGTAGCACAAGGAGAAATTGCTCATCATTTTCCACAAGGTTTTCAACACTTTTTCAAAAGCATTCATTAGATTTTAAATATTTTCATTCTATAAATTAAATAAAAGTTCAAATTCGAGATGGCTTTAAACCTTGCCCACATTCAACAAATCTGCAGCAGACGACTTTGAAATGATCCAAGTCCAAAATACAGAAAATCTCTATAAATGATAGTATGATTAGTGAATAGAGTTGAAATCATTGTGGCAAATGAAGAAATTGCTCATAAGAGCAATTTCTCCATTTGCCACAATGGTTTCAAAAGTCGTCTGCTGCAGAGTTGTCAGAAAGCGTCTATATGTGGGAAAGGGTTAAACCTTGCCCACATACAATAAACCTGCAACATACAATTTAAAAATATTATTTATAGAAAAGAGTTTATATCCTTGAGCATCCGTAATTCGTGAGTGTAAGGCTTCAAAGACAAAATATGCAGAAGGCTTAGTGAATGATACGAAATTTCATGTTTTATCTGAAAGATTTATTTATTTCCTCCAAGTTTCGAGCAAAAAATCCTTTGAAAACTAATAATTCACCAAAAAAATAATCTTGAATACACATGTGTTCAACAAGTCAGAAGCCGAAATTGTTATCCTATTTTCGTGACGTCATTATTTTGGCACTTTGCAGTTTCCATAAAGACAACACACACAAATTTTTTTTTTTTTTTTAAAAGGGGCAATAGGTCGTAACATATTGAAAACTAAAAAACTGAAGTAATTAAACATTTTATATAGTTTAAATCAATTAATTTGAAATTATCCTTGATATAAATATGAACCTTTCTTTTTTTTTAATTACTCAACTTTGAATATTCGTTAAACTTATTTTCCTTTCTCATTTTTTATCCCACTGTGTCAACCTAAAGGGTTTGCATGGATGTTTGGACCCTGTAAGCATCCTATATTTATATCATCACAAAGATCAAATACAGATTTCAAAATTGCCATATTTCTAATGTGATATTATTTAAAATATTTTAGTTATTTTACATCTCTATGCGTAAGCACCTTTAGGAATGTGAAATCCAATGAAAAATTGCATTGACCTAACTAGGTCAAACAAATCACATGACCCTAGCCGCCATTTTGTAAACAACAAAATACCCTTTTAACGGTAAATTTTCATGTCCGATTTTTCCATTTTTTGGGGTTGAAACTGTTCTTTAAATATGGTATATAAAAAATAAGGGTATTTTGGCTATTCCTCCCATGACAACAAGTTACAAAACTGTTTAAGATGCATTCTATTGTTGAAATATGTCAGCAAATACATTTGCCATTGGGAAATAATTTTACAGTTCAAAATCGGCTGCAAGGACAAAGTCACGTGATATAAGCCCGAAAATAGTGACGTCACGAAAAAGGGATGCTAACGAAAATGGAATGTCCAACGATACATTGTGCATAAAGTAACAATTGCTTATTTTGAACAATTTGCTCCTATTGCAACAATGTTTTTTCCTATCGTCTGCTACTGATGTGTAAATTTACCTTGGCATATCTCATCAACATGGCGTCTCTAGGTACTCGGTACTGCTCGAACATCACAAACCCATTATCCATACCTCGATATCCCAGTTTGTTACCTATATCACCCACTGTAACACCTGGAAATGAGAAATACAATACAGTACAGTCAAACATGTGCTAAAGACAAACCTTGTTTAGCACTTCCCTGTCTATTGCAACCACACTTTTAATTTCAAAATTACTCATTTTCTGCTTAAATGACCCTGTAATTAAAGACCACCTGTGAACAAAGACCAGATTGTTCTCTTATAATGAGTGGTCTTTAAACACAGGTTGGACTGTCTCCCAGTATTGGTACTGGAAACATAACATTATATCTTAATGTTAAACCCTTTTCTCACATAAAACTAATCTGCAGCAGACGAATTCAAAAACGTTGTGGCAAAAGGAGAAATTGTTTGTTATTTACAACAATATTTTTAAAAATCATCTGCTGCAAAGGCATCACAAAGTATCTGTGTGCGGGAAAGGGAAAACTGAAAATGAATGTAAACCATAGTAAAATAAGTTCAATTCCTGAAAAAGGCTGAAAGCTTAATTGAATGAGAAGCTGTTTTTATATAATAATTCTGCAGCAGACGACTTTCAAAACTTATTGACAAAAGCATGAAAATCTCAATAAATGAGAGTTTTACTATTAAAATAAAATAGAGTTGAAAACGTTATGGCAAAAGGAGAAATTGCTTGTTTTGAGCAATTGTTTCTTTTGCCACAATGTTTTCAAAAGTTGTCTTCTGCAGATGCGTCTACAAGTGGAAAAGGGTTAAGAGACCCAAAATAACACTAATAAAAGCACATTTTTGATTTTTATTTCTTTTCTATATACGATCTTTCAAAAAGATAAACACAATAAGGGATGATTTAAGCATTGATCCAAAAACACATGATGTAGGACATAAAAGAACGAGCTAAATGCAGATCAGCATATCATCAAACTTTTAAGACTGAGGTAGATGCAGACAAAAAACTGTGAATACACATGTTCTGATCTGGAAAGGTATTGTTTGCCTTCCTTCACTAAAATATCTAAAACACTTTCCCACATACAACAAATCTAAAGCAGACGACTTTGAAAATATTTTAAGGGAAATAAGTAAAATACCTATAGGTTAAGCAAGTACAATTTTATTATAGTGACATGTGTACATATCATACAAATACAAACATCAAAAAATATAAACACCCGGTTGAATACCGGTACATTATTGCAAAAGGAGAAATGGCTTATCTTGAGCTATATTTCTCCTTTTGCCAAAATGATTTCAAAAATCACCTGCTTCAAAACTAGTCTATGACTTGCCTTTTTTAAGTATACAGGTCAAAAAAGCCTTATGTAGAAAGTAGGGAGAATTGAGAATCAAATACCTGGTAGTGGTTGATGATCTTCCAGACTTCGGAGTTGTACGATGAAACTGTGAATACCGTAACATTTTCCGCCTGTGTATAACTGGGCCATCAATATCGTGTGGGTCACTGTTTTACCCACTGAAAAGTTTAGAAAAAAACACTTGAGGTGCGTCTGACGATTTATCCTTTCCCACATACAGATGCTTTCTGAAGCCTCTGCAGAAGACGACTTTTGAAATCATTTTACCACATTTTATATAACATCCATTCATAGAGATCTTCAATATTTGGATCAAGATGTTTTCAAAGTCATCTGCTGCAGAATTGTTGTATAAGGAAAAGAGGTTAAGGGTCTTGAAGAATCTGCCTACATTGAAATCTGAGCTTTACACCTACTTCCACCCAGAACTTACACTGTCCTACAATATAGCTGTTTAGCCCTGCTAGTATTACACCCATGCATCTTAAACCATTTCCAACATACAACAAATCTGCAGCAGACGACTTCAAAAACATTGATGCAAAAAGATGAAAAGTCTCCATAAACTAGAATTGTTTTGACAAAAACATATGTCTCCCCCTCAAATATCTGTCAAAATCTCTCAAAACATTCCAACCTATAAAGCAGACAAACAAAAATTTGACCCAAGTTGGACAGTACTCAATTTTTAATTACTAATGTTTTGTCTTGACCTGGTACAAATTATTCTGTGCGGGTTCTGCACGTCGCCTTGATGAGGTGAACATGTGACCAAATTTTCATGAAAATCCTTCAAGCCGTCTTGGAGATATTGACTGGACACGAAATAAAGCCTAAAACCTTTGACCTTCAAGCGTGACCTTGACCTTTAACCGGTATGGTGGAGACGCGGGTTCTGCACGTCGCCTTGATGAGATGAACATGTGACCCAAGTTTCATGAAAATCCTTTAAGGAGATATGGAGCGGACACAAAATAAAGCCTCAAACATTTGACCTTCAAGCGTGACCTTGACCTTGACCCAGTATGGTCGAGACGCGGGTTCTGCACGTCGCCTTGACGAGGTGAACATCTGACCCAAGTTTCATGAAAATCCTTCAAGCCGTCTTGGAGATATTGAGTGGACACGAAATAAAGCCTAAAACCTTTGACCTTCAAGCGTGACCTTGACCTTGAACCGGTATGGTCGAGACGCGGGTTCTGCACGTCGCCTTGATGAGGTGAACATGTGACCCACGTATCATGAAAATCCTTTAAGGAGATATGGAGTGGACACAAAATAAAGCCTCAAACCTTTGACCTTCAAGCGTGACCTTGACCCAGTATGGTCGAGACGCGGGTTCTGCACGTCGCCTTGATGAGGTGAACATCTGACCCAAGTTTCATGAAAATACTTCAAACCGTCTTGGAGATATGGAGTTGACACAAAATAAAGCCTCAAACCTTTGACCTTCAAACGTGACCTTGACCTTGACCCGGTATGGTCGAGACGCAGGTTATGCACGTCGCCTTGATGAGGTGAACATGTGACCCAAGTTTCATGAAAATCTTTCAAGCCATCTTGGAGATATGGAGCGGACACGAAATAAAGCCTCAAACCTTTGACCTTCAAGCGTGACCTTGACCTTGACCCTATATTGTCGAGACACGGGTTCTGCACGTCGCCTTGATGAGGTGAACATGTGACCAAAGTTTCATTAAAATCCTTCAAGCCGTCTGGGAGATATGGAGCGGACACAAAATAAAGCCTCAAACCTTTGACCTTCAAGCGTGACCTTGACATTGACCCTATATTGTCGAGACGCAAGTTCTGCACGTCACCTTGATGAGGTGAACATGTGACCCAAGTTTCATGAAAATCCTTCAAGCCGTCTGGGAGATATGGAGCGGACACGAAATAAAGCCTCAAACCTTTGACCTTCAAGCGTGACCTTGACCTTGACCCTATATTGTCGAGACGCAGGTTCTGCACGTTGCCTTGATGAGGTGAACATGTGACCCAAGTTTCATGAAAATCCTTCAAGCCGTCTCGGAGATATGGAGCGGACACGAAATAAAGCCTCAAACCTTTGACCTTCAAGCGTGACCTTGACCTTGACCCTATATTGTCGAGACGCGGGTTCTGCGCGTCGCCTTGATGAGGTGAACATGTGACCCAAGTTTCATGAAAATCCTTCAAGCCGTCTGGGAGATATGGAGCGGACACGAAATAAAGCCTCAAACCTTTGACCTTCAAGCGTGACCTTGACCATGACCCTATATTGTCGAGACGCGGGTTCTGCAAGTCGCCTTGATGAGGTGAACATGTGACCCAAGTTTCATGAAAATCCTTCAAGCCGTCTGGGAGATATGGATCGGACAAGATTTTGGGGACGAACAGACAGACAGACAGACAGACAGACAGACATCAAGGACAAAAACAATATATCTCCCCTGTATACAGGGGGAGACATAATGAAAGTATAATAAAAGAGTCGAAAACTTTGTGGCAAATGGAGAAATTTCTAATCATTTTTTTTCAAAAGTTGTCTGCAATAGAGGTGTCAGAAAGTTTCTGTATGAGGGAAAGGGTTAAGTTATGCTTGAACAAATCTGTAGTGGAGCACAGGCCTTGCCATCCAAATATTCCTTCATTTGTAGAAAAGTTAGTCCCTATTTGCTCCTAGTAAAAAAATAATATTCTTACTTCCTTGGTCTAAACAGTTATCATTATAGTTAAATAAGAAGCCCTTGATTCCTATGAGGGACTATGCTCTACTGGAATGGTTCTTTGGTCATTTTCAAAAGGAACAGAGCTCTCATAACTACTATCTAAGTTTGGTGAAGATGGGATAGTAAATGGAGGCTCTTTTGTGTTCGCAAGCTGTATTATAGCAATTTTGACAATTTTGGTTTTCGAAAGGAACCAAGCTCTTATCAATGTTAAACTACTATCTTAGTTTGGTGATGGTCAGATAAGAAATGGAGGCTCTATTGTATTTACAAACTGTATTATAGCAATTTTGACAATTTCAAGGGCCATAATCCAGACATGCAAGGGCACATCTGGCTGGTTTTCGAAAGCAACCGAGCTGTCATCAATATTTAACTACTATCTAAGTTTGGTGAAGATCTTATAGTAAATGGAGCCTCTTTTGTGTTCAAAAGCTGTATTATAGAAATGTTGACAATTTCAGGTGCCATAATCCAGTCATGCAAGGTCATATCTGGCTGGTTTTCGAAAGGAACTGAGCTCTCATCAATATTTAACTATTATCTAAGTTTGATGAAGATCAGATAGTAAATGGAGCCTCTATTGTGTTCACAAGCTCTATTATCGCAATTTTGACAATTTCAAGGGCCATAATCCAGTCTTGCACAGGCAGATCTAGCTGGTTTGCCAAGCTCTCATGGATATCTAACTACTGTTTAAGTTTGATTGAGATACAATCGAAACTGAAGACTTTATCGCGTTCACAAGCATTTGTTTACAGATGCACGTATGCACACACTGACTCACACACTCACCTACGATGGACACAATGCCATCGCATAAGCTCTTCTGGCCTTTGGCCAGTGGAGCTAACAATTACATACAGAGCTTGATAAGAGGGGAGATTTTCATTAAAATCTTTTTTTGGTATGAATATATTGTGGGTATTCACTACAGTCATCTCATTGAGAAGACTTAAAGGGTTTGGAGGTTGGGTTATGATGCAACCTATTACAATATAATACAAATCTGCAGCTTACAACTTTGAAAACATCTACAATGTACTCACAAAACAATAGAAAAAATCTTTTATTGAAAGAATTACAATTGAAAAGAGTTGCAAACATTGTGGCAAGATGAGAAATTGCTCATCATAAGCAATTTCTCCTTTTGTCACAATATTTTCAAAAGTCGTCTGCTGCAGAGGCCTCAGAAAGTTTTCTTTTAGTAGTAAAGGGTTAAGAACAAGAAATAACCCTAATAAAAAAAAACTTCTTTAACTTACAAGCTCCAGGCCAATATTTCATTGAAGTGAGTGTGGGAGAGTGGATGACAAATTCCTCTGTTTTAGGGTCATAGGTGGCCGTCGTCTCAAGACCACGGATAAATGTACCTGAAAATGAATAACACATATAATCCTCAACTAGAACAAGAGGGCCATAATGGCCCTAGTTCGCTCACCTTAATTATACAATGTACTGCAATGCAAAACACATCAAGACAATTATTCTGAATGCAACCTCCACAGTGTTAACAAGATTTTCCTTCATTTGGCCTAGTGACCTAGTTTTTGACCCTACATGATCCATATTCGAACTTGGCTTAGATATCATTTAGATAAACATTCTGACCAAATTTCAAGCTGCTGAAGCAAAAAATGCGGCATCCAAAGTGTTAACAGGATTTTCCTTCAACTTGGCCTAGTGACCTAGTTTTTGACCCTACATGATCCATATTCGAACTTGGCTTAGATATCATTTAGATAAACATTCTCATTAAATGTCAAGCTGCTGTAGCAAAAAATGCGTCTTCTACAGAGTTAACAAGATGTTCCTTCAATTTGGCCTAGTGACCTAGTTTCTGACCCTTGATCGAACTTGACTTACATATCATCAAGAAAAACATTCTGATAAAGTTTCATCATGATCAAGTTAAAAATGCAGTATGAAGAGTGTTAACAAGATTACCCTTCAATTTGGCCTAGTGACCTAGATATCATTTAGACAAACATTCTGACCAAATTTCAAGCTGCTGAAGCAAAACATGCGGCTTCTACAGAGTTAACAAGATTTTGCCTCAATTTGGCCTAGTGACCTAGTTTCTGTCCCAATATGACCCATATTTAAACTAGACCTAGATATCTTTAAGACAAACATTCTGACACAATTTCAACATGCTCAAGTTGAAAATGTGGCCTCTACAGTGTTAACAAGATTACCCTTCAATTTGGCCTAGTGACCTAGTTTCTGACCCAATATGACCCATATTCGAACTTGACCTAGATATTTTTAAGACAAACATTCTGACAAAATTTCAAACTGCTGAAGCAAAAATTGCGGCCTCTGGAGTGTTAACAAGATTTTCCTTCAATTTGACCTATTGAACTACTTTTTGACACGACTTGACCCATGTTCGAACTTGACCTACATATCATCATGACAAACATTCTGATAAAGTTTCAACATGCTCAAGTTGAAAATGTGGCCTCCAGAGTGTTAACAAGATTTCGCTTCAATTTGACCTAGTGACCTCGTTTTTGACCTCATATGGCCCAGTTTCGAACTTGTCCAAGATTTGATAAAAGATGAATGTTCTGATACACTTTCATGAAGATTGGATGCAAAATGTAGCCTGTAGAGTGTTAAGAAGCTGAAATGTTGACGACGGACGACACATGACGGACGACGCACGACGGATGACGGACGGACGCTGGACAAAATGAGATCACAATAGCTCACCTTGCACTTTGTGCATAGGTGAGCTAAAAAGACTAAAAGACATTGATGCCCTCCCCCAAACCCCTAAAACATATCATTATTTATTTATTAGAATATTTATAGTAATTTTGACCTAGGTCTGTGAACTGTGAACCCCTTAAATGTGACCTTGACCTTTGTTGTTGGTAGGTCAAACATAAACGTATCCTGAATCTTTGTATAAATAATGATGGAATACCATCGACAAATGAACGAAAGTGCTAGAGAGATGACCTCATCTTGTGTAGATGTATTATATGCACTGTAACCTCGACCTTTGACCTTCGTTGGTGAAAAGTGCACTTTGAATGAAGTATGAAGGAATACAACACATATTTTTAAGATGCTAAATTGATTATGTCAGTTGTACAGACTATAACAACCAGTTAGCTTGCTCTTTGACCGATGTTAATGATACACAATGTTATCTTGACACTGAACCTTTGTATGAAGTATGAAGAGTTTGACCAACACAGAAAAGTGCTAGAGTGATAACTTTAATTTCTACAGACAAATAATAGCCACTGTGGCCTTTGATCTTTAACCTAGGTCGGTGAAACACAAATTTGTACAACCTGCCTTTACACAGAACCTTTTATATGAAGTATGAATGAATTCTGCACAAAAAATGAAGCGCTAAATGGACGACATTGTTTTATTTGTACAGACCCAATGGACAGACAGTCCCTTAAACACCCCCCTCACCCCACCTTCCATTTATGGTAGGGAGATAAAAACCTATAACATAAGATCTTATCAGGAAATTTGGGATCTGGCATCCTGGGTTCAATCCCTGTTTACTAGGCTTGTGCTGGAGTGCACTTGGGAATGGAACATTAATTTTCTAAGCCTAGTAATTGTTTGTCATTCAGGGGTCATGAATATATTGTGTAAAAACAATCTATAATTCAAAGTATTCAACAAACAAAAATTTACCATGTCCAAGTTCTGTCTGTGTATATGTTCCCAGAATTTCATATCTTTTAGCTGGTTCCGCATACTTTATAACTTGTTCTTTGGTTCCCTGTTTCTCTATTGTTGGTATAAACATGACCTGATGAAGTCCCAGTGGATTAGACTCTTGTGGCCCAGCAGCCCTGGAAAAGCATTGATGTTTTTTTTAAAAGAATGAGAAGTGAAATAGTAAAAATGGTTAAGAAGGAGTAAATTTAAGTGCTGTCTTGAAAATAATGTAAATAATTATTTAAGACAAGTTTGAAGAATATCTAACAGAGAAGAAGTTGCTTTGTGAATTTCAGTCTGCTTTGAGAATATTTTTTTTCAACAGATACTTGTTTGTTGCATTTATGTGTTTATTTTAGATTCAAATTAGATGAAGTCCACTATGTAGGTATGATTTTACCTTATCTACAAAAAGCTTTTGATACGGTTGAACACAATATTTTATTAATGAAAATGAATACGTAAGGTTTTAGACGTTCATAATGAGCAATTTCCCCTTCTGCCACAATGTTTACAACTTTAATTAATAATAATACTTTCTTTAATAGAGATTTTCCATATTTATGGACGAGATTTATTAGTCGTCTGCTGCCAATTTGCTGTATGTGGGAAAGGGTCAAAGTATTTGTAAAATCAGTCTGTACATCCATGCTATATAATTCCAAAGTATATAATGTTTATCAGAAGTTTCTTGAAATTCCCTATGAGTGTTTCACAACCAGTGCAGATCCAGATAACATGATCTGAATCTACAATAGTCCCGCTTACTACAAATATGCAGCAGACTACTCAGAAAACTGAATAAAAGTGAAAATACTGTGGCAAAATGTGAAAATGCTCATCTTGAGAAATTTCTCCTTTTGCCACATTTTATTCAAAAGTGGTCATCTGCAGAGACACCAGAAAGCGTCTGTATGTGGGAAAGGGTTAAGGTTGGTTTCAGCAGAGCACCACTCAAATATTGAATACAGTTGAAAACATTTCTCGTCTTACACAATGTTTTACCACAAGTCGTCTGCTGCAAATGCAGATCTGCATATATAGGAATGAGCTAACAAGAGCGCCGCAGAGCAAACGCCAATGCTTTTTCCGCTTTTTTCTAATTGGGGAAAAAGGGGCATAACTGAATAATTATTAAAGACAGAGTTTTATGACTTGACATGCGTTTCGTTTCTAGGAAAATGTGTACCAAGTTTCATTTGAAAATGTTGAATGCTTTTTGAGTTATGAGGTAAGGTTAAAGTTTCGTAACAATGCAGACGACGCCAAGAGTATCACAATAGCCTGACTTTTTTTCATCGCAAAACAAACGTGTTTACCCTTTCCCACATATAGACGCTTTCTTACGCCTCTGAAGCAGACGACTTTTGAAATCAGTGGCAAATGGAGAAATTGCTCATAATGAGCAATTTCTCCTTTTGACACAAGGTTTTCAACTCTTTTCAATAATTAACATATTAGATATAGAAATATTCCCAATTTTTGCTGAGATCATTGTAAAGTCGTCTGCTACAGATTTGTTGCATGTGGGAAAGGTTTAATAAGTACTTACTCTTTGATATAGAACTGTTCAACACCACTTGTGATGTTTAGATCTTTGACCAGTTTGTTCATATAGACAGCTTTTTTCACACTGAGGTCATAGTCTTCCACCCTAGTTCTGTTCCACCATGGTTTCAGTGATTGGACGTACTTGTCTTGAAGCACAATATTTTCTGGATTAATAAAATACAAAAAATCATTTTCCAACAAACATACATTTTGATACTACACATAACAGTCTTTCTAAGAAAATGGCTGCTTTTCCACATAGACTGTTAGCCCACAGTGACTTTTGTCAAATGGTGGAAAGAATGTTGGTCGAGCTAGGGATCAAACTCACAACCCCTGGATTGACAGCCTGCATCGCTACTTACTGAGCTACTGGGGCTCGGCTCATTCTTGTTAACATATATATATTAAGTTTTGAGACTCTGGCTCATACAGTTTTGTAGTTGTTTTCAACAAATGAGGGGCGGAATGATGGACAGCCAGACGGATGGTAAATGTCAAATATACAGAGTCCCCTTTCAAAAGTCAGGACATAAAAAGAGAAAGACTTGAATTGAGCAATTTCTGCTTTTTCAATTGTATAATCCAAATAGTGGAAGAAGATTTACTCATCCTCAAATGATTTTAAAACAGATGGCAACAACAGATCATATCAGGTAAACTTTCAAGTTTACAACCATTTTAACCCTCTCCCACTCTATTATAAGTAATTAAACTGTCATTTAGAGAGTTTCAATACTTTAGTCAACTGTCAAAGTATTTTCAAAGTTGTGTGCTGCAGATTTGTTGTATGCAGGGCAAGGGTTACAGCTCTTCTTCAACATTTCTAGATAGAACATAAAATAATGTTTCAAAAATAGTGAAATAGTCTATAAAAATGAGGTAAATTTTCAAATGGTTCTTTTTTGCACCATTTTTAAGGAGGCCATGTTAATGATGTTATCTGATGTAAATGTCAAAAATAAGATTGAGACGAAAGGTCATAAAGTAGAATGCCTATCTTTAACCCTTTCCCACATACAACAAATCTGCAGTAAGCGGCTTCGATTATGCCCAGGGGAAAATAGGATATATCTCAATAAATGAAAGTTTTATCATTGAATAGAGTAGAAATGTTTTGAAAAAAAAGGAGAATTTGCTCATTATGAGCATTTTTTTTTTTCACAATGTTTTCAAGTGTCATCTGCTGCAGATGTGTCAGAATGCATCTGATAGCAGGAAATAGTCAAACCTTGTCCTCAAAGCAGATGTAGTTTGAAATGCTCATTCCGTTTAACCATTTCCCTCATATGACAATTCTGCAGCAGATGACTTTGAAGATATTTTGTCAAAAAGTAGAAAATCTCTATAATTGAATGGATAAATTATGACTAAAAGCGGAAAACATTGTGGCAAAAGGAGAAATTGCTCATTTTGAGCAATTTCTCCTTTTGTCATTATGTTTTCAAAAAGTTGTCTGCTACCAGAAAGCGTCTATATGAGGGAAAGGGTTAACTTCTCCTTTTGTCACATAGTTTTAACTATATATAATAGCTATACTTTCATATATCAGAGCTCTAGATAAGAGTTGTTTTTCATGTTCTAATATCCTTATTTGGCACTCAAACCCTATATTGTGGGTACTTAAAAGAATCATCACAGGGAGTTATGAGGGAGATATTGTGGGTAAAGACAAGTTTACTCCCCTTATCTGGTCCTCTGATATATATATATATAGAGAGAGAGAGATAATTCCCATTATTGGTCTGATAGAGATCTACTGCTTTACATTTTACATACAGTACTGTACTGTACAGTACACAAGCTTGTAA
The DNA here is from genome assembly GCA_031761405.1 of Serripes groenlandicus. Classification (NCBI taxonomy): domain Eukaryota; kingdom Metazoa; phylum Mollusca; class Bivalvia; order Cardiida; family Cardiidae; genus Serripes; species Serripes groenlandicus. The sequence continues at coordinate 9,170,728 of JASEVX010000013.1, forward strand.
GAATCTTCTATCAACTTGTGTAGGTTCTTATTAGACAGATCATATGGGGTAGCTGATCTGAACATAAACAGATCAGAAATGTCAACGTCCACCTTTTCTCATGCACTGGCTCATATAGACATACATGTATGTAAGTGGTGCATTCTAGAATTTGACCCTGTATATCGCGGTATAGTTTGACCGATTAACAATTAAATGAATATTGTCATCTATGGAAAACAACTCACGTAAATATCTTCTTCGTCTAACATTCTGTTTTCCTCCATGAATGATTTCTGTTAGCTTTTCAACGTCAAACGTTGCCGTTTTCCTCTCTTTAGCTAAATCTGGATTCACTTTGCCGGTATCCATTGTTTTGGTATGCTTGATTGTATAGTTCACTATGATTTAGTGGATAATGTTCCCAACGTTTGGGTCAGTGTCATTGTGCACGTACACCATGTTGAAAAAAAGGATTAACCCTTTCCACAATGAAGCCTATCAGATGACGTTTGAAACATTGTGGAAAAAGAAGCAATTGCCAAAATGTTTTCACCGCAGTATGAAAAGAAGAAAAAAAAAGTGTTGCTTTTACATCCTTTAACGTTTGCAGGAAAAACTCAAGACATATCATATAGATAAATGGGATATTACATGTCCATAGATTTGTTTTAATTCTGAAATATGCCACAATCAAAAGTATTAATTTCTAATCATGTTTACAGTAAATTATTTACTCCCAGTATTGCCTGATGTTTCTCAAAAAATAATTCTGAGAAATATAAGAAACTATAACATAAGGCTACCCGGCATATTTATTGCTCTGATTTATCCTATATTCATCTACATCTACAATTAAGTACCATGGTCTCAGTAACACATATGTAACGTCGGTCCGAGCGGTATTATTCCCGAAGACAGGTATATGTATTTATAGCACGGTAGAATGGTTCGGAACATATGTTAATGAATTATTTATATGATAAGAGCAAACTCAATATAGCTACTTGCTATATAGAATCAAGCACAATGATACAATTATTAACCAAATAGGTCGAGATTACCTGTCTCAGTGATTTGACAATGATTGCACATTATGGCAATAATAAGTAAGATATGACAATGAATGCTTGATCACAGGACTTTCCTCGTAAGGTGATGACCTGCCCAAATCGTAGGCCTACATTTCAATTAGATCCGATAACGTCTGGTAAACGTTCCCCTTACAACCAATCAAACTAAGGTGGATACTAAGGGCATTATCTGCAGTTATTTTTTTCGGGACTATTCTTCAATCTTTATAGAACCAAGCTTTCAAGCCATTATTTATTCTTAGGTAGCGCACTGCCTCCTAGCGATTAACTCACGAATTTCACAAATGATGAATGAGCGCCACCATAACAGACCATTGTTCTTTGCTTATGAGCTTCTACTAACCATGATCAAATAGTTATGACGGAGGGATGAAATAAACATGATTTAAATAAGAGTCATTCTCGAAATACTCAATATTCCTTGTCATAGGTGATCTCAATTGTAGTGATACGACTGCGTGTACCTAATGTTTCATATTATTAAGATCTCAAATATTTGTTTTAACTTGTTATACTTTACTGTTTCGTCATTCTCTGAACCTGTTGTTATCACATTCATATTATATAATGCCTTGATATGAATAAAATGTTCAAATGTTCATGATTATCGGCTCGAAACCGCAATCAATGAAGGCATGATTCTTCAAATATCTATCTGATATGAAAATGAACAAAGGACATTGCTTAACTACAAAATGACCTCTGTATTTAAATTGTTGATAAACATCGTAATTGAACAATTAAAGCGCAGTGAGTACAACCAACATACACATGAATATAAAGCGATGGGTGGTTACTAGACTAGAAAATGTTCCTTGCGCCGCGACTGAGGATCCCCGACGACAGAGGATTCCGGGAAAGATCTGACCTAATATCTGTATGAACTACATGAATTCTCGAAAGTGAGAGGCGCGCGTTTGTGGGTCTTGCTTTGGTTAAGTATTAGTCAGCTGGGATGTCAACTTGGTCATAGACTTTCTAGAAGAACATGATCAATTGTGCCTTTATTCTTCTGGCCTCGGTTTTTTTCCACTCCAGCTAATCAATCAGCGATGTAACACTGCTGGTATTATGACAGCGGTTGGTTGGCCATGTTTACGTTATGGATCTGTATCTTTGTATAAGGGTTCCATGTGGTCGAGCAGTATGCTAGATGTGGTCGTAGGAGATACATAGGTGCATTGCTTTTTACAGATGCGTTTGACCTTTTACAATTCCATCGAAGAAAACCTAAAGTGCTATTGGCCTTTATGGTGATCTTACTTGTGCGGATACTTTTTTATTTTTGTGGATTTTTAAGATACTGCATTTATCAGGATGAAATGACATGCCCCACTTCTTTTCCCATACTGCAAGGTGTTTGAGCTCGTTTTGGAGTTGATCTGCCGGTAAACAATGCAGTCATCTGCGAAAAGTCTTTTTGAGGAATGTCATGTATGAAAGCCAGGCACAGAATGAGGCCGAGACCTTCGGGCGCCACTTTTGACAGGTTCTGACTCGGATATGGGAACATATACCACAAGTCTCTAGGTTCTGTTGGTCATGAAGGCCTTAACATGCTATTAGGTTGCATCTTACACCACCATGGTCAGGTTTTATGAGAAGACGAGCATAAGGGAGCCGGTGAAAAGCTTTGGAAAAGTCCAAGACTGCAAATTACGGTCGTGTTGTTTACTCTTTTAAATGGCTGACATCAGTACATCAGTTCATCAGTTCTCCTTCTCCTGAATCAGGTTTGGCCGTCCGTAAGTATGTTATTGTGGTCTGAGTGAATCATCACGCTGCTTACTATGATGTTCCCATTTTTAGTGATGTAGTTTTAATGTAGTTTCAAATGTCTATCGGTTTGCTTTGTCTATGGTCTGGGTCATCAGCAGGGTTATCAATAAGTTCTTCAGTGTAGTTTCAGTATTCTTATCTCTCAGTTCTTCGTGATTCACTTATTATATGATATGTTTAGATGGAGTAGTAGTTGTAGCAATAGTAGTATTCTTCAACTCCCCGAAGGGAGAATCGTCTTTTGAATTATTGAAGTAATATCCTCCAACCAGGCACAAATAATAATGTCTTTTATAAGAAACTATTCACAGTGTTTATTTTCGATTGCTTAAGTTTCGCTTAAAGGATAATTGCCGGATCGCCGATTGTCGAGTTAGCTCCGCCCACATTAGCAACGGTTACTAGCCCGACATTATGTGTAAACAATAACAACAATGGCGGACATCGTAACGTTAAAAGATGTCGCGGACATTTTTTTCGTCCGCTTATCTGCCGTATTCGCAAACACTTCGACAACATCAGAGGGCTACATCTTTAGATAGAGACTGTCACATTAAGACCCTGTCGTTTTTTAACTCCTGGAGCTGGAATTATAGTCCACATAAATGCACAGATTTACCAGAGACGGCGTAAGAACGAGAAGCCTCATAGATTCAATGGGAAAATACGTGATGCACACTGCGGTTGCAAAGCAGGGTAAATACAAACAATCATGTTTTCCATGTTATTTAATTAATTATTCTTGATTTACATCTACTTTTTGTTGTATTACATTCATGTTTATGGCTTACAGAGCTTTCGACCCCCTCACGGTTCGACCCCTCATCTTACTTTCGGTTTCATATAGGTGTGAACAGATAAATGGGATCGACATATTGATCTGTCACGCTATTGATCTGTACTTCTAGTCGGTTGAATTATATTTATCTACGACTTTTGAAAATATCTATTGGAAAATATTAACAATATCTACCAATGATAGTGTAAATATAGATTTAAAGTTGAAAACATTGTGTCAAAATGTGAAATTACTATAGTAGAGTGTAATTTCTCTCTTTTCCAGAATTATTTCAAATCTGGTATAATGTATGTGGGAAAGGATTTAGATATTAATGATTGAATACTGGATAAAGTAATAAAAAACAACATGTTTTGTTTAAGTTTAATAAATCTATTGAATAAACTCTTAGAGGAAGCTAACCCTTTCCCAAATGCATTTGATCAATCTGACAACATCATTTTATAACATCATCAGTAGCAGACAATATCAGAAAACAATGGAATCATATTGACCAAATTCTCCTTTTTCCACAATGTTTGTCTGCTGCAAGTGTGTTGTAGGAAAGGATTATTAAACAAAATATGGACAAATCAAATATGTTATCACTATTGAATATTCAGATTATAAACACAAACATTTTTTAACAATATAATATAACACATGAATTCATTGCAGGTTATCTGGCCAGTGTGCACATGTATTGATGATGGAGCCTGAAAGATAACCAGCAAAATCAGTTGGATAAGCCAAGGGGTCCAAACAATTGCTTCATTTGTTGACAACAGGAAATTATGAATACATTACTGCTGGTGAGTATTTGGATGAAAATAATATAATTATAATGATCCAGTTTCTAGGGAAAAGGTACAAGTTGGCTTAATTAAATGAATAATAAAGATCCAGATCAGCTTATATAAATGCATTCTGATAAATATCTACACTGTTCACATATTTGCACAGTATTCAGTAATAATATGGTTTATGGAGTAAAGAAATATTCAAGAAATTTCTTTATGGTCAGCTTCAATGGTGTAGTGGTACAGCAGCCGCCGTAAATGCAGGAGGTCGAGGGTTCGATCCACGGATGGGTCATGCCATACTAATTAGTTTTCCTCATTGGGACTCCGGATTGATACAAACAAAATGTATTATTGAAATCCTTGTTTAACTACTTAAATAAATAGGATTTTTTTTTATGTCTCAAGTTTAAAATTGTTGCATTTTACAGGAAGCTAATATATAGGCTGGTGATACCCTGCACCTAAAATGGTTAAAGCACAGCCCTGTCTGCTACATTGTAGATGCATTATCCACAAGCCAAAGTGCACATACACCACTATGTGATCAACTCATTGGATCAGCCTTAGCCTCTCATTTAATTGTGTTGTCTCTATTAGGATTCTATGCATATTTCAACAAAATTCAAATTTAACAAGGCAACTGTTCACTTATTTGTGATCCCTGTGTAAACAAATCACATTGATACTTGGGTAAACATACCAGTAAAAGGTTAGCAATGGATGTGACCTTAGTATGTAAGTAATGCAGTGCTGAAATAGTATTAACTTGTAGAAGCAACTTTCCCATTTACAATAAATTAGCATTTTAATTGCAGCACATTATAAATCCCAAGGGGTCATGGCATTTTTTTTAAGCTTGCCTTTCTCATCTATTAATGATTGGTTCTCTGGAGAGACAGCCAACATATTCGGATGGTCAACATCTTAATAGATACAAATAAATCACACTGAGTTCTTCAGTTTAACTTGAAAAATATTTATCACTTTCCATCATATACATGTATACCCATATTGATAGCTCTGGTCAGTCAGATTATGAAAACATTGTGGCAAAAGAATAAAATGGCTCATGATAAGCAATACCTCCTTTTATGACAATATTTTCAACTCAACTGGAATATTAAACATTTATTAAAAAATTTCCGGTTTTGTCAAGATGTATTCAACAGTCTGCTTCAGATTACTTGTATGTTGGGAAGGGTTAACATCAAATCACATATTACAAAAATGTCATCTATCTATATCATTTTATGCAGGCCCCCATATGTACTGCCCATTGCAAAGCCGAGGGAGCTGGACAGCTGTGGTGATACTGTTTCCAAAGACCCCTGACTTGTATTGATATGCAGAAGGATTCAGCTTTATCTGTGCAGTCTGTGATTGGTGGACATGATTGTATGCTTGACTCACTGCTCTGGTCCCTGTAAAATGATCATATGTTAAAACTGGGTTACCAACATCTTGTTTGCAAACAACATAGACCAATATCAGTTTGCTGTGCAGTATAATTTTGGTTTCCATGTTTACCTAATTAAGTTATAATTATATGCTGTTCATTCAGGTTTTGACAGTAATTATTTACTATGTGTTGAAGTAAATAGAGATTAGAGTCTAAACTAAATCTGCTTCTGTCAACTGGTGTTGGTTCTAATAAGAGTATATGGATAGGCTTATCTCAACCTATAGAGTACCAGATATACCAACTTGTATTTTTTTTTCCTGTACTGGGTCAAACATGACAAATGTATCAAAATGCAAATTATATGAGTATAATAAATGAATAAAGTTACAAAAACCTGTGTAAAAAGGAGATCTACTGATCAAACAGTTTTCAATAGCCTGCCACTGCAGAGGCATCAACATGCATCTGCATGAGTAAAAGTGTTATATTCATGAAAAATGTGTTTTTGTGTAAATAGTTTAATATATAATGTATTGTTAGATTAGTTTAGTTATATTTTGAATTGTATTTCAAGCTCAGTTGATAAATGCTTTTAGCTTTTTAAGGGTAAGAAAAACAAATGTACTGTTGTACTGTATTCTATAAATAAACACTTTCTGATGCCTTTGCAGCAATATTAATTTTAAAAATATTGTGGCAAAAGAAGAACTTACTAATAAATGAAGTTTTCCACATTTTCCTATATGCAGTTCATTCTAGTTTTGAGTTATTATTTACTATATATGTGATGAAGTAAATAGAGATTTATAGAATCATAATTATTCTTAAACTCAGCTAGTTGCTTACTTTGGTTAATTGAGGTCATGGCTACCACTAATTAATTTTTTTAAAAGCCAGTGATATCATCTGCATAATGTGTATACCTGTCTTATCCAGATATATTTAAAAAAAAATGTAATTACTGTACTGCAAAAACAGGTACATGTATATACCACACTTATATCAAGATAACTTTACAAAACAAAAAGAAAAGCAACAGACTAAACCATGTTTACTTATATAAATGTACACATCCACTGTTTATTATAATAATCTATTATAATAAACAGTGGATGTGTACATATTTACTCACACAATCTGCCTTGATTCCCTCTAAGATAATTCCTTAGATGCACGAACATGAAAACAGGATTTGTCTTCTTGCTGGGGGGTTTCTACTTGGAGTGAGGGTGTCATAGCTAAGTGCAGGGAATGGGTCTGGGTACTTCTATGATGGTTTTCCCTTAAGGAAATACTCATACATGAAAATACACAATGTTATTGTTAAGAGCAAACAAACAAATCAAAAACATCATGTTAAATAAACCTGTAACTAATTCAACTAAAAAAAAATAGGAATGTTTTTTAGTGATTTCAAAATTGAGTCTGCATGTGGTATATGTGTTATAAATTTACATTATGTCAGAATAGTTTGCTTTATGTTTGAAGTACCCAGACCCATTCCCTGCACCTAGCTATGACACCCTCTCTCTAAGGTTAAAGCTCCCATGATATGTCTTTTTGTTTTTCATTTGCATCATAAATTTATGTAAACATAACTTTTTTCATTATACATTATTTTCAATCTGTTGTCATACATCTTGAATATTGAATAAAGTTTCATAATACATGTAATCAAAAGTTTGTCATCCGTTTTTCACCCTATAATGTCTGCTATAATCGATACCGTTAGCAAATATTTAACACTCTAGAAAAACTCTCTAATAAAAAAAATATTATTATAAATGTAGTACGAAGTCGCCAAGAATGGTACGAAATTATAGTGGTACGAAGTCTCACAAATCAAAATTGTGAACCCTGAAATCAATGATATCGCATCTTTATTTCATTTATAAAATATATCAAATGCTCTTGACGTGCATCATTCTCTTGCAAAACACAACATAACAATAAACGAGTGAATGAAATCTCTTCCCCCGACCGTTCTGTTCAACGTTGTACGAAGATACAGTGGGCGAAATATACTTCATTTTAACCTTCGTGTGTATTTCGAATCACTCGTTTCAGCTTATTTCGTTTTGCAAGTGAATGATTTGGTTGTTGACATTAAACGTTAATTGTTGACAAATGCAAATTACCTTTGAACACACGTACACAGTTTTGGCTTTCCCCCTTTCCATCAGTTTTTCCCTCGCCCAACTGACTGTGTGGCCTGCCGCACAATCGTATCGATTTCCTGGCCTTTTCAAGATTTCTTCCAGGTTTAGGAAAAGGGATAAAATGAATTCCATTCCTCAGACGATCTGGATACCTACTATCGGTAGTACAGGTTCCTCAGCAACACCGTTTAACCATAATCAACACTTTTTTTTAAAAAAACTACGACATTTCTGAAAGTGTCGGGCAAAATGGCGGCGCGTCTTTAGTTTCGCGCGATCTGATTGGCTAACGTCATCTGTCAATCAAAAGTCGGCGATCCCTCAATTACATGTTGGACACCCAACTTGATCCAGGACCCCGGGTTTTCTTATTAATAGCTGATAATAGTTTAACTCTTGAAACATGTAAGTTGTTCAATAATAGTTTACGCATTATTTCGATGTCTGATAGCCATGATAATGTATGAGTCTTATATGTGTGATAAGTGGGTAGAGTCGGTATCAGGAAGTTATGGCCCAAACATTTATGGCCCAGCACATTTATGGCCCATATTTGGAAGTTATGGCCCATATATGAATTATATAGTGGTAGATATAATACCCTGGGGGTGGTATTAACACCTAAGATGACTGTCAATAACCTTTGATTAGATTTTGTATTATATGAAATTGCACTTTTATATGATTAAAATAATTAATACATTCAATTAAGTTGCTTTAATTCTGGTTCAATATTATGTATTTTCATTTATATCATTTATTTTATTTACCTTATTTTTATTTATGTAATTAGTGAAAATAAAAAAATCTATTAATTAATGTAGTTTGATCACAACTACTGTAATAAACGAAAGGAAAACATTGTGGGACAAAATTAGCAATTTCTCCTTTTCACACAATGATATATTCTGTCAAAAATTATTACAATTTAGAACTGTTGCTAGTCTTCTGTCAGATGTTTAAAAAAAATGGACGTGTGTGTCGCGTAGGGCTAGCTTTTTACGTTCTTGTTCCATTAATGCTACAGGAAGCCAGGACAGTTGGTATAGGAATTCAGCTGGTGTCGGAGCAGTCCCTGAATTGATACCAACGGTTGACTTATAGGAAAACACATGCCCGGCTCCAGACACTTTGGGAAGAGTACGAAGATGGGGTACATGGGATGACGACCAGCAAACTCCTGAGAGAAATCAGCTATTTGATAGGTTTTGCGCCGCCCGAACAGCAACAGTAGAGTTCATATTGTTTCTTGTTGTTTTATTTTATTGAAAAATGTGCTCTTAAATATTTCACTCCATAAATATATATTATGTTTTATTTTCTTGCAAACAGTGATTTTCTTAGAACAGCATCAGTAGAGTTCATATTGTTTCTTGTTGTTTTATTGAAAATGTGCTCTTAACTATTTTACTCCTTAAATATGTATTATGTTTTATTTTCTTGCAAACAGTGATTTTCTTAGAACAGCATCAGTATATAGAGTTCATATTGTTTCTTGTTGTTTTATTTTATTGAAAAATATAAAAAAATAAGTTATTCCCTTAATATCATTATCATAAAATATATTATTTATTTGTTAACATTTTTAAATATTATCATCAATAAAATGCATAATTATTTTCACATTCTTAATCATTTATCATTAATAAAATACATAATCTAAACAGAATGTCTTATGTTATCACTCCTCCACTTATAATTATCACCTGTTAAGGTGTTAATACCACCCCTAGGGTATTATATCTACCACTATATAATTCATATATGGGCCATAACTTCCAAATATGGGCCATAAATGTGCTGGGCCATAAATGTTTGGGCCATAACTTCCAGAAACCGTAGAGTCTAGTAGTATTTTGATATTAGCCTATCACTGGTTTTCAGTGTGGAGAAATGGATATTAAAGGTCTTAAACACTTCATTAGCTATTTCAGAAATCGCTAGATCTGATAGGTGCAACATACATTTAGCTTTAACCCATTAGCTTCAATAACAAGGTCTATGGTTAGCAGTTGCAAAGTTCGGTATTTATTCGACAATTTCCGTATAACCGAATCATGGTAGCTTACATCGGGGCGTAAGAATCGAGTGCGGTCAGTTAAAAACCCACCTGTGTAAACAAGATGGCATCAAGAACTGTCAACCCAGACCTGGCCAAGGAAAGGAAATCGGCAACCTTTGACGCAGAGAAACTAACAGAGGTGATTTATGGCGGAAAACAGTCGGTAAGCCGGAGACGATATTTGCGTAAGTAGTTTTAAGTAATTGCGTAATGTGATAGGTTTTATACTAAATTAATGTTCATTCATGCCGAGATGTCAAATTGTAGAACGTTCTCGTTTTTAACTGTCTGCGCTATGAAATTTGTATACATTTGCAATTATTGTAAATTATGGTAACATTAACACGAATACAGACAACTGTTGCCACATATGCAGCTACAACTTGCTTAAAACATATATGGGGGAAATGTTTAATAGCAACTTGCTTCTTTTCCAACAATATTTTGGAATCTTTATTTCAACATAAAATACTTCATGTTTACAGGTTTCACATTTTTTCCTCAGGCATTTTCATTGCAGGTGAAAGCATGAAAATCAGTCCCTTGTAAGATCTAATAAATCTTTAACCCCACTTTCCCACATACAACAAATCTGCTGCAGATCTATGTCTTTGAAAACGTACCCCCCAAACATGGAAACTCACAATAATTTAATAGACTTTAAAACATGGTAACAAAAGGAGAAATTTCTTGTTTTGAGCAATTTCTTCTTTTATCGCCATGCTTTCAAAAAACCGTCTGCTGCAGAGGCGTCAGAAAGCGTCTATATGAGGGAAAGAGTTAAATGTGGAAAAATCTATAAATGAAAGTAAGATTATTGAAAAAGTGTTGAAAACGTTGTGGCAATATAGTAGTCTTGCTTCAGATGCGTATATAGTACAAAAATAGTTGAAAACATTGGAACAAAAAGAGAAATTACTACTGGTAACTTATCCAGGAAGCGCAGTGATATAACTGAAAAAAAAAAAACCTGTTGAATGCTTTGTGAAACACCATACTTTGGCAAACTTTAATTGACGGTTTATATAGATGGTATTACACTCTGTAGTGACTTCTCATTCTTCCTAATCCACCATATGTTTTTACGAAAACATACAGACAGGTATACATGTTAGTAATACAATGTAGGTATCTTTGTCAATGTTCGGTAAAGATCGGAAGTACTCGGGACTCCGCTAGGTGGCATAGCGGATAAGCAGTTATTTGCAGTTACAGTCAGTCTGGGCCCAGTCATTGACAAGGTACCATCATAGATACTAATTAATTCTTCTCGGCTTATGGGTGCTAGGTGTTTCTGAAACATACTCACTATCGGAGGCATCCTCGCTTTATTGAGATGGTGAGATAGTTTGTCAAACTTCAGCGTGTTGCTAAGAGCATAGTAGCATTGTTTTAGTTGTATGATGTTAGGGAGCAGCCAAGACTATACAAGGCGCTATGAAGCCTAGCGCTGTTTACAGCAGAGAAGCATCGCTTCCTTCTGGGTAGCTTTGTGATCTTGCTTGATTGCTGGGGTGAAAGTCGCCAGTAAGCAGCTGTAGCTTATTGAGGCATAGCCTCAATGAAGCTTTGTCATGTAGGGAATGAGACTGAGCCCTTATTCACCGTATATATATTCCTATGCTGCGTCAATATTAGTATTGTTTAATTATGTCTCCCCCATACATGGGAGTGACATATTGTTTTTGCCTATTCCGTCCTTTCGTCTGTCACACTTGTTTCCGCTCAATAACTGAAGAATATTAGTTTTGTTTAATTGAACCTTATTCCTTTTTAGCTCAACTTTTGAAAAAACGAGAGCTATTGTCATGATCCTGGCGTGGTGGTCCGGTTAAGGTTTTTTGTTCAGCTCAGCTTTTTTAGTTCGACTTTTGAAAAAAACGAGAGCTATTGTCATGACGTTGGCGGCGGCGTGGTCTTCCGGTTCAGCTCAGCTTTTTTTTTCTTTTCTGTTTTCTGCCTATCAGTCGAGCGTCTGTGCCATACGCGGTGCTCTTGTTTCTGTTTTCTATCAGTCGAGCGTCTGTGCTGTACGCATTGCTCTTGTTTATCTTATATGATTCTTCTTTGATTCAGATGTTGTTCTAAATCTTTTATCAAATCATTTGTCCTAATCAAGAGAGGCTGAGGAAAAGTTTTAGTTGTTGATTTGATTTATTGATTTTCTTATTTGATTGTACTTAAATCGTTACAATACAAACAAACTTTGAATGAACGGTTGAAACAATGTCTGTTTACAGGAAACATAGTGTTACAAGACAAGTACCTACAGTCCTTTAAACCATGGTGGAACAGAACAAGGGTGGAAGATTACGACACCAGTGTGAAAAAATCTGTCTACGTCACCAAACTGATAAAGGATCTCAATATTACAGACATCATGGAACAATACATCCTTAAAAAGTTAGAGTTGTTAACCCTTTCCCACATACAACAAATCTACAGCAGATGACTTTGTAAACATATAGGCAAAAATATATGGAAAACCTCTATAACTGAAAGTAAAATTATTGCCTTCATTGAAAACTTTGTTGCAAAATAAATATTTTATAATATGCTTTATTATGTCTCCCCCTGTATACAGGGGAGATATATTGTTTTTGTCCTGTGCGTCTGTCTGTCTGTCCGTCCGTCTGTCCGAAATCGTGTCCGCTCCATATCTCCAAGACGGCTTGAAGGATTTTCATGAAACTTGTGTCAGATGTTCACCTCATGAAGGCGATGTGCAGAACCCATGTCCCGACCATACAGGTTCAATGTCAAGGTCAGACTTGAAGGTCAAAGGTTTGAGCCTTAATTTCGTGTCCGCTCCATATCTCCAAAACGGCTTGAAGAATTTTCATGAAACTTGTGTCAGATGTTCACCTCACGAAGGCGATGTGCAGAACCCATGTTCCGACCATACCGGTTCAAGGTCAAGGTCAGGCTTGAAGGTCAAAGGTTTGAGCCTGTTTTTCGTGTACGCTCCATATCTCCAAAATGGCTTGAAGGATTTTCATGAAACTTGTGTCAGATGTTCACCTCATCAAGGTGATGTGCAGAACCCATTGTCTGCTTTATAGGTTGGAATGTTTTGAGAGATTTTGACAGATATTTGAGGGGGAGACATCTGTTTTTTCAAAAACAATTCTAGTTTAATTTGTACATGTCATGGTAACAAAAATCTTTCTGAACCAAGATTTTTTTCTTGATTCATAAAACCATATTTTTTTACTGTTACAATTTGTTATTAGTCAACTAATCAGTTTGGGGACTATACTATATAATAGGTTTAGTTGATTCAGTCTGTATGTCAGTCCCATTTTACTTTGTCCTGCCCGCATCTTAACCATGCATCATAGGATTTCCAAGAAACTTGGCACAACATTCACGCCATGATGAGGTGGTTTGTCATGCTCAAGACCCAGGCCTGTACCTCATATGTCAAGGTCACACTTAGAGGTCAAAGTTCAAAATGAGTACTATTTGATAGGACTGTACCTTGACCGGCCCACATTTCAACCATGCATCATAGGATTTCAAAGAAACTTTGCACGAACGTTCACCATGATGAGGCAGCGTGTCGCGCACAAGACCCAGGCCTATATTTCAAATGTCAAGGTCACACATAGAGGTCAAAGGTCAAAATGAGTACTGTTTGATAGGACTGTACCTTGTTCGGCCCACATTTCAACCATGCATCATAGGATTTCAAAGAAACTTGACACAAATGTTCACCATGATGAGGCAGCTTGTCGCGCACAAAACTGAGGCCTGTACCTCAAATGTCAAAGTCACACTTAGAGGTCAAAGGTCAAAATGAGTACTGTTTGATAGGAATGTACCTTGTCCGGCTCACATCTCAACCATGCATCATAGGATTCCAAAGGTATTTGGCAAACATGTTCACCTCAAATGTCAAGGTCACACTTAGAGGTCAAAGGTCAAAATGAGTACTGTTTGATAGGACTGTACCTTGATTGGCCCACATCTCAACCATGCATCATAGCATTCCCAAGTTACTGGGCACACATGTTCACCATGATGAGTTGACATGTGGCACACAAGACACTGACCTGTATGTCAAAGGTCAAGGTCACATTAAGAGGTCAAAGATCGAAATGAGAAACCATGCATCACAGAATTCCCAAGTTACTGGGCACACATGTTCACCATGATGAGGTGACATGTGGCGCACAAGACACAGACCTGTAGCTGGAAGGTCCAGGTCACACTTACAGGTCAAAGGTCGAAATGAGGACTGTATCCAAAATGAATGCAGTGCATTGCTGTTTTTTGTCAACAAATGCACATTCAATACACAATGTGCCATCCGGTATTGCTTGCAATACGACATTAACTTGTTTCATTTGAAATGAAAATTAAAATTCACACAAAATTATATTTGCTTTTGCGCCAATACAAAAAAGAAAGACAGAAAATTGATAAGACAACTTGAAAAAGAAAATCTATGAAGATAAGATATGCATAATTTATTTTGAAATGCTAACATTGTACATGTACTTTGATTTCAGTACTGCTTCCCCTCATGAAAGTGATGCTTTTGGCCTACACTTTAGCATGTTCTTACCGACCATAGAAAAACAGGGTACCAAGGAACAGATAAAGAAATATGTGGAACCTGCCAGAAAATTTCAGCTGATTGGAACATATGCACAGACTGAACTTGGACATGGTAATTTTCCCTGAAAATTTGAGACACATATTATACAATACACTGTTTTACCCCATGGTGTATTAAAATGTCGAGAGCTTATGGAACATCAACTGTTCAAAACCTAAACATTTACCTCTGTCCCACATACACTGAATCTGCTTAGAAATTATTTAGGCAAACATATGTTAACTCTGAAGAAATGAATGAACAATTATTGAATAAAGTTTAAAAGTTGACTGGTGCAGATTTGTTGAATGAGGGAAAAGAAAAGAATTGAATGTATAGAACAAACAGATGATATAGTGTGTGAATTGTTTATTAAGTGTTAATATCCAGTCAATTACCTGATATCCTATTTTCAGAACCTTTTTTTTTAATCCTTTAACCCTTTCCCTCATACAACAATTCTGCAGCAGACGACATTGAACATATTTTGTCAAAAGATAGAAAATCTCCATAAATGAATGGATAACCTATGACTAAAAGTTTTGTGGCAAAAGGAGAAATTGCAAGTTTTGTGCAATTTCTTCTTTTGTCACTATGTTTTCAAAAAGCTGTCTGCTGTTGAGGCGTCAGAACGCGTCTATATGAGGGAAAGGGTTAAGATAGTGTTAATATCCAATCAATTACCTGATATCCTATTTTCAGAACATTTTTTTTTAATCCTTTAACACATATCAAAAATCTGCAACACATATAGGCAACATCTTGAGCAATTTCTCCTAATTTGCCATAACTTTTTTGAAAAGTCTGCCTCTGCAGCGGACGACTTCTGAAAATATTGTGACAAAAAGATAAATTGCTCCAAACAGGCAATTTCTTTTTGTGTCACCTGCGTAGCATGGTAGGCACTTAGGGATTACTTTTTTTTTTGTCCGGCGTCTGTCTGTCGTCACACTTTTTCGTCACGTTTTCAAATAACTTTTTTTCTACTCAAAGGATTACATTGAAACTTCAGACAAATGTTTATATCAATGTGTGTGATGGGTTCACAAAAGGGGGATAATCCAAATATTTTTATATCAGAGTTATTGCCCCTTTTCTGTCAAAAATTAAAATTTCTGACAAGGCCCCGGCAGGTGACACACGTGCTCCGGGGAGCACTCCATTCTAGTTTTGCCACAGGGTTTTCAATTTTATTCAACAATTATAATTTCAGTTATAGAGCTAATTCATGTTTTTGTCTAGAAGTCAGCTGCTGTATATTTGTTGTTTGTGGGAAAAGAATAAACAAAGTTGAAGCCTTGTTTTTAAGGAGAACATTTATTTGTTTGGGTGGTAAATAGTTGGGCAGTCATGCATTAAACGTTAATTTAAGTTCAGTAACTTTATTATGCCCTCCTTTACACATCTAGGTCAGTCCGTCTGTCGATAGACCAAAATTTGTCCGATTGATAATGCATGGACCTACAGTACTCAAACTTGGCAGGGACGTTTGGCATAATCAGTTGATGGCCCCTATTGGTTAAGAGGTTATCTGTTGTAAGGTCAAGGTCAAAGTGACCTTGAACACAAACATAGGGGGCATAATACTAGGCAAACATCTGTCGTTTGTACATTGTACTTTATAAACTGTCATAAAGTTTCATATGAAGGTAGCTTAGAAATGAAGGAAAGCTGAGAAGCTATGGAGGGTTAGAGTTGAGGTAACTTTATCTAGAAATGAGCCGTTCCACAAGAAAACCAACATTATGGACTCTGGATAATGTATCGACCCAGATCAGCCTGTACAGTCGTCGCAAGCTAATCTGGGTGGTCACATTCCGTCTAGGGGGATAGAGTCTGAGGTATAGAGTAATGATTCCTGAAACAGAAAATCCACAGGAGGCAAAAAGTGTCTTTGTCTGCTTAGGCTGATCCAGGTTGATACTTTACGCAGAGTTCACAATGTGGGTTTTCTCTTAATTCGGCTCAAATGTTGAATTTCAGGAACATTTATCAGAGGTTTAGAGACTACAGCTACATATGATCCAAAATCGGAGCAGTTTGTCATTGACTCCCCAACATTGACCTCTACCAAATACTGGCCAGGATCATGTAAGTATATTCTGGTTTTCTTCAACACTTTCCAAAATGTACAAAATTTGCAGCAGACAACTTCGAAAATATCCCCGAAATAAATTGGAAACTCTTTAAATGAAGGTACAATAATTGAATAGAGTTTAAAACATGGTGACAAGAGGAGAAATTACTTGTTTTGAGCAGTTTCTTCTTTTGTCACATTGTTTTCAAAAGTTGTCTGCTGTAGAGGCATCAGAAAGCGTCTATATTTTTGTGTTTGGGAAAGGGTTAATTTTTTTTTTTTTATCTCTGATTAAATTATTATAATTATTTGTGCTCAGAGCTATTGTGATTGCCTTGTATGTCTTGTCTTGTCTTGTCCCTCTGTCATGAACTTTTTTCTTGAAGACATTTTCCATGGAACTTTTCAGAATATTTATGTCTTGTTGATATCTAGGCTTAGTTGGTACGATGGGCAAAATCATGTAAAAAAAAGCTCACTAGCTTAAATCTATGAAAATCCGTTGCGGAAACTAGAGGCTACATTTATATTGAAAATTTGTCAGAATGTTTGTCTAATTGATATTGAAAAATTGTCAGAATGTTTGTCTAATTGATATTGAAAAATTGTCATAATGTTTGTCTAATTGATATCTAGGCTATGTTTGTCTTAATGATATCTTGGCCATGCTTGAGGATGAATCATGTCCAAATTGTTGATTTTAGTTGATTGATTTATCATTTATCATTATCGCCCTTGTTAATCCAGTGGGTAAAACAGCAACCCATGTGGTTCTCATGGCCCAGCTGTGTACGGGTGGTAAAAAGTATGGGATGCACAGTTTTGTTGTACAGATCAGGAGTTTAGAGGACCATTCTCCCCTTCCAGGTATTCATTATGATTAACCCTTTAGCCCTTAATCCCACATACAGACGCTTTCTGATACCACGACAGCAGACTCTATTTCAAAACATTGTTACAAAAGGAGAAATTGCTCTTGATGAGCAATTTCTCTTTTTGCTACAATGTTTTTAACTTAAGTAAATAATTGTTCTATCATTTATAGATATTTTCCTTATTTGTACCTAGATGTTTTTAAAGTCATCTGCTGCATATTGTTTGTATGTGAGTAAGATTTAAATTGGCATAAAAAACATTAAAACTTCTTTAATTTAATCATTTGAATTCCATTGGATATATTATCCCTTTCCCACATATAGACGCTTTCCAATGCCTCTGCAGCAGACGACCTTTTGAAAAAATTGTGAAAAACGAGCAATTTCTCCTTTCAATATTTAAACTTTCATTTATAGAGATTTTCCATATTTTTGCCCAGATGATTTCAAAATCGTCTGCTGCAGATTTGTTGTATGTCGGAAAGGGTTATAGTGGATTCCAATAAATTTAAATCCTGATGATTGTCAATTTGCTAAATGGACTGACAACAAAAATTGTTCCATCATTGTTTGTAAGGGATGTACTTGAATCTATGCATTGTTTGGTCTATTAGTTGGTCAGTTAGAATGGACTGAAGAATGACCATATCTCGAATGCAACCCAAACATTACTTTTTTGAGTTATTGTCATATTTAAGTAATCCTTATATGTATCTAAAGCTTCATAATTCATTTATAGTATGTTTATACTAATTGTGTATTTATAATGAAAAGCAAGCCAGTGATAAAATCATTCAAGAAAACAGCGCGGCAGCAGTTCTGATTGCTATTCAGATCCGTTCCAGGAATTGTTTTGAGTTGAATGTTATATTCAAATTACTACATGTTTGAGTTATCGTGAGTCCACTTTGGAGCAGACTCCTTATTTTCTTTTTAACGTATTTCAATGAAACTTGATACACATGATTATCTTGAAGTGTAGATTTTAAATTGATAGTGTTAAATCCTTGCAGGAATTACAGTGGGTGATATTGGTAACAAGCTGGGATACAGCACTATGGATAATGGATTCTTGAGGTTCAATAAGTACAGGGTACCAAGAGATGCAATGTTGATGAGATATGCAAAGGTTAGCAACGTTTAAATATTCTTGTAGTTTGTAAAAAAGGTCCTTCAACAGAGACTTAACCCTTTTCCACATACAGCAAATCTGTGACAGATTAGGTCGCTGCAGAGCCCTGAGAATGTGTCTACATGTAGGAAAGGATTAAACCAACAGGGAACAAATGGGTTTGCATTGGGTCCTCAAAATTATAGCTTTGACATCATCTATAGATAAGTCAGTTCTAATTTCTTTTGATGGTCCTCTCTCAAAATTGTTCAAGAATTATATTCTTTTCAGAACAGTGGTTTAGAAACATATAAGGAAAAAATTATTTATTTTTTACACTCGGTTCCAAATCCCTATCACTAACCACTTGACCAAGGTGGATTCCTATAAGGAAACAAATGGATCGTCTGAAATATTGAAAGTTACATTATGTGTATGTAATGTGTATGTACATTATTAATGCAGAGCTAGAAACATTGCTTGACAAAGAAAACTTGCTCTGTTCAATTTCTCCCTGTCCCTCAGTGTTTTAAAATGACATCTGCTGCAGAGGCTCTAACCGTTTTCGACATGAAGACGCTTTCTGACGCCTATGCAGCACTGTTCAATATTAATACTTTCATTTATGGAAATTGTTCATATTTTTGCCAAAATATTATCTTGAAGTTACTTGTCTATTACATATTTGTTTTATGTGGGTAAGAGTAAACGTCTTATGCAGGAAAAAGAAAGAAGAAAAATCAATTTACCATTGATATGTTACAGGTTGACAGAGATGGAACATACAAACCTCCTGTGAACATGAGAATTGCCTACGGATCTATGGTGCTAATAAGGGCTAGTATCGTAGGTAATACTGGCAGTTGCTTAGCTCAGTCATGTGTCATAGCAACACGATATAGTGCCGTACGTCGACAGACAGAAATCAGACCAGGGTAAGTTCAGTCTCATTATATTGATTGATTGTTTGGTGTTTTACGCCGCTTTCAACAATATTGCAGTTATATTACAGCGTTTTCTGGATAAGATGCCAATACTACTGGTCCATTTATCCTTCCACCAGCCAGTCAGTCGTAATGCTAACCCCTTAACCCTGAGCGCCAAGGGGGGCAGCCATTATTATCATTTGAAGTATTTGGTATGACCCGGCCAGGGATCGAACCCGCAACCTCCCACACCTGAGGCAGACACTCTTCATCTGTCAGTCGCATTGTAAAACAGCACAGGTGATAATGTTTGTATCTTCTCTTGAAGGAGACGATACAATTTTACCTTTACCCACATACAGCAAATCTGCAGCAGGAGAACCTTGACTCTTTCCCACCTATAGACGCATCCACAGCAGATGACTCTTGAAATCATTATGACAAAAGGAAAAATTGCTCAAAACAAGTAATTTTTCCTTTTGCCGCAATTTTTCATATTTTATTAGTAAGTATACCTTCATTTCTTGAGATTGTCCATATCTTGAGTAAATGGTTTCAAAGTCGTCTGCTGCAGATTTTAGGAATGTGGGAAAGGGTTAAACATCTAGTTAAAAATATGTAAAATGAGGGTGTATTTCTAATTTATAAGAGTGGGAAATATTGTGGCAAGAGGAGTTATTGCTTATTTAGATAATTTTCTACTTTTGTCACCATGGTTTTGAATACCATCTCCTGCGTATTCGTTAAAGTGTATCTGCATGTCTGAAAGGGTTAGCATGTTGTTAGATGAAGTAAATTACATGTATATTGTAATACACAAAGGAAATACATGTACAACTGGTGGGATATTAGAGAAATATGTTTGAAAAAAATATTTAGCCCAACTCAACCAACACCTGCTGAGCGGTTACTTCACTATTTCTATTCATTTTCTCCTTTTTGCCAAAAATTTGAAAATCTTCTCAATACTAATTCTTTCATTTTCAGACAGTTTTCATATATATTAGCTTTTTTTTTTTTTTTTAAGAAACAAATCAGAATCATTGATATCCTAGGCATCGCCGTCCCAAAACTTTAACCTTACCTTATAACTCAAAAAACGTTCCAAATGAAACTTAATGCACATCTTCATAGAGGCAATATGCAGGTATATTCTAAGTAACATAACTCTGTCCTTAATAATTATTTATTTATGGCCCTTATTGGACTTAGAAATTCATGCAAAAACTTTAACCTTGCCCATAACTCAAACCATTTAACATTTTCAATCAAACTACATACACATGTTACTCTAGATAAAATGTATTTAAATACCAATTTACATAACTTTGGCCTTAGTGTTTAATTAGCATTGCCCCTTATTCAACATAGAAACAACAGATGAGCTTTGGCGTTCGCTCCGCGGCCCTCTTGTTTTCAAAGTCTGATGGTGCAGATTTGTCGGATGTGGCTAAGTGTTTTAAAGAAGTAAGCTTAAAGTAGCAAATTCACAAATCAAATTACTGAAGCTAAATCATAATTGACTGAAGAGACTGTTCTTTATTAACTGTGTATATAAAAGATAGATAATCTACTTTTACAAAGGTTTGACCATTTATGAATTATTTCTTACTTCAATAGTGGGTTAAGATGTGATAGTTCAGTTAAAACCCAGACTTGGTCAATAATTCTTTTTGATGATTGACGAAAAGTCATCTTGTCTTCCTCAAAGGGGTTTAAATATTTTATGGGGGAAGGTAGACTTTTGCCTATGAAGAATTTTGTGTGGAGTAGTGGTGTGAGAAAGACAAAAAAAACATTGTTAGATGAATTTGCTACCTTGATATAACTAAAAAAATGTTAAAACTGCTTTAGACTGCAATCTGATAATTAACCTACTCAGTGGAAAGGAGTCACAAGAACTGGACAGAAAAAGAAAAGTTATACCCCCTTGATTGCTTTTAACACGTTTTAAAATATTCACTTTAATATTGAGTGAAAAGATGAATAAGTATCTTTTTGCTTCCACAGAAGAGAGGAGCCACAAGTCCTGGATTACCAAACACAACAAGACAATTATTTCCCTTTGATTGCATAATCTAACACCTTGATATTCACTTCAAATTTAATAATGACTGAACAGTTTTAAATAAGTATATTTTTACCTCTACAGTGGAGAGGAGCCACAAGTCCTGGATTACCAAACACAACAAGAAA
Source organism: Serripes groenlandicus (assembly GCA_031761405.1). NCBI lineage: Eukaryota > Metazoa > Mollusca > Bivalvia > Cardiida > Cardiidae > Serripes > Serripes groenlandicus. The sequence continues at coordinate 9,192,572 of JASEVX010000013.1, forward strand.
AGTTATTTCCCCTGATAGCATCATCCTATGCCCTGATTTTCACCGGAAACTTAATGATGATGGAATACTTCAGAATCAGTCAGAACATTGAAGAGGGTAATATGGAGGAAATGCAAGTGGTAAGCCCTCAAGCGTTATACCTGTTACCCAATATGCTACTTGTGCATTCTTCTATTAATGTAGATTTCCGATATTTATACGCAGACATGTTTTTCAATTCGTCTTCTACAATTTTGTTGTATGTGGGAAAGGGTTAAGATATATATGTTCTCCAGAACCTATTGACCAAGCCACCATAGCTCAATCTGTAACAACGAGGAATATCAATCCAGGGGTTGTGGGTTTGAACCCCTGCTGACCCATTCTTTTCTTTCTGGTGAATTATAAAAGTCATTATGACTAGCGTCATTCTTCTTCCACCAATGGGCTAAATAGTCTATGTAGGGACATTAGTCAGTTAGGATGGGACTCCCTATTATCGGTGTACTTACGTTTTTTTCGAAAAAAAAATAATAAAGCAAACTTTACTGTAAATTATATCCAGTGTCACTCATTCCTTTATATGTCCTTGTTAATTAACTTACACAAAATAATCATTCACTTCTGTGCAAAGTTCCAAAAATTGAGTCCATCCACACCCATTTTGAAATTGACATTCAAGGGAGGCAATCACTCACTGGTGTAATTACAAAAAGTATTAGTATGGTGGTCCTGTTGTATCAACTCTTTACAAGATTGTGAGATTTAATGTGAAAATGATTATCCTATAAAACATTTGTCACTAGAACAATAATATTTAATTTAAATGTTAATTTATTAACTGTTCCAAACTATGAACTTATTTACACGATATTTTCAGAATCAATTAGTTAAATTTTCTTATTGGCACAATTTATCATATTTTCCAAAAATGACCCATTTCTTTATTATTATGTCTCCCCCTGTATACAGGGGAGATATATTGTTTTTGTCCTGGGCGTCTGTCTGTCTGTCCTTCTGTCTGTCTGTCCGTCTGTCCGTCTGTCCGAAATCGTGTCCGCTCCATATCTCCAAGACGGCTTGAAGGATTTTCATGAAACTTGTGTCAGATGTTCACCTCATGAAGGCGATGTGCAGAACCCATGTCCCGACCATACAGGTTCAATGTCAAGGTCAGACTTGAAGGTCAAAGGTTTGAGCCTTAATTTCGTGTCCGCTCCATATCTCCAAAACGGCTTGAAGAATTTTCATGAAACTTGTGTCAGATGTTCACCTCACGAAGGCGATGTGCAGAACCCATGTTCCGACCATACCGGTTCAAGGTCAAGGTCAGGCTTGAAGGTCAAAGGTTTGAGCCTGTTTTTCGTGTCCGCTCCATATCTCCAAAACGGCTTGAAGGATTTTCATGAAACTTGTGTCAGATGTTCACCTCATCAAGGTGATGTGCAGAACCCATTGTCTGCTTTATAGGTTGGAATGTTTTGAGAGATTTTGACAGATATTTGAGGGGGAGACATCTGTTTTTTCAAAAACAATTCTAGTTTTTTTAGTCCTTATAATAACATCCTTAATTTTTGTAACACAGTATATGATTTAAAAGTTTAAAAATAGCATATGTTAAAATGTATAACCACCACAAACATACAGGCCAAACAAATAAATATATTTATTTAGAATTTTGGTCCTTAATTTCTTCCATGTTTTCTATAGTCGAGAAAACTTCACGGAATGTAATCATGTGACTTAAAGTTCCTATGATGTCATAAGCAGTTAATACACAACATGTTCACATGTGAAGGGAAAAAACAACAACAGGTTTTCTACTAAAAAAATGACGATTTTGTTGGTGAGGGGTCAGGGCATGTAGGATTTTCTTTTTATTATGGGTAACAATCATGATGTGTCGTAATTTCTGAGAATATTGACTTTTTGAGAAAAAAAATTTGTAGCATTTGAAAGTCGTGATAAAGGGCTTTCCTGATGGAATCATACGGCATCCGGTGTGCGCGCGCAACATAGAAAACACCAATTTTTATGTTTACCTTGGTATTCGTGATAACACGGTATTCGTAGAACCTACTATACCTAGGAAGAATGGTGAGTGGAATACTAATGCGGGAAAGCAAAAAAAAGCATGTTAAGTGAACATGCTGCCGTTTAAAACTGGATTACACTTCAATCAATCAATCAATCAATCAGAACCTATTAGAATATTGAAGGGAAAAGCATGTTAAGTGAACATGCTGCCGTTTAAAACTGGATTACACTTCAATCAATCAATCAATCAATCAGAACCTATTAGAATATTGAAGGGAAAACCTATGAAACTGATTCAATGGTAAGTCTTAAAGCCCTCCTCATCCAAGGCAACGTGGGCTACAGTAGCAGATGTGAAGTATACTTTTGATGCAGAGTTGAAATGTAAAATGGAGAAAAGACTCATTTAAGGCACTTTTGAAAACATTAAGGAAAATGTGAAGATTATGCATATAGCAACTTGTCTATTATTGACACTGTTTTCAAAGGTTTTCATCTACAGAGGCATAACATATGGTCAGGGACCATCCATGAGATAAAATCAGCATTGTTAGCATTAATTTGTTTTGTTCAAATGCAGACACTTTATGTCACATCTTCAACGGAAGAATTTTGAAAATATTGACGTAAAAGGGGATTTTGCTTAAAATGAGTAATTTCTCCTTTTCCTTCATTGCTTTCAAGTCTATGGAATAATGATACATTTGTTTTATAGATTTTCCATATATTGGCCAAGCTGTTATCTAAGTCGTCTCATAGCAGGTATATCGTATGTGGGAAAGGGTAAAATACAAAACATGAAAATGCTTCTTTGAAAGCATGTCGATTTTCAAGATAATTTTGAAGAAATGTTCCTTGGGTGACCCTCTACAAAAAGTGTTCAAGCCATATTAATTGGTTGATTAACATTGCTGCCAGGGGCTTGGGCTAGCTATCTATGTAATTAGTTATATATTGGAGTCGGTTGGTCGGTAAGTCAGTTGGTTCGTTGCAATTTTCCTTGTCCGGAGCATAACTTTAAAACTACTGGATGGAATTTAATAAAACTTCATAAGATGATACAACACAGTTAGAGGAAGTGCGAGGTACAGGAACCATAAATCCACTTTACCTAATTACAGAGTTGTTGCCTTTGTTACTTTTTCTTGTCCAGAGAATAATTTAATAACTACTAGATGGAATCTAATAAAACTTCATACAATGGTAGAGCACAATGAGAGGAAGTGCAGTGTACAAGAACCATAACTCTAATTTAGCTAATTACAGAGTTATTGACCTTTGTTATTTTTTCTTGTCCTTAGAATCTCGTCTGGAAAAACTTTAAAACTACAAGATGGAATTTAATCAAACTTCATACAATGATACATCATATTTTTGGCCAGATTGCTCTAGCAATTCCAGTCTATAGATTGGCGCTGTCTGTCTGTCAGTCCGTCAACATTTTGGTTAAAGTTTCAGGTTGAGGCAAAATCCCAGCACTGGAAAGGGTTACAAACTTGAAACTTTGCCTGAAGGTAACCAGTAACAAGTACTATTGATTTCTATGGTTACTTTGACCTTGACCTTTGGTTTGTCGATTTTCAAGGTCAAATTGCCGACAATCCGGCCTTACCGTCTTCAGCGGTTTCTTGTTTTCTAGTTACTTTTGACTTTCCCCCAGCTTGTGTAGAATAATTTATTTCAAATGTCCTTTCTGATAATTATGCTGTTTTGTTTGCAGTATCTACTCCTTGTAGTTTCTTTCCCATTCTTGATTAAATGTTCCCTGACATAGGCAGTTACACATTTGCTACTATGCCATCATTCAGGTGAACAATTAAGGCAGTCTTGGTCCTCTTGGTTTTAAACTTGACTGATTTTATAGGAAGGTAGACAGAGATAACATGAAGCCTGGAATTATTTATTGGGTCAAAGTCAGTGTTACTAAAAATAGAACACCTTTGTGATGGTCACTGCTGAAAACCATGGTGTTACGGCAATGCCCTATTTCTTCCTTTATTTTTAGCTACATGGCCTAGCTTCAGGACTCAAAGCCCTATCTGCAGATATTACTAACACCGGTATAGATGTACTGAGAAAATCCTGCGGTGGTCATGGTTACACGCATGCCAGTGGCATCCCTAAAATCTGGGCCGAGATAACACCAGCTTGTACATACGAAGGAGAGAATACTGTGATGTATTTACAGTGTGGAAGGTCAGTTGTTATTATTTATCCCCCTTCCTACAAACAAAAAATAAGAAGGAGACGACTTTGAATACATCTAGGCAAAACTATGTAAAATCATTTTAAAAGAAAGTTTAATTATTGAAAAGATTTGAAGGCATTGTTACAAATGATAATAAATTTTAAGATCACCTGAGCCGAACCCTCAACGTGATCTATTCTGCTCAATCTCTGTCCGGCGTCCGGCATTAACTTTTAGATTTAAACATCATCTCCTACTAAACCACAGGACCTATTTCAACCAAACTCTACAGGAATGTTCCTTAGGAGGTCCTCTTTCAAAATTGACCATGGAGAACTTTGGTTGCTGCAGCATCAGAAAATTCTCCTCTGAATCTGCTAGTCAGATTCCAATTTTATTTGGTAGAAATGTTCCTTGGGTGACCTTCTACAAGAAAAATTCAAGACATATTGATTGGATAAAAAACATGGCAACCAGGCCGCATCAGAAAAGGGCCAAAATGCACAAAACGTTCAATAATCTATAAGCACTATGAAAGTGCTTGTCTGATTTCAAGTTGATTTTGTAGAAATGTTCTTTCATTGATCCTCTACATACTTTGTCAAGCCATATTGATAAGTTGAAAGACAAAGCAACCAAGCGGCATCAGAAAAGGGGTAAACTTAACTTTTTGCTTCAAATGACATCTCCTCCTAATTCACTAAACCACTTTCATCAAAACTACATAGGAATGTTCCTTTGGTGGTCCTCTTTCAAAATTGTTCAAAGATTTAAATTCCATGGAGAACTTTGGTTGCTGCAGCATCAGAAAGGGGGCAAAAATGCCTAAATTCTTCTCCTAAATTTGCTCATCGTAGTTTAACAGGCTTTATCATATTATCTCTGATATTGGCAAATACACATTTGCTACTATACCATCACTCAGGTGATCGATTTAGGGCCATCTTGACCCTCTTGTTCCTTTTGCCACAATGCTTTCAAAAGTTTACTGCTGCAGAGGCATGAAAATGTGTCTTTATGTGGGAAATGTTTATTTGTGAGAGTGTAATTTACACTAATATTCCAGAATATCAGACACAATGCAAAGTGATTGGGAAATATTATAAACATCTTTTTATTTTCTTCAAAATAATTATGACAGTATCAATAGTTAATGTCAACTTCATAACCTCAACCCTTTTCCACATAGAACAAATCTGCAGCAGACAACTTTGAAAACGTCATGGATAAAACGTGATAAATCTCCATAAATGATTATTAAATAGAGTTAAAAGCATTGTGGTAAATGTTTTCAAAGGAAGTCTGCTGTAGAGGCGTCAGAAAGCATCTGTATGAGGGAAAGGCTGCATTTTTTCTGCTGCAGAGACATTGAAGGTCATCTGCATCTGGGAAAGGGTCAACACTTTTCCACATTGAGCAAATCTGTAGCAGAAGACTTTGAAAACTTCAAGGTAAAAATATGGAAATTCTCTATAAATGAAAGTTTAATTATTGAATAGAGTTGAAAATAATGTGACAGAGTGAACTTGCTTACTTTCTTCTTTTGCAACTTTGTTTTCAGAAGTTATCTGCTGCAGATGGGTGGGTCAAAAAGCATCTGCAGGTGGGAAAAGGTTAAAATAAGTATAATTTTGTATTTATAACAGATACCTTATAAAGTGCTATGATATGATAATGAGTGGTAAGAAATTACCGGGTGCCATGCAGTACCTCAGTAAACCAACCAAACAAACCAGTCATCTCAGTGAAAAACTTGATCTATCGGATTTGATTGAAGCCTATGAGCATATGTCAGCCAGGTAAGCTATGAACAGTTTTCCTATTCCCCACATACAACAAATCTATCAGATTTGATAGAAGCCTATGAGCATACGGCAGCCAGGTAAGCTATGAACAGTTTTCCTTTTCCCCTTAACCCTCTCTCTCATACGACAATTCTGCAGCAGACGACTTTTAACGTATTTTGTCAAAAAATAGAAAATCTCCATAATTGAATGGATAACCTATGACAAAAAGTGGAAAACATTGTGGCAAAAGGAGAAATTGCACGTTTTGAGCAATTTCTTCTTTTATCACTATGTTTTCTAAAAGCTGTCTGCTGCAGAGGCGTCAGAAAGCGTCTATATGAGGGAAAGGGTTAACAACAAATCTTCAGCAGACAACTTTGAAAACATGCGCAACTAGGCAATTCTATGGAAAAAAAAATATGATTGAAAGTATGATTGTTGCATAGAGTTAAAAAAAATATCATCGCAAAAGCAGAGATTGAATAATAAGTAAATATTACGATTATGCATCTCGACTAAAATCCTTCAAGGTTGAGTGCCCATAGGCATCGCACTTGTCCTGGCTTAGTTTAGGTCAGTCACAAAGTGAAATATCCCCTATATACTCGGTTATAAGTCGCCCTCGACTATAAGACGCACCCCCTACTTTGAGGTAGTCAGATTTCTGAGTTTTTTCAACCCCCCCGAAAAAATAAAATTTCGAAAAAGATTCATGTCAAACAAATCCGATAAATACTTCAATAAAATATGGTTCTCGATGTAAAACTGGATATTGATACATGAAGATAATAATGCACAAACCTGATTTTATAAATCCAAATAAGCCAAACTAACTAGTCCAAATTTCTTAATATTTGTTTCAATATATAAAAATAAAAGCGCGAAACATGAACAAAGGGTTTTGTTGATGTCGGTGTCTCTACCATGCATTCAACCCTTAAGCCCCATTTGTCCGATTTCACACATGAAAATTAATCCTTTCAATGTTTTCAAAAAATGATGAGTTAAAAGTAAGACAAACACAGGAGTTTGATAGCATTAATACAATTATGCGTATGATGCATGAATTAAATAGGACAATACATGTTTCTCCTTTTCTGACAATATTTTCAAAAGCTGTCTGCTGCAAATGCGTCAAAAGTTATTGCATTGACGAAGTTTATTAAAAGTGTGTGTAATTCACAGATAGGTGAAGACAAGGGTTTGAAAGGTCTATGGAAAGAAGGTTGGACTCTATGGTTATATGCAAACGGTTGTAATTTCTGCAGGAACATGCTGTAGTTACAACAGATTTGCATTAGCCCTATAAATGTTTGTCGCGTGAAAAACACAGGGCTCAATAAATGACGTCACTAATTTACCAGCTGATTCAGCCGCGACAAATGAAATACACCCATATATATATCCTAATGATATCTAGGCCAAGTTTGAATATGGGTCATGTCCCAGTCAAAAGCTAGGTCCCTAGGCTAAGTTTAATGAAAATCTTGTTAACTCTCTGGAAGACGCATTTTTGGCTTCAGCATGTTGAAACTCTGTTTTTTTCTTAGTAATAACTTGGCCAAGTTCGAATATAGGTCGTGTTGGGTCAAAAACTAGGTCATTAGGTCAAGTTTAAGGAAAATCTTGTTAACACTCTGGAAGCCGCATTTTAAACTTGACCATGTTGAAACTTTGTCAGAATGTTTGTCTTAGTGATATCTTGGCCAAGTCCGAATATAGGTCAGGACCAAAAACTAGATCAGTAGGCCAATTTTAAAGTAAACCTGGTTAACACTCTGGAAGCCACATTTTTGGATGAGCATGTTGAAATATTTTCTTGATGATATCTAGGTTAAATTCGAATATGGATCAGGTCAGTTCAACAACTAGGTCACTAGGCCAAATTGTAGAACAATCTAGTTAACACTATAGAGATCGCATTGTTGACTTGAGCAGCTTGAAATTTTGTCAGAAAGTTTGTCTTGATGATATTGCCATTGGCGCTGAAAGAGTTAAAGTCTTAAATAGCCCATTCTCAGTTGAGCGATTCCAGGGCCCCTTGGTCCTCTTGTTATATAAATATTTATCTTTAGCATTGCCTCTTTTGAAGAAGATTTAAGTATCTGAGAACAAATGTAATAAAATTGGTAGTAACATTTTGATACAGAACTGCAGTACAATTAGGGAAAAAATGATAATGGTGAGCAATTTTCTCCCAATGATTTTAAAAATCATTGTGGTGAAGGAGATCAAATATAGTCTGCAAAAGGAATAGGGTTAACAGAAATAACGATGATTAAATGTTTATTTTCTTATTTTACAAAGGTTGGTAAAAGTGGCAGCACTGCGGGTCCAGTCTATAATGAAAAATGGCGCTACACAGATAGATGCCAGGAACCAGTCTGGGGTTTTACTCGTTAAAGCAGCCATGGTAAGTTTCATTCAAACTTTGAAATATGGAAAAGCTCTGTAAATGATTGTATAAATCATTAAAATTTAATAGAGTTGAAAACATTGGGAGAAATTACCTGATATGAGCAATTTCTCCTTTTATCCCAATGTTTTCAATAGTTGTCTACTGCAGATGCATCAAAAAGTGTCTACTGATGGGAGATTTAAGAACATGCAATACACCTTGTATTTAGGAGCTGCAAATTTTTTTCTGTAAAAAGAAATGTTGCATTAACCCTGTACTTGATACTAGCAGCTTCTGACGCTTTTATAAATAGGTAGATATTCTTTATTTTGTAACGTAACCTTTACATAGTTTCAAGTTTAATACATAGAAAAAAGTATATACATATTTTAACAGTCTTGAATGAGCTTTAAGCAATAATTCGGTAAAACACATACATATACGACAGGACTACGGAAAACCGGTAAAAGTGCCAGTCTGAACCGGATTTTAAGTCGCCAGACCGATTTCAATCTTAAAACGTATAAAAAAATAGGTCTGAAATTTATAAAATCACGTAAATACCTACTCTATATGTCACTGTGTAAACGAAAAACCAATAAACATCCTAGCAAGTACACACAGTCTTTGTTCCTAAAACGTAGGATAACCTTCGAGAGAGTCACTTACTGTGACGTAAACACGATAAGCTGTCCAATGATTGGTTCAGGAGGGTGTGACAATCGGTTATGTAATTACTCCATTCGGTTTGATAAATAATGCATTAGTTAAAGGCTTCTTTAAAAGTGTTTGCTTATTACTTGTTGATCAGTTTAACATATTTTAATTGGTCCCAGTCCGGTCTGAATGGCTAATTGATATGTTATTTTTATTTTCGTTTCGGATCGTTTGTAATTTTCAAACTGTTACAAACAATCTAAGCTGTTTAAAACCATTATGAAATATTAAAGGTGCTTATAATTGGAAATGTTATTGATGTTATATATAATGCAGAATTTTTAAGTTCATTTGTCTTTCAATACTTTGTTGAAATGGCTCAACGTAATTTACTTGCGATGTTCAAAAATCAAATGACCGGATTGGCAACCCAAATCATGTTGACAAAGAGAACTGGATTGGGGAACCGGTTCATAGTGACTCAAACAGTCAGGTTGGCAAACCAACTGAGTGAGTATGTTAGATCACAGGCATCCAAATTTCTATTACAGAAAAAAATGCAGAAAAACACACAATACCTCGTTTAAATTCTCAAAATGTCTCTGTATATCGTTTATACGCTATGATAAAAATGATTGTAATGGTAATTTGGGAAATCTCGTATGTGTTACTATAAATAGCCCCTCTATACGTCCATATAGTATAATAATAATGACAAGGTGTGCATCGGCATTTTACCCCCCTTGCTCGATTCGGGCAAAAATAAATGAGCGCCGGCGTTGGGATTGGTTGGCAAATTTTGATGAGGTTGATCATGAGAAAAATCATATGAACCAGTCTCTCCCTGAGACTAGGTCAGTTAAGACGTTTTTCGGCGGAAATAATTGACCGAATCGAGCAAGGGGGTAAAATGCCATTATTGTTATGTTATGCAACCATCTATGCAATTTACCTGAAATAAACATGAAATTCATGTATATTTGTTTTAAAGTGTTCAAATTTCATATTTTTCAAAAAGGAGGGGCGGGGCGGGGGTAAAAATTATTTCACCCGGACCGATTGGGATTTTAAAATTTCCGGAGTCCTGATATACGAGGATGAACAAAACAAAAGTAGTTACAAACATATAAACTATATACTTCCTCATTTTTTATGGTACAATGCAATATCAAAATGTTCAATCATGGTCAATGTCAGATTAATTTCTATAGTAAGCGACTTTGGAAAACAATTTCTACATATCCAAGAATGTTGTCATCTCTGTAATACAATATTGCTATTGAGAAGCAATAGCTCAGTTGTATGTACCGAGAGATGTAATAAAGTTCTGTTCTGTTCTGTTCTGTTAATCCAAGGGTCGTGAGTTAGAATCCCCTGCTCGGCCATTTATTCTTTATGATGATTGATAAAAATAAAAATTATTGATGCATCATTCATCATCCACCAATGGGCTAAACAGTCTATGTGGAAAGGTAGTCAGTTGGGAAATGTATGAATCCCACACAATATCTGTCTTAATAGCTTTAACCCTTTCCCCAAATCAGACGCTTTCTGACACCTCTGCAGCAGACAAGCTTTTAAGACATTTTGACAACAGAAGAAATTGCTTGTGATGAGCAATTTATTCTTTTGTCACAATGTTTTCATCTCTTTTCAATACTTATTCTTTTATTTATAGAGATTTTTCCTATTTTAACCAAGATGTTTTCAAAGTTGTCTACCATTGATTTGTTGTAAGTGGGAAAGGGTTAATGATGTCTTTTGAGTACTCATAACATAGAGTTAGGTTGTGTTAGAGTAATAATGTTAGACATAAGAATGTTAACCCTTTTCTCACATAAAGTAAATCTACAGCAGACGACTTTGAAAATATCTAGGCAAAAATAGAAAAATCTTTGTTAATAAAGGGATAATTTTTTAAAAGAGTTGAAAACATTGTTGCAATACAGGGAAATATTTTCAAAAGTCCTCTGCTACAGAGGTGCCAGAAAGAATCTTTATGTGGGTAAAGTTTGAACATAAAACCTTCCCATTCCTATAAGCTAGTATCGTCTCAGGCTTTGCTCATGTACATGTTTGTTGATCAAAATGTTGTGGTCGAGTGGTTAGCGTCAGAGATTTCGAAACTGGGTGTCCCAGGTTCGATCCCCAGTCGCAGCACCTCGGTCATAGTGGAGTGCCCTTGGGCAAGGCACATTTTCTAGCCTAGTACTGGTTTGTTTACCCAGGGATCATGAATAAGTGAACTGTCGCCGTGATATAACTGAAATAATGTTGAAAGCGGCGTAAAACTCCAATAAATAAATAAATTGATCAAAATGTAAATTGCCACGGAGCCTCTTTTTCAACTGATGATTCTCATAATGTTATATTTTCCAGGCGCACAGCAGAACGTTTGCAGTGAAAACGTTCGCCGAATTTGTAGAGCATACAGTGTCAGATGGTGAAGTGCTAACAGTCATGCAAACACTCTGCCGACTGTTTGCTGTTCATGGTATATTAGCTAACATGGGGGACTTTATGCAGGTGAGTACTTTTGATGCTTACGCAATGGAATTCCTTTGCGGCTTAACCCTTTCCCTCAGTAGACAATGCTGCAGCACACGACTTTGAACTTACTTTGTCAAAAGATAGAAAATCTCTATAATTGAATGGATAATTCAATGAATAAAAACAGAAAATCTCTATAATTGAATGGACATTGTGGCAAATGTAAAAATTGGTCATAATCAGAAAGTTACTCCTTTTGCCATAATGTTTTCAAATCATTTAAACAACTAAATTTATATTTAAAAAAAAAAAAAAAAAAAAAAAAAAAAAAAAAAATCAATATTTTTGTATTGATGTTTTCAATGTTGTCTGCTACAGATTTATTGTATGCAGGAAAAGAATATATATATATGAATGGTAGAGTAAAAACAATCATGTGAGAACAAATTTAATCGATAAACAATTTCAATTTACAGGATGGGTTTTTATCTGGCAAGCAGGCAGAAATGTTGATGAACAAACAGTTGGACTTGTTTGCAGAACTCCGACCTAATGCTGTTGCCCTGGTGGACGCATTTGATTACCCGGATCATGTTTTACAAAGTTGTCTGGGTCGTTACGACGGTAATGTCTATGAAGCCCTTTATGCATATGCCAAAGATTCACCACTCAACAAAAGTGACGTGAGTATATTGATGAAATATTTAACCCTTTCGCACTTGCAGACACATTTGGACGCATCTGCAGCAGACAACTTTTGAAAACATAGTGGAAAAAGAACAAATTGCTCATAATGAACACTTTCTCCTTTTGCCACAATGCTTTCAACTCTGTTCAAAAATTAGACTCCCCTTTATGGAGCTTTTACATGTATTAGCCTAGATGATTTCAAAGTCATCTACTGCAACATTTGTTATATGTGGGAAAGGGTTATTTTCTGGCAAAAATGTTAGACTCTGATCAGACTATATAATTGTCCTTACTGGTCTGGCGCTGCACTGGTTGTCAATGATAATACAGTTTATTGTCCTTAACCCTTTCCCTCATACAACAATTATGCAGCAGACGACTTTGAACGTATTTTGTCAAAACATAGAAAATCTCCATAATTGAATGGATAACCTATGACAAAAAGTGGAAAACATTGTTTCAAAAGGAGAAATTGCAAGTTTTGTGCAATTTCTTCTTTTGTCACTATGTTTTCAAAAAGCCGTCTACTGCAGAGGCGTCAGAAAGCGTCTATATGAGGGAAAGGGTTAAGCAGGGCTGATAATGCTCATATTTTGCAACCACCTCGTTGGTGAAGTGGAAGAGCATCCACCTCGGACAGGAGGTTGTGGGTTTGATCCCTGACCAGGTCATACCAAAGAATTTTAAAAATGGTAGAAATGGCTTTCCCTCCTTGGCACTCAGGATTATAGGGTAAGCATTATCACTGAATCGCTGGTGTCGATAGATGGACCAGTAGTACTGATAACTTACCCAGGAATCTTGTAATATAATTTGAAAACTGTTAAAAGTGGCGTTAACCCTTTCCCTCATATAGACGCTTTATGACGCCTCTGCAGCAGATGGCTATTTGAAAACATAGTGACAAAAGAAGAAATTGCACAAAATGTGCAATTTCTCCTTTTGACACAATGTATTCCACTTTTAGTCATAGGTTATCCATTCAATTATAGAGATGTTCTACTTTTTTACAAAATATGTTCAAAGTCGTCATATTGTTGTATGAGGAAAAGGGTTAAACACCATAAAAACAAACGTTATAGCTGTCGTTAATGCTGAGGGTTGGTAATCAAGGAATCCTGAGTTTTATTCCAGCTTTTGGCATTTATTCTGACAAAATGATTGACAACAGTCCACTGTGATTAGAATCATTCATTGGAATCTTGCTAAAGGAGAAATTGCTCATTATGAGCAACTATTCCTTTTGCCATAATGTCTTCAAAAGTTGTAGGCTGCAGAGGCGTCAGAAAGCATCTGTGTGTGGGAAAATGGCCAACTCCATTTTAACTTTTTCAATCCTATTTTACAGGTGATGGATTCTTACTATACGACCCTGAGACCGTTAATGAAAGGTGAACTGTTTGCCAATACAACTGCTTCAAAATTGTAACATTCCACATACCAAAGATGAAGAAAGACTTATTTTAATGCTTGATTTTATCATTAACCCTTTTCCATATACAGATCCTTTCTGACACCTCTGCAGCAGAGGACTTTTGAAAACATTGTGGTAAAAGGAGAAATTGCTCATTATGAGCAATTTCTCCTTTTGCCACAATGCCTTCCACTCTATTCTATAATTGATCTTTTGATTATACAGGTTTTTCTGTATTGTATGTAGATGATTTCCATGCCGTCTGCTGTAGATTTGCTGTATGTGGGAAAGTGTTAACCTTTTACCTATATTCATAAGAGTTGTCTGCTTCGAAAATATATTCAAGAAAAAAACATGTCATGTTCTTGACAATTGGATGGTTCATTGCGATAGAAAGTTAAAAAAAACAGTGTTGGAAATGAAAAAAATTATCATTTTAAGCTTTTAGGATCATTATATGTTTGGTTGTGTCATTGTAATGTGTCAAAAAATGTCTTCAGATGACGTCTCTTCCAAAACTGTGAGCCCATTTTCAAATTAAAAATGGTCTTGGTTATGCTGTGCAGCCAAAGGTGGCCACCATAGCCTGAAAAGGGAAAACTCTTTTAACAATGTCTTCTTAATCATTGGCCTAATTTCAAATTAATTTCACACAAATGTTCCTTATGTAACCCTCTACCAAAATTGATCAAATTGTATCACTATTGAACAGGATGGCTGACAGAACTTAAAATTTAAATAAATAACATTCTCTTCCTTAACATCAGACCAAATTTACAAATAATTTAAGTTAATATTCCTTAAACGGATATTTACTTAAATTGCTCAAACTGGTTGAATCAGCTGCAAAATGTGACAGCCATAATAATCAAAGTGTTCAGTTTAGGGTCAGAATGAAAAGGAAGGGTTAATAGTGTTTACTCTTCTAAGACTTTAATCATGCAAGGAATAACATTTTTACTCTTGAATGTAATATTTAAAAACAAAAACAAAAGCAGAAAGCATTGCAGGAAAAGGAACTATTGCTTCTATATAGGCAATTTCTCTGCATTGTTGCAAAGCATTTTTGTAAAGAAACAGTTAATTTCCAAACCTGTAAATGACCGCCTGTATGAGAAAATTTGCTTGTACCTGAGAATCAGTTTTCATTGTTAAAACTTACTTTTTATGCCCCCACGGAATCTCCGATTCGGGGGGCATATAGTTTTTGGCCTGTCTGTCTGTCTGTTGGTCTGCACGTCTGTCTGCACAAAAAATACTTTAACCTTGGCCATTACTTTTGAACCATAACAGGTACGGCTACCATATTTCACATGTGTATTCCTTGTGACATGACCTTTCTGTCAGTACCAACATTTTTGACCTTGCGACCTTGACCTTTGACCTAGATGTTGCCATTCTCGAAAAAAACTTTAACCTTGGCCATTACTTTTGAACCATAACAGGTACGGCTACCATATTTCACATGTGTATTCCTTGTGACATGACCTTTCTGTCAGTACCAACATTTTTTACCTTGCGACCTTGACCTTTGACCTAGATGTAGTTTTTGGCCTGTCTGCACGAAAAAAACTTTAACCTTGGCCATTACTTTTGAACCATAACAGATACGGCTACCATATTTCACATGTGTATTCCTTGTGACATGACCTTTCTGTCAGTACCAACATTTTTGACCTTGCGACCTTGACCTTTGACCTAGATGTTGCCATTCTCGAAAAAAACTTGCCTGTCTGCACGAAAAAAACTTTAACCTTGGCCATTACTTTTGAACCATAACAGATACGGCTACCATATTTCACATGTGTATTCCTTGTGACATGACCTTTCTGTCAGTACCAACATTTTTGACCTTGCGACCTTGACCTTTGACCTAGATGTTGCCATTCTCGAAAAAAACTTTAACCTTGGCCATTTATTTTGAACCATAACAGGTAAGGCTACCATATTTCACATGTGTATACCTTGTGACATGACCTTTCTGTCAGTACCAACATTTTTCACCTTGCGACCTTGACCTTTGACCTAGATGTTGCCATTCTCGAAAAAAAACTTTAACCTTGACCACTACTTTTGAACCATAACAGGTACGGCTACCATATTTCACATGTGTATTCCTTGTGACATGACCTTTCTGTCAGTACCAACATTTTTGACCTGGCGACCTTGACCTTTGACCTAGATGCCATTGGGGGGCATCAGTGTTTCACAAACACATCTTGTTTCACAATGTTTCAAAACTTGTTTTCTACTAAAGCATAAAAAATCCTTAATTTCTAGAAACGGGTATTTGTTTTTATATATATTTATTTCTGGTATATTTGTTTAATCTATTATACATGGAAACATGTAACATATTAAGTGCTGATTTCCAAATCTTACTTTTTAAACTATGTTAAGTAAACCAAAACTCACATACAGGTGCATTTTGTTGCTGACTTTTGAAAACATTGTGGCAAAAGGAGAAATTGCTCATAATAAGCCATTTTTCCATTTGCCACAATGGTTTTAACTTGATTCAATTATAATACTTTCATTTACAGAGAATTTTCATATTTTTGCCAAAAGGTTTTTAAAGTTGTTTGCTGCAGTTTTGTTGGATGAGTGAAAAGGTTTAAATTCAATGCTTTTTAGTACTATAGTCTGTATTGTATGTTTATAGACTGTGATAGAAAAATTATAACTCTTTATCTGATATGCTTTTTTTAGTCAATCTCAATAAAACCAGACCTAAACTTCGCTAGCTTGTTTATAGATCTGATGGCTGCCCCGTAAAGGTTGTCTCAGATTGACCTTTGCGTCAGCCAATCAAATTGTCGCTCACCAAATCTTATGTGTAAACAGGTAAGATGACCCATATACATAAACGATATAGAGTAGGTGATAATTATCCAATGCTCCGATTATATTGCACGGGCGTTTGTTGTATCGTGCAATTACATTGTACATAAAAACCGAGCATGTGCTCATAAGTATTCAAGTGTTTTATGTCAATTTGCGACAATACTTTATGAGGGGTAGTCCGATCCAATATACGTTCACTGAAATAATTTGGTCTGATTTAAATGAGATTGATGATTAGTAAACTTATATCCGATGGGGAAAACAACTTTTGGCAAATTGTAATTTTGATATGCAATTAAAAACATGGTTGTAAAGGGTGTTATTGCTATTTTTTGGGGAAAAAACAAATGTAACACTTTCATCAGGTGAAATATAGTTTTATAATGTTCAAAATGGTGTGGGAAAAGGAGAAACTTCTGGTTTTGAGCAAATGTGTTTCAAATGTGATCTGCAGTAGAGGGATCGAAAATCATCTGTTAACCCTTTCCCACATATAAACACATTTTGAGGCCTCTGCAGATTATGCTGTTTGAAAATATTGTGGTAAAATTGCTCATTACCCAGGCAAATCTTTGAATACAATTATGATAAATACGCTAAGGTTGGTTTTCCTTGAGTACCATTCACTTGTTTCATAATCCTTTTCCCACATGCAACACATCTGTAGCAGACAAATTTGAACAGTCTATGGACAGTCTCTATGAATGAAAATATAGAATAGAGAGGTAAATTGCCCACTAATTACTTGAAAAGCATTATATTACAGGGCCTGCTCTGGGTTGAATTTTTCTTTCGCCACCACATTCGCCACATTGCAATAAACTTCGCCACTTTTTAATTTTAGGAGCCACTTTTAATTTTTAGGAGCCATTTATTTTCTCCACTTTTGATAAATATTTCAGCCAAAACTTCCATTTTTGTCAATAATAACAAGTATAGATTCCAACAAATATTTATATGCAATCTCATCAATGGGTCCACTAATTGTTTGTACTCGCCCATAATTAAATAGATTTTTCCCAATCAAAAATGACAAACTTACATTGTCATTAAATCTGATGATGAAAGGCCGACGTCGATCGTCGAAACCTACTTCAAAAAGCATGCCGATATATTTAATGCATCTATAATTGCCAATTATCATATGTACGGCCTTTAATGTATCAATATCGCTCAGAGTTGTTGGTCAGTCGGATTAAAAGGCTGAATTAACACTTCACAACAATAAAACAAGTGTGAAATACACAAGCTGTCAAAATGATAAAATGGGTGTCGCAAACATGTCGTAAAGTGGTCACTGGTTCCCGACATTGAATCAAATGGTAATGCATTATCTTAGATTAACGGAAACAGTCACTGTATGTCGTAAATTGATATCCAAAACAGGTACATTTTGATGATAAAAACCTTTCGCCACTCACATTCGCCACTCGTGAAATAACTTCGCCACTTTAAAATAATCTTCGCATTTGGCGAAGATGGCGAACGACAGCGCGGGCCCTGTATTAAAAGCAAACCTTTCATTAGATCCATAAACATTATGGGAAAGAGAGAAGGTTCTCATTTTCTGTTCTTTCTGCCAAGAGTTTTAAAAAACCGTGAAGGGTGCATTAGTTTGCTATGTAATGTAAATTTAAAAAAAAAAAAATGTATCAAGTGAATCTTTGCATTTTGCAACTATGAATTGTTAAAATTGTTAATTTTTAATTAGTGATTTTATATAGATCTATTTCATTTTGAAGAAACATTTGCATTAAAATATATACTGTTATGATTATTGTTAAATGAGATCTTATGTTATGTTGTTCTTTTCACAAAGTGTTCAAGGTTAGCTATTGTAATCAGTCACAGTTTGTCCATATTCTCCTCTGAAACAACTTTTCCGTTTTGTTATATGTGGGGAAGGGTTATTTTCTGGCAAAGAGGTTGACATGTGTACTTTTAATGACAATGCCTTTCTAATGATGCCTCAATGTTTGACCTCGAGACATTGGCATTAGCCTTTAAGAATCACCGTCTTTGCCGCCAGGTGACGCTGACGTTTCACAAACACATCTTTTTTGTAACATTTCCAAACTTATGAAATGTTCATGCCCTTTTGCAATTTCCTACGGTTTTCAACAGGGTCCCAAACCTATAACTTTCAAGCGGTAAGAGCGAGCGACACCGTCTAAACGTTAATTGTTATAGAACTTGTTAGTGGATTGGATTGATTTTAAGACCGTTTTTGGATGTAGGGAGCAGAATATAGTCGCCATAATTACCGATGCATGTATATATGTCCGTCCGTCTGTGAATGACAAACATATAGCTTATTGGGTTTTCAAATGACTTGTAAGAATTGCTCTTCTTAACGAAATGGTGTGTCATGTGACATATCCATAACTTGAGCTCAACGTTCAAAGTCAAATGTAAAATTTAGGTAAATTGAAATTGTCCGAGCTATTCTTTTAAATTGTATTAATTGACTTTTCTAACATCATAGCAAAACTATTCTTATTGCTTACGTTAAAGAGTAAATAACGGTTGCAGTACAGCTCGAACAAGCTATTTTTCCTACAGTGGCCAGTGCATTTTCAAATAACTTGGCACACTGAATGAGACAGTACGTCGCATGTAAAAAGTAGAACTTGATCAGTCTCAAAATGGGTAAAATAGACTTGTTGTACCTTCTTAAGACATAATTTGATTTTTGGGATGGGGGCTTTTCGCCCCTATCCCATTCCTAAATGCTTTTCGAAAAGTCGACTTACGGCTGCAACCAAACCGCACAATTGTCTTCATCCGAGAAATTCGAGTTTTGATTGGTTTTCAATCTAGTTTATTATGATGTCATTGGTTCGACCGAATAGAGAATAATAAAAGCACTGTAGTGCTGGCGGCCTGGGGGCTGCTGGAAGGCTGGATATTTCGACGCACGGGCCGTACGGCCCCCCGGTTAATCCGCCACTGTATATTTCACATGACTTCTTTCGTGGGGTGGGGGGAGTCGGGCACGGGCCCTTTGGGCCCCCGCTAAATCCGCCACTCTTCGCGAATGTTAACAAGCGTCCATGTTTGACCTCTCGGCGCATCAATTTCTAAAGCATTTCTTAAACTTATATTGGAGTACTCACGCCTTAACTCTTTCAGCGCCACAGGCAATATTGAGTTGTTTGCAAACAATGCAGATTCAGGTGAGTCAGCTCGTGACGAGCTGTCTCACCTGAAATCAGCATTACATGTATTTGCCTTTTAGTTACCAAAATAGTCCAAAACTTTCATAAATTAAGAAATGGACACACCCGATTTTGAACATGGAAGAGTCTACTTTAAATAATTCGGCGCTGAAAGAGTTAAGTTTTTCACTGATGTTCCAACAACATTAAAATGATATTTATTGGGGAGATCCTAACCTTTTAAATGCAGTTTTGTTGAATCCATGATGAACTATTTTTCTCGCGCAGTTTCTCATACGTTGTTTGGTGCTAAGTTGCTAACATAAATTGGCAGGCTGCCAACTCCGAAAAAAAATGGTATTACTACTATGACCAGGGACTAAAGCCCCAGGCCAAAAATCATCCGCTTGCATCTATAATGAGACAAAAAAGTTCCAACGAGTGAAACACAATCTGAACTATGATTGAACTCCGTGTCAGTATTGTTAGTTAACGTCGACCGTGCTGTGACCCCACTTACTAGTCTTGTATCCAACCTTTCAGCAGCCCCCAGGCCGTCAGCACTGCAGTGCTTTTATTATTCTTTATTCGGTCGAACCAATGAAATCATAATAAACCAGATTGAAAACCAATCAAAACTCGCATTTCGCGGATGAAGACAGGTAGTATAAAAGTTTAAGTATGAATCTGATTTCAAGGTGATTAAACAGAAACTGATGTTAGTTTACCCTCTACAAAATGTGTTCAAGCTGTATTTGTTGGGTGAAAAACATTGCCGTCAGTCAAACATGTTCATTGGATTACCCCCTTCAATGATCTTCATACATGTATGACTAGTAAACACATGGTAGGATATTTTGGAACGTTATGAGGCCAAATGGCTCTTATTGTAGCTCCTGTTTATATACTCACCAAATTATTATTATATATAATCAGTCAACCTTATATCAGTGCATTGCGTACATGCCAAATACTTATGTTCACTTAAATATAATGGGCGTTTTTTTCACCTTACGACTAGCCATTTGTTAAAGTTGTTTGTGTCACTTGCCTTCTCTGGATAGCACATAGGTATCACATTTATGTTGTACGTCCGTCTTGGCAGGTGACGCACGTTAATTTTAATTCAAACTCTATTTTTCTTGTAAAATGTTTTCCTCAATTCGTGAAAATGCACCCTAGCTGCTATCGCTATATACATGTGTAAATCGGAATTATGAAAAGGCTAACCTTAATATACATCAGTCGTTTTTTGACGGTTGTCGACACACATCCGTTCCAAACACAACAAACTACACAATTAATAAACAGGTTTTCGGAGTTGCTAGGTTTCTAACACAGGCACCTCCGCAGAAACAAATAGTTCTAAGCGTAGAAATAGTGATGTGATCAAAGCACTGAAAGTATTGGTGGGACGGTTGTGTTGGTATTCGTATATTAAGGTCAGACAGGCGGTTGCATGTGTTAGTACACAAGATGCGTTTGTCAATATGAACTTGAGTATGCCCATGGGTTTTACAATTGATTATGTCAACAACTTTCTGACCAGATTACAATATAACCATTGCCAAGTTTGCAAAGCTCATGTGAGGGGTGGGGTTTGATAGTCACACAAAGGAAGTAGCCAGAATGTTATTGTAGATTTTAGTGTGATAATCGGCAGGATGTAACATAATTGATAGTCAATCAAGGAAGGAAAAGTTAATTTACGTAGTTTTCTTGATAAACACGGGGACCATTATGATCCTATTTCGCTCACCTGTGTAACAGAAGTCAGATAGTTGTCCATGTACATATAAGGAAATCAAGCCCCTGATTTCTTTTTAGCAACATGCTTTTTTTTCAGAGCCATTTTTGTCTTGAATGTTGGAAAGGGTTGTTCAGTAGCTTGTAAACTAACATTATTCTACTGTCAAATGATGGAGTTTTACTCAAATTTACCCGCACCAGAGTACACTTTTATTGAAAACCGCAAGACCTACACCGAGATACTGCTTGTTACTTTGCAGGATTTTCTACACGATTGCCACTATAGTGCCTTCGGCGCTTTGATTTTATTCTCAGCCAGTACTAGCAAATCGTGATCCAAATGTCATGGGTTAGATTCATGTGGTAGTGTAGTCAGAATGTTTCGAATGTTGTAACATGTACATTATAGTAAAGAATACATAAACAGATTGTGTAACAATATGAAATAATAAGGTAAGACAAATATGTTGATCTATATCAAGCAGTAAAGTCGTCTTGTCACACTTAAATACCAACATCAGAGACTGGTGACCCTTTACATCGTCACAGACTCATCAGGGTCAACCAAAGGGACCTGGCACGCTAAATTAATCAAAGCATGCAACGTGCTGCCAGCAAGGGGCTAACTGCAGATCACGGAATATTTGGACAAGGATATACCGATTACTGTTTTCCATCATATACACTTCACAAGAAGACCTTATTATGTCCGTTAATTGAATAATATTTGAGTTGAATGCACAATATTGTAAACACAGAACGGGGGTCAATCGCAAACACTTTTATTTGACTGGCAGTATTTCCCAGAGGTTTTTGTATAGTTTACAAATAGCCATTCTAATGAGCTAAAACGGTAGTCTATCGAATACCAACTAGATTTTTCATAACTTTGGAATGGCCTAATTTTGAACACATCATGACCAATTTCGAACGTAACTAAAAAATCAACAAGACATAATTCTGGCAAACTAACATTATTCTACTGTCAAAAGATGCAGGGTTGATACATTCTCAAATTTGCCCGCACCAGAGTCATCGCAAGCACTACACCGATATACTGCTTGTTACTTTGCAGGATTTTCCATACGATCGCCACTACAGTGCCATTGGCGCTTTGATTTAAATTAGCGTGACAGGCCAAATAACGCAATTAAACTACGCCTTTACAAACCATGGTGTAATGCCATCACAGAAACGCTATAAGACTCCCTTTTAGCAAGATGTGGCGCAAAATAGTTTATCTAGAAGGACAGGAATAAGTATCAGCTTTACCAATAATACCGTGACATAATTCTTACATAACCGTCTGTTTCCTGGCTCTTCCCACACCATAGAGGCTCATAGGAGATACTCGGTTTACCCAACTTTGTTGAATAAAGTTGAAAACATTGTGGTAAAAGGAGAAATTACTCAAAATGAGCAGTTTCCCTTTTGTCACAAAAGTTTTCCAAAGTCTTCTGCTGCAGCATCTTCGCAAGCTTATGATAATTTGTCCATTACATTACACTAATTACTCTACAGGAATGCTAATGTACGAAGTAGCCTTGGTGGCTAGGTGAACAAATAAAGCCAACCTTGTCGATTACATTACAATAATTACTTATGGGAATGCTAATGTACGAAGTAGCCTTCGCTAGCGAAGGTGCTGCTGCAGAGGCCTCAGAAAGCGTCTACATGTGGGAAAGGGTTACACTCGTGGTGTACATGACAGATGTGAACAATTAAAGCCAACTTGTTGACATCCACTTGCGTTCTATATATAACAAACATGTAATTAAATTATAAACTTGGCCAGGAGTATACATGTATTGGTGTAGCCCCACTAGATTTCCATCTAACTTTATGAGCACCGATAGCTCAGTCGGTAGCGACGCGTGCTGTCAATCAAGTGGTTGTGAGTTCGAACTCCAGCCCGGACAACATTCTTTCCGACGTTTGACAAAAGTCATTGTGACAAGCGTCATATGCATTCCACCAATTGGCTATTAGTCTATGTGGGAAAGCAGCCAGTTGCTTGGGAAGAATGTTATATGGAGTACTGGTGTGAGAAAGCCAAGAAACATACGAGTAGGTGAACTGACAGCCGTGATATGACTGAACAATTGTTGAAAACGGCGTTAAACCCCAATCAATCAATCTAACTTCATGTTATACAAGACCTCCCCTTTTCACCTGACATGGCTCATACACTGTTTACACATATTTATACGTGTGACATATTTGTGTGACCTGCTTTAGTCCTTTTAACAAGAGGTCAAGATTTAGCACTCTGATAGTTACTCTGATGTATACAGCAGACAGCTTTTAAAAACACTGCTAGAAACAGGGATATTTCTCATAGAGGGCAATTTCTTCTTTTCCCACAATGCATTCAACTGCATTCAATATTAAGATTTTCACTTTTAGAGAAATTTACCATAATAAAATATAATATTTACTTAATATAGCTGGATGTGTTCAAAGGGCTTTCATGCGGCAAAGGGAGGATTTAAAGTAAAACGTTGGCAGGATCGAAATCAGACAGCGAATATAGTCAAAGTTATCACGTAGGCCAGCGAATATAGTCAAAGTTATCACGTAGGCCAGCGAATATAGTCAAAGTTATCACGTAGGCCAGCGAATATAGTCAAAGTTATCACGTAGGCCTACCCATAGCGGTTGCTTCTAAATGATTCAATTGATTGGTGTTTTACGCCGCTTTCAACAATTGTTCAGTTATATCACGTTTTTCCCTGGGTTAGTTACAAGTACTAAATTTGCATAGTTTACAAAAGGGTCAAAATTACCCCTAAACCAGGGTTTTCAAAATAGGTTTTAAGTTACAACTGTTTCACACCAAGCCCTCGAATTCTAGTCTAATAACATACATAAAGTTATAAAGTGGGACACACATGTTAAAGCCCTCGAATTCTAGTCTAATAACATACATAAAGTTATAAAGTGGGACACACATGTTAACGACATAGACTACTCAGATCAGGTAGACATTCTAGATAACTATTTGATTAATACTTTCCCACATGCAATAGCTTCTGACTCTTCTGCAAATGAAAACATTGCATAATGAGCTATTTCCCGTTTTGCCACAATGTTTTCAACTCTATTTACTAGTTATACACTTATTTATAGATATTTGGTTAGATGTGTTCAAATTCGTCCGCCGCAGATTTGGTGTATGTGGGAAAAGATTAACTAAAACAATGATAAACCCTAACCCTTAATCCTGATATAATTAATGTGATTTTTTAGTCTCTTACTTTTCGTTTACTAATCTAGGAAATAAAACAGGGGAAAGTTGATTGTTTGTTGATTTAAGCCGCTTTAATAAAGTCAGTTATATCAAGTCGTTTCCTGGGTAAGTTACCAGTACTACTGGTCCATTTATCCGGACACTAGCCAGTCAGTTGTAATGCTAACCCCGCAACCTTGAGTGCCTAGGAGGGCAGCCACTACTTCCATGTTTTAAGCCTTTGGTATGAACCGGTCGGGTATCGAACACGCGACCATCCGCTCCCGAGGCGGAAGCTCTACCACTAAACAGCCGAGGTGGTTAAACCGGGGAAAGAAGATATCCTCTTGTTTCAGAGGACCAAGACAATATCTATGTTAATCAGCACGTCTCGTGGACCGCCAATGCACTGGTTGCGAGTTTGAACCCCAACTCGATCAACATTCTTTCCGATGTTTGACAAAAGTCAATGCGACACACGCAATCATTCATCTTCCACCAAGGGGTTAACAGTCTATGTTGAAAAGCAGCCATAGTTGCTTAGAAAAAGTGGTGTGTTGATAAATGAGGGGAGATAGCCAGGAAACACACGGTGGGTGGACAAGTGGGACTAAGGACTGAATAATTGTTGAAAAGAGCACTAAGTGCGTTAAACCCAAATCAATCAAACCAAACCACTATCTTTAACCCTTTCCAACATGTGACAAAATTGCATCAGAATACTTTTAAAATTTATATAGACAAACAGAAGAAACAATCAATATAAATTAAAGTGTTATTATTGGATAGAGAGTTTGCAAACATGAAAGTTTTCATAGGCCATCTGCTGTACTTGCGTAGAAATGCGTATGCATGTGGGAAATGGTAAATTTAAGAAATTTCCCGATATTTTCTTATTGGAATTGTGTCATCTGGTTTTAACATCAGGAAAATGCCTATAGCTAGGCCAACAGTGGAAACAATGTGGGGGAAAGAGATTTTGGACAATAAGATCGGCACCTCCATTTTCCATAATAGTTCCTCAAAATGTGTTTGCAGCTGAGAAGTTTGAAGATCATATGCATCAAGAAGAAGAAGTATGACATGTGTTATCTTGGTTGGAAAGGGTTCCCCCCCTGTATAAAATCGAATGATACCGGTTACGTCGAACAGAGTTACACCTTTTATAAACTTAACCTGACGTACATTCGATTGTCCAAACGAGTACACCATAACAAAAATGTCGGCAAAAGTGAACCCAGATTTGGCAAAGGAAAGAAAAAGGGCAACTTTCAACCCAGAGCAATTGACAGAAGTTATATATGGTGGGAAAGAAGCTCTGGAAAGAAGGAGATATTTAGGTAAATTTATTTTTATTCGATTGATGATGATTTATTTAAATGAGACCGGGTTTTCAAATATTAATTAGGTTAGAAAATGGGACGTCATGTACAGTAACAGTAATTCCTGTAAATAATAAAGTGTCTTACCTATCTATCTATTTGCGTAATACTTAAGACTTTAGTTTATGCTTTGGAAAGCGTGTGTACTCCTTGGCTGTCGCGTTTGGAATGGGCAGTAGGACCCGCAAATTGCTGGCTGGTTCCCGCGTAATCAAAGCGCCTACAGTACCGAGAGTGAGTGACTGGCCAGACTGGTTTGCATAATCACTACACTCCCCCCGACTTTATTTGAAAGGACCTAACTGTGGAATCCCTTTAGTGATTAGTCGGCGGTACTGCACCAGTGAGTCCTATTGTTTCAAACCTCCTGGGTCTACCCGGAATGATATTATTTATACAAACCCACAACTGCTTCGGACCGGGCATGGCGCCGGGTCCTCCACAGTTTGTCAAGGATCGGGTATCACACCGGATCCTGAACAGGTCGTTGATACAGGCGTCTGGCATTCTTGGTCGTCACCTTCAGTAAGTGGGTCCAGGTGGTACCTCTGGTTTTCGCCACGACGTCTGCTACCATTCCCAGTAAACTTGGAGCTGTGTGGGACCCTCCTCTGAATGGGAAGTAAGGGGCATCTGTCTCCAGTAGTAGTCGTTCCTCCGGGACCAGTGTGAGTGCTTCCAGCTCAGGCCGTCCCATTTGGTCTACTATCCTGGTGAATCCAAAGTAGGTGTTGGGGAAGTGTTCTAACCAGATCTTTACCAGCTCGCCGGAACCATAGAAGCAGTGCAGATGGATGTTCTGCTGTGGAGGTAGGATTCCTTGGGCCTGCTTCAATACGTTATGTAGAGGTAGGTCGCTATTGGCTCCACTGGCCCCTCTGCAGTGGATAACCAAGACATGTCTGGGCTTCACCATCTGGAGTATCTTGTCTAGAGTTGAACTTTGTTTGAACCATGTTCCAGATGGGACTGTATAGTCTAGACCGACCTCTCCTATTCCGACTACCCTAGGGTGCTGGCTAAATTCTTCCAATTGGTTTCGAACATCTTCCGACCATTGGTGTACCTTCTTTGGATGTAGTCCCACACATACGCTAACATTCTGACCAATTAGCATGTTGATTTGGTCCTCCTTGGGATAGGTTTCCGGGTCACAGAAGTTTGCGGTGGCGCCGACAACCTTAACTTCGTAGGCGGGGTCAGCGGGAGTTACGTCGCAAATCTCCTGTAACTTGGTATCCTTTGGAACTCTTATCCTCAAGCTCTTTAAGCAGCTCCGGGTCCTATCCCAATGAAAATGGCTATCAAATGCCTCAGGAAGCGTCTTGGCTATGCTGATCTCTGCGTCCTTCTTCTTACTTGCCGGTGGCAGCGCCGTCTTGTCAGTAGAGAACTGCTCAAGTAACATCTCTCTGTAACGGGGCTCCAATTGGGCTATCAGGAACAGCATAGCTCTCCAATGAAATAGGGCTGCTGGGCTAGACAGGGGCCTCAGGGTGAACCTTTCCGGAATTGGCATCGTTCCTTCCCTGCAGATCTCTGTCATCGCTGAAGATTGCTCCTCATTAACTTCCCTATTCTGCTCTATCGTCAGCACTTCGAAGGCGTCCACGTATTTGGCAAGCTGCGAAACAGTGGCACATCCTCCTAGCATCCAGTGGGCTATTAACTTCAATGCTGACAGGCGCTTCCTGGTTACCTCTTCAGACAGTTGAGTCCTTTCGTCAAACAGGCTCGGAAGGTGCTCTCGTAGGGCATGGATCTTCTGTTGGACCACCTCCTCCATGCACCCAGAAACAATACAAGGTTTCGTCCTTCCGTCTGTCTTTCTATCCGCTCTCTTCCCCTCTTTCAAATTTGCAGCGGGGACGCGGCTCTTCACGGTCAGCTCCACTCCGTGCATCTCAACTGTCCGGTTGTAGGTCTTGGTCTCTCTCTTCTTCTGTGCTCCCAGCCCAGCACTTGTAGTTGGGCGCTCTGGCTGCACAGAATGGGTTCTCTGTGGCAACGTGGATGATCTATGCCCGCTAGACGATTGGGCCGTCATCGACATAGTCGCAGAAGGCTTTACTCGTTTTGCGGGGCTTCTGTTCAACTCTTTGCTGGGATTTCTGGAGGCAGGACGTTTTCTATCTTCCCGAGGTTGATGTCTTGTCTGATCCGTTCGGGAAATTGGCCGTCTCTCAGAGTGACGAGTAGACTTCGTATCGGTCTCCTTTCTATGACAGGCAGACGATCTTGGGATGAGTCTCTCATCTTTCCTTCTCTCTTGACGGCTTTCCTGCTTCCTCCAACATTCGTCTTTCTTTGGTGGAAACTTGACAGGTGAGTACTTTCTGATTGTAGGCATCACCACTGCCGGCAACAGATCCGAGGGAGTCGCCTCAATGGAAAGCTCAAGAGTCTGTGAGGACGTCTCGATCTCCATGGGCTGGGCCTCATCTCGGGTCTGGTTCGTTTCCACCGTCTCCAAATCGCTCCGCAGAAGATCTTCTTCTTCACTTGCTCTGACCGAATCGGACAGGTCATAGCAAGGCTCAAAAGTAGGTTGTTCTTCAGGATGAGTCAATTGGTACTCCGCGACTTGGTCAGCCCAACTCGGCTGTGGCTTTGGACTAGTGGTCAAATCTGTTTTTTCCTCGGGAACATCCGTAGCTGGTTCCTCTGGCTTCACTCCCATGTCCAATACCACTCGCTCTATGTCGGGGTTGGTCTGTAGACGAATATCCCGGCTGGGACCTGAAGATGGCGAACAGTCTTTCTTCGATTTCCTGATTACCCTCAGATGGTAGATATTCATATTTATCCAGTCCCGGGTCTGGAAACCTAGATCAAATGCTTCTTTCGCCACTGTCTTCATCCACTTCACGTTGTCACGTCGTTTGGCTATGGCGACTTGGTCCATCATGGCCTTTTTCTGGCATGCCTGGGTCACCTTGCCTAACATCAGAGCTTCAACGAGTCCTTTGGCAGGCACTAGTCTTTGCTCCTCTGTGGACATCTGTACTTCTCTCATTGAAAGATACTTGGTCGTCATACTGAAAAAGATAAGAAAGAAAACCTATGTATGGTGCTGCCTCTATCTCTTCTTGCAGGGCCCACACTTGAACTTGTCGATGTCTAAAGCATCTGTTGCTGTCACATCAACACAGGATCCATGGTACCATTCTTCGCAGTAGTCGCATTGGATCATGAAGCGTCCCTGCCATGGCTTTCTACACATACAGTATTCTTCTTTATCTTCATCATGATCATCCAGTGGTTTTGGGTCCTTGAGCCAAGCTTGTATCCAGGGCGGTATTTGCCTATCTCTACAGGGTTTGATTCGGTCATGGTTGACCACAAACAAGGAATTTCTTAATTTAATTCTAAAAAGACTTGCTGATAGCGGCTTCACAATAACTGCAGGGCCTTTCCAAGGTGAACATAGCTTCCTGCACTTCCCCTTGAGGACTGCAGAATCTAGAATGTAAACTATGTCGCCTTCTTTGTATGTTCTTTCCAGAATCCTCACATCATAACTCTTCTTCATACGCTGTAAGGATGTCTTTAATGTTGCCCTTGCTGTATTATGAGCAGCCTTCATGTTTGAAATCAACTTAACCACGTAATTGTCTGTATCTTCAGGTTGTTTCTCTTGTTGTGGAAACATTAGGTCAGCTGGAGTGTTAACTTCTCTCCCAAGCATCAACATATTTGGGGTAAAACCGGTACTTCTATTGACGGCAGCTCTTAATGCCCCCGCTATCTGCTGTAAATAAAGATCCCACTGGTTTTGGGATTTACCAATAAAGCATCTAACGGCATCCATCAGTGTCCGGTTAAAACGCTCCACTTGACCATTCGCTGAAGGCCTGTATGGTGTGGTTCTTGCTTTATGTATCTGGAATGTTTGACATAAAGCCCCAAACAATTTTGAATCAAAATTCCGCCCCTGGTCGCTGAATATCTGCAACGGGTACCCAAATCTTGCAAAGAACTGGTCTACGGCTGCTTTCGCGGTAACTTCAGCCGTTTGATTTGGTAGAGGAATACACTCAACCCATTTTGAGAATTGGTCCACCATCATCAACACATGTTCATGTCCTCTCGGTGTTTTTGGTAACGGTCCGAGGAAATCTATGTGGACCCTTTCCATTGGCGCACTCGCTTGATATTCCTGCATGGCCCTCTTACCACGACGATCCGACTTCTTGTTTTGATTACAGATGTCACACGTTGTGACGTACTTCATTACGTCTTGTCCCAATCCGTGCCAGTAGAATTTGTCCTTAGTTCTAGCCTTTGTCCGTGCAATTCCCTGGTGCCCTGCTGATGGTAAATCATGGTTCACCAAAAGAGCTTTCTCCTTCAGACTGCTAGGCATAACTAACACGGTGTCGTCCAACTGGTCTTTGGTCCTGAACAATACTCCACCAATCATCTTAAACATCTCCTTGTTGAGCCAATATGCTTTTGTTGCAGGACTGGCAAGGAATAGTTCCTTCTCTGATGGTAGTTCCTTATTGTTCAACCACTTCAGAATGATGTCCAGATCATCATCTTCTGACTGTTCTTTAGCGACTTCTTCTGTCGTGAAACCCCAATGAGACTGTTTTACTTCTGTACTAACCCTCAAGATATTTGATTGTTCGGAATCCTTTGGCATCAGAACATGCATCCCTTTATCTTGGCAATCAATAGTAATTAGATAAGCGGTCTCATTGTTGCAGCAACATGTACCCATTTCCCATGGGTATACCAAATTTGTCAAATCAGTTATTTCCGCTCCTGTTCCCTCCTCCCTACCAACCATTAGTGCTGTACAATCATTGGTCATTGTTTGTTCCCTGCCGGTGATTTCTTGTAACCTTTCTGACCCCTCTGAGACTTCCAAACGAAGAGCAGTGGCGTGATCAGGTTCTGGATTTACATTCAAGCCATCCGTCTCGTCAGACATCGGCAATACCAACGGCCTGACATCATCAACCTCTCTCGTGAAGTTTCCCCATTGGCGGTTTACTCGTTTACAATAGTCACATCCCCCACAAGGCAAGTCTTCTACGCGTTCACAGGCACTACATTTAACTCCAGGAGCCGGCCTCCTTGATAGAGCATCTGCATTCCCGTGTTTCGCACCAGCTCGATGTTTCAGGACCATGTTGTACTGTGACAACTCCTCCATCCATCTTGCTAACTGGCCTTGGGGTTCTTTGAATCGCAGTAACCAAGTGAGACTGGAATGATCGGTTCTCACTAAGAATGGTTGGCCTAACAGATAGTGTCGATACTGTCTAGTGAAACGAACTACAGCCAATAGCTCCTTTCTAGTTGTACAGTAACGTCGTTGTTCTTTCGTTAACGCATAACTTCCGTACGCAATGACTTTTTCTTCACCATTTTGCACTTGGATCAGTTCTGCTCCAATAGCTACATCAGACGCATCCGTATCCAAGATAAATGGGTCCTTCTGATTTGGTAAGGCTAGTACTGGAGGTTCCAATAAACTCCTCTTCAACGAACCAAAGGAATCTTCCTGGTCATCGCCCCAACAGAATTTATTCTTTCCTATCACCCGGTATAGTGGTTCAGCTAGTTCGGAAAAACCCTTGATAAACCCTCTGTGATAGTTAGTCAACCCCATGAATCTTTCTACATCTTTGGAACAGGTCGGTTTTGGCCATTCTTTTACCACTTTAACATCTCGATCTGACATGGCCATTTCGTTGCTGCTTACCATTCTTCCAAGGAATTCTACTTTCTTCTGGAAGAATATGCATTTCTTAGGTTTCAACTTGAGCCCATACTGGCGGAATCTCCTCAATGTTTCAGCCAAGTTGTTCAGGTGATCATTGAAGTCTTTTCCCAGTACCAGTATGTCATCTAGGAAGGCTAAGGCAATTTTCCACGTTAACCCTCGTAAGACCAAATTCATCACCCTTGCAAATGTCGCGGGAGCGTTACACAAACCAAAACCCATCTTTACGTGTTCGTATAATCCATATTTCGTAATAAATGCGGTTTTCTTTCTGTCCTCTTCTTTAATGCTCACTTGCCAGTATGCGGAATTGGCATCCAGCTTTGAGAACCAAACACTCCCTGCTAGCGTATCCAAGCAGTCATCTACCAATGGCAATGGAAAGACGTCTTTGACTGTTACGGAGTTCAAACCTCGGTAATCAATGCACCATCTTACACTACCATCTTGTTTTCGAATGAGCACAGGCGCCGATGCCCAATCAGATATAGACTCTTGTATGACACCCGCATCTAGCATCTCCTTTAGATGTGCTTCCTCCTCCCCAACAAAATGTGCTGGTGTTCGCCGCATCCTTTGTTTAATTGGTCTAGCATCCTGCGTATCAACTTCGTGTTTAATTGTCGTGAATGTTCCAAGATCGAATTCATGTTTGGCAAATACATCTTGAAAATGAATCAATAGGTCCGAAAATTGAGCAGATTCTTCCTTATTCAGGCCTAAGCTAGACTTCTTAAACATCTCTTTCAAGTGCTCTGGCATTTCAGTATGACCGGTTTTCTGAGTCTCAGCATGCATGGTTCTAATCCTTGGTGCTTTTACGGGGCATCCCCCAAGAACCTCAGGAACTGGATAAGCTCTCGCTATATCTTGACCTTTTTTCAGCAGACGATATTTGTTGGACATGTTTACCACAGAAACTATCGGCTCCGATCGTTCTCCTAATAGCACCCTTGGGATTAGTACCTTCAACCCATCAATCGGCTCAATACAATACTGTTCTAGATCTTCATCTATCTTGCACTTCATTCTCAACACAGAATTGGGAGGTACTACACATCTCTTTGCAACGGTGATTCTGGCTATCTTCTGGCCTTGTTCGCTAGTCTGTGCCTTCATCTGTATGATTTGACCATCGAAGATTAATATGCCCTTACGCAAGTCCAACAGAGTTGCGTTTTCTTGTAGGATATCTGCACCTAACAGCATGTCTTGTTCAATTGGTGCCACGTGGACATTGTTGTAGTAGGTCTGGTCACCAATCCTCAATCGTACTGGTCCGACTATTAAACCCTGCATCGACATATCTCTTCCCGCCACGGAAAGTGTTACATCCTGAATTTTCTTGGGTTGTTTGGACAGGGTCGAGTATAATTTATCGGAAATTAATGTAACATCCGCACCAGTATCGACTACAGCTGTTATGAGTTTATCCTCTACTTTCATCTCAATTCTATACGGTGAGGATGAATTGAGCTGGCATATCGTTACATCTTCATGGTCTTCTTTCCCCCCTATTGTCTTCTCGGTGGACGACCGTTTGGGACCATTCTTCGGTACAATAGGGTTTTCTGATGAAGGTCTTCCCCATTCCGTGACGAGCCTCGGTTTACGCAGGTCATCACTCTTCACATGACTCGCAGGACCGACAGTCTTTAAGTCATGCTTTTCCAGCCAAGGAGTTTCTTGGGTTGTAGGGCCTTTAATTCTAGGGGTTTTCGGTTGGCTTATTTCCTTGACCCCCTGGAGTTTAAACCCTTCTTCTTTCCTTGCCAACTACTACTAGGGTTTGGGCAGTCTCGTATGAAGTGTCCGATGTTACCACATCTGAAGCATGGGTCCTTGTCAACGGATTGCTTTGGTTTGACATACCCGTCTCGTTTCGCATTACCTTTCACTGTTCTTTGAAGGTCGACTATTTGGAGTTTCATCCCTTCCAGAGTTTTCTGTAAACTTGCCAATATTTCTGAATTTGGTTGATCTTGGCTTGCTGTAGGTTTATGCTCTGACGAAACTGCATTGACGTAGATGTCATCTTGATCTTTCGGGTTTCGCTTCTTTTTTCCAAACATGCTTGAGTGAACATGTTGAAACTTCAAGATGGCATCCCTTGCTTCTTCCATGGTATAGGGGTTCTGCATGTAGATGGCGTGTCCCGCATCTTTGTCAAAAAGGCCCTGGCAAAATTTGCAAATGGCTTGTCTATCAGCATAGACCTGTGAACATTCTTTAAATGCCTTTGTTGCCAGCCTTAATACCCTATCATACCAGTCTTCTAACGATTCTTCTTGACGCTGTGCAGCATTCTGAAACTTGGCGTTCGAAGTTTCAAATGGCTCTCGTCCCCCAAACCTTGACTCCAATTTACTGAGTAGTAAATGGTATCCCATATCTTCCTCCCTCTCAACAAGGGTTTCGTAGTAGTCGGCAGCTTTCCCCGTTAAACACCAACTTAAGCATGTGCGGCTTTCCCTTGACCTCAAATCACACAGATCCACGTATTCTTCAAACATTTTTCTAAAGGCTATCCAACTTCTTTTTCCATCGTAATACATTCCCTTTGGAATGTACGGAAATCTCCCCCGAGTCGAGCGTTTTGATTTGTGATGACGGGTCTCGAGCAAGCTCGCAGAAACCGCATCACTACCAGAGTCTGAGCTGTCATCTGAGTCTGTGTTGCGTGATAGCCCATCGAAATCCAGCTTCCGACTGATTTTGTAAATCGAGTCCTTTCGTTTTATTTTGTCATGGTCACTGTGTTCTTGAGGTTGAGCTTTGGATGAACCTCCGATAACTCTATCTGTCTTTGTATGTGACTTCGTTTTGTCTATACCCTTATCTGAAGATCTAGTTATCGAACTTGTTAAGGCCTCTGCAGTATTTAGTAAGCTATTTATTTGGGCTATCTTGGATGCATTGTCTTTACTTGCAGGGGTTTTACGGCCGGCTTGACGCCCAGCAGTTCCCCCTGAATGAGTTACTTCATCCCTAGCTTCATCTTGAAATCTAGTCTTACTTGCTGAATGCTTGACTGGTTTGTTGTTGAGGTCTCTATTTCCTGTAAAGTCCAGATAAGCCAATTCACTGTTAGTGAATGACCGTCTGACCAGGTTCTCCAAAGTCTTCCGCGTAAGATTTCCCTGCGTTGACCTACTTATAATGATGGCATCAGCGATCTTAGGTCCAACGCCTATTATCCCCTGGAGGTCTTCATGACTTGCAAAGTTCACCGCTATATTGCTTGTCGACATTTTCAAGTTCAAGTGTGGGCTTAAAGTCAGTCTAATCTAAAAACTGTTAATCAATTCTCTGAAAACTATTCAAATTATTCAAATACTTTTGAAAACAATCAAAATATTGTTTAAATTCTCTGAAAACTTTTTCAAAATTCAATTTAACTTTCTGAAAACTTAAGGAAAGTTAGCTATTCACCTATATTTGTGAAAAATCTAATAAAAGTTGCAATTGGCTCAACTGAAATAGCCCAAAAATGCAAAGCTCTTTTTCCCAAAATGTTCTCAGAATTTTTCAGTTTTCTCAAAATCAACGATACTTTTTCCCAACCTAAATCCTGCTATAAAGCTAATAAATGCCTGTAAACAATATATATGCTCAGTATATTACAATTAGAAGGACTTTGGCAAGCTTCACTTTCTTATTCAGCTGTTTTTACCACACAGAATCAAACCGGAAGTCAACTTCCGGTTGCAAAACATGTGCAAAAACAACTCAATTTCTCCGAACAGCAAACAAGTTGCAATGGTCAAATAAGGCTGGAATATTTTGCAATTCAATCAATCCACGCGTATTTGGGGTTTACACTTACTTTGCTTTCTTCTGAAACTGCAATTCTTCAAATTCGTTCACTTGTAGAACACCAACAACGTGCACAATAAATGTTCTTATTACGGCGTTTCTGCGGTAATGTTAATAGTTCACTTCAAATGCACTTTTTAATTGTGGGTTATTAAAACACTTCTGACACCAGTAAAGTGTCTTACCTATCTATCTATTTGCGTAATACTTAAGACTTTAGTTTATGCTTTGGAAAGCGTGTGTACTCCTTGGCTGTCGCGTTTGGAATGGGCAGTAGGACCCGCAAATTGCTGGCTGGTTCCCGCGTAATCAAAGCGCCTACAGTACCGAGAGTGAGTGACTGGCCAGACTGGTTTGCATAATCACTACAATAATACTGTACTAACTCTTAATAGTTTAAATCATTACTTTGATGTTTCTGATATTAATAGTAACCCCTACATGCCCTGACCCCTCGACAACAACAAACATCCAAATGTTACGTGATGGCATACACTCTTTAAAAGACTATCTACGGGTCTCCTATAAGTTCGTGATCATAAGCACTAGAATTAACTACAGTGTCAAGCATTAGATGAATCTTAAGACAGGAGAGAATAGTATTAACACACGTCTCAAGTGACTGCTAATACAAAGAACAAACATAATAACGTGATGAACTAGTCTTAAGATTTAAAGATAGATCCCGAAGTTGGAAGGTTCTACGATATATATGAAAGAATTCTCGGTCATATGGAAGAAAATAAGACCCTAGAGAACAGAGTACAAATGCCAAAAATTGAAAAGTGTAAATTTATTTTTGCCTATATATTTTTGATGATTCTGGTTTTAAATCAATTATGTTACAAAGCTTTTATGGAATATGTTGTATATCAAAGAATGAAACATTTAACAATCATGAATGATATATGTCAATAATTAATATGGAAATACAAATTATGCTAACAAGTAATTTCAACCAGGGTGAGTGTATTTAATTGAACAACCTTGTTTCAACCAATGTATTTTGATTTTGTTTTGTGTAAATACGTTCATAATTGATTTAGTAACATTTCCATGTCATCAGAAATGTTCTAGTTAAATAATACAGGGTTTCCACTGGACCATATATATTTTTGGCCACATTAAACCACAATTTTGATACGTAAGGGGGAGGGTTCGGGAGGGGGTGAGCCCCCTTCCGTGGGACATTTTTTTTGGTTCGGCTGTATTGATATACACTATTTTAAGCATACCTAGCACTTTTAATGTGTGTTCTGTCATTGACTAAATGTTGTGATATGGTGTATCAATACAGCTAAAAAAACATGTTCCGTTCTTTTATTATTATTATTTTATCATGGTTCTCATTCTTTTTTGTCCAATCTGTTTCTAACTTTAATGATTTTACCAATCTAAATGCTTCTAAATCCATTTGATATTGTATCAGCTTAGTATGGTCAATGAAAACACATGAAAAGGTTTAATAACCACAGATCCTCCTACTTGTTATGTTTTTCCATTTACAATGAGCTAATGCAAGTTCAAAAGATTTCTGGTCACCACCATCAATATGAAGATTCTTAAAAAAATTATTCAGTGTTCCTACTCATGTAAAATGTTGCGTTAATTACGTAAACAAATTCACTTTCAAGCATGTATTTTAGGCCGTATGCGAGATTGTGCTTAAGAATATTCCGCAGACGAAAAGCATATAAAAAGTGTTAAAATGCGTTGTTTGAAGTTATTTTCATTTATTTTTTATTTTGAAAGCGGGCGTAAAATGTTTTCCTAACCAATCGGCGAGAAATAGTACCCCACCCACCCAAATATTTGACGCTTATATAGCGACTTATAAATAACGCCGTCAAACTTATTTTCAATTGCCGATTTCGTCTTTTTTGTAATAAATAAAAGCACTACCTAGATGATTTGTTTACCTACTTAATTAGGTTTGATTAACATATTATTAATACAATCAAAGGCGCAAACTGTAAACAATCATCAGCGTGTGTCGTTGTTTCAATCAGTTATTAAACATCAATGTACAACCGATACGAATAGGTGATAAAAGATATGCTGTTTACCCCCAATGTTAGCACCTTGGCGTGTGACACGATTCGTTGTGTACTGTGTTTTCGGCTGTGTGTTATGCAGATTTACGGCCAGATCGAGAAATCTAGTAAAGGCAATTTCGTGTATAAAAAAACAACAGTTTACGGCGAATCATTTTTCAGCCATTTTTTTTTTTTTCGCCATTGGCGTGTTTGGCGAATTACAGCGGAAACCCTGTAATATAAATCGGGGTAAAAAAGGACCATTACCGAAAAGGTCGACAACTAGAAAAGACCAGGTTTTAAAGGCCCACTTTGTGAAATTTGTATTCAATTTCATATTTAAATATTTTTTTAGCATTTTATGAAAGAATAAACTTGAGAAGTTAGGTTACATTAAACCTTTCACACATATAGACACTTTCTGACACCTCCGCAGCAGACAGCTTTTCGAAAACTTAGTGACAAAAGAAGAAATTGCTCAAAACAAGAAGCTTCTTCTTTTGCCACAATCTTGTCCTCTTTTAGTCATAAGTTATCCATTCAATTATAGAGAATTTTATTTTTTTTCTAAAATATGTTCAAAATCGTCTGCTGCAGAATTGGCATGTGAGGGAAAGGGTTAAACTTAAGATGTCAATTAACACATGTATTATTATTTCATGCATATTTAATTGTTCTGTCTTCTCTGTTGAATGATGCTGAATTCAAATGACGCATCTATTCTTCAAGATACATTGGTGACAAAAGGAGAAACTTTCTGTGGATTATATATAGCGTATTTTATACAGCCATATATATATGTGTGAATTGTTAATGACTTTCATCAAGAAATTTGGTCCATTTATCAGTTGTGCCTATTTGGTTTTAAAGTTGTGTGCTGCAGATTTTCTGTATGTGGGAAAAGGCTTAAACAAAACAAACTATATATATTACAGAGAATTTAATATTCCAAGACAAATATGTCCAGTCTTTCAAGCCATGGTGTAACAGGACGCGTGAAGAACAATATGACATAAGCGTGCGGCGAACAGTTTACATCAACACAATGATGAAAGATATGGGCATTACTAACATGATGGACCAAGGAGTTATCAGAGAGTAACAGTTTTTACTTTCTCTTTGTATTTTAACCCTTTCCCAGATACAATAATCTGCAGCAGACGACTTAGAAATGATCTGGGCAAAAACACAGAAAATCACTCAGAATGTAGGCATTTATCACTGAAAAAAAATGTTGAAAACATTATGGCAAAAGGAGAATTTGTTCAATTTGAGCAGTTTCTCCTTTTGTCACACTGTTTTCAAAAGTCATCTGCTGCAGAGGCGTCTAAAAGCATCTGTATGAGAAAAATGGATAACCGTTGACTTTTTACATCATCAAGCTTGTTCATGATCTCTTTATGGGAGATTTTTAGCTCTACTGGCCAAAGGCCAGAAGAGCTTATGCGATGGCGTTGTGTCCATCGTCTGTGCGTCCATGCATCCGTAAACAATTGCTTGTGAACACAATAAAGTCTTCAGTTTTTGATTGTATCTAAATCTTATACAGTAGTTAGATATCCATGAGAGCTTGGCAGATCCAGGCAGATCCACCCATGCAAGACTGGATTATGACCCTTGAATTTGTCAAAATTGCTATAATAGAGCTTGTGAACACAATAAAGGCTCCATTTACTATCTGATTTTCACTTAACTTAGATAGTAGTTAAATATTGATGAGAGCTCGGTTCCCTTTGAAAACAAGCCAGATGTGCCCTTGCATGACTGGATTATGGCCCTTGAAATTGTCAAAATTGCTATAATACAGCTTCTGAAAACAATAGAGCCTCCATTTACTATCACCAAACTTAGATAGTAGTTAAATATTGATGAGAGCTCGGTTCCTTTCACAAACCAGCCAGATCTGCCTATGCAAGACTTGATTATGGCTCTTGAATTTGGCAAAATTGCTATAATAGAGCTTGTGAACACAATAAAGGCTCCATTTACTATCTGATCTTCACCAAACTTAGATAGTAGTTAAATATTGATGAGAGCTTAATTCCTTTCGAAAACCAGCCAGATGTGCCCTTGCATGACTGGATTATGGCCCTTGAAATTGTCAAAATTGCTATAATACAGCTTGTGAACACAATAGAGCCCTCATTTACTATCCAATTTTCACCAAACTTAGATAGTAGTTAAATATTGTTGAGATCTCGGTTCCTTTTGAAAACCAGACATATCCGCCCATTCAAGACTGGATTATGGCCCTTGAAATTGTCAAAATTGCTATAATACAGCTTGTGAACACAATAGAGTCTCCATTTACTATCCGATCTTCACCAAACTTAGATAGTAGTTAAATATTGATATTATATACAAGACTTGCTTATTCTTCTTCCCTTTGTTGCCCAAACATACATGCTCCGGATTGAAAATGACCAAAGAGCCATGCCAGTAAGGCATAGCCATGCCAGTAAGGCATAGGCCCTCATGGGCCTCTTTTTAGATCACCTAGAGCCAAAGGCTCAAGGTGAGCTATTCCGATCACTTTTTGTCCGTCCGGCATCGTCCGTCGTTAACATTTAGACATTTAGATCATCTCCTCCTTAACCACTTGACTAATTTCAACCAAACTTCACAGGAATGTTCCTTTGGTGGACCTCTTTCAAAATTGTTCAAAGATTTAAATTCCATCAAGAACTTTGGTTGCTGCGGCAACAGAAAAGGGGAAAATTACCAAATCTTAAAAAATCTTCTTGTCCAAAAATACTGGCCCAATTTGAAAATAATTTTGCACAAATGTTCCTTGGGGTATCCTCTACCAAGATTGTTCAAATATTTCTGATCCGTTGAAAAACATGGCCGCCAGGGGCGGAGCTTATTTTCCTTATATGTGCATTGTTAAAACTTTAAAAATCTTCTTGTCCAAAAGTACTGGCCCCATTTGAAAATTATTTTGCACAAATGTACATTGGGCACCCTTTACCAAGATTGTTCAAATATTTCCGATCGGTTGAAAAACATGGCCGCCAGGGGGCGGAGCCTGTTTTCCTTATATGTGCATTGTTAAAATTTTAAAAATCTTCTTGTCAAAAAGTACTGGCCCGATTTGAAGATTATTTTGCACAAATGTTCCTTGGGTCACCCTTTACCAAGATAAGTTAAAACTTTGAAAATCTTCTTGTCCAAAAGTATAAGCCCAATTTGAAAATTATTTTGCACAAATGTTCCTTTGGGCATCCTTTACCAAGATTGTGCAAATATTTCCGATCCGTTGAAAAACATGGCCGCCAGGGGGTGGAGCCTGTTTTCCTTATATGTGCATTGTTAAAACTTTAAAAATCTTCTTGTCCAAAAGTACTGGCCCGATTTGAAAATTATTTTGCACACATGTTCATTGGGGCACCCTTTACCAAGATTGTTCAAATATTTCCGATCCGTTGAAAAAACATGGCTGCCAGGGGGCTAAAGCTTGTTTTCCTTATATGTGTATTGTTAAAACTTAAAAAATCTTCTCGTCCAAAAGAATTAGCCCGATTTGAAAATAATTTGTTCACAAATGTTCTTTGGGGCACCCTCTACCAAGATTGTTCAAATATGTCCGATCTGTTGAAAAACATGGCCGCCAGGGTTGCTGCAGCATCAGAAAGGGTGCAAAATGTCCATGCAAGCTTTAAAAATCTTCTTCTTTGAATCTTCATGTCTAATTCCAATATAGTTTGGTAGAAATGTTCCTTAGGTGAGCCTTTACAAAGATCGTTCAAGGCATACTGTTTGGTTGAAAAACATGGCAGTCAGGAGGCATCAGAAAACGGGCAAAATGACAAAATTTGGAAATTCCATTTTTTTTAGGTTCTTGTCTGATATTAAGGAAATTGAATATAAATCCTACTTCAGTGATCCTCTACATTTAGTTTGTTCAAGCTTTTTTTGATTGGTTACAAATCTTAGCAACCTCGCGTCATCACAAAAGGGGTAAATTGAACTTTTAGCTACAAATGACAACTCCTACCATTCCACTTGACCAATTTCAACGTTACTTCACAGGAATGTTCCTTTGATGGTCCTCTTTCAAAATTGTTCAAATACTTGCATTCTGTGTAGAACCTTTGTTGCTGCAGCATCAGAAATTGAGAAAGCTCTTGTTAGATTTCAAGATAAAAATGGCTTTTACTGATAAACTATTTCTTTAACTGAGTGTCCACTCCTTGCAGTTTTATTTGAACTCCTGATCAAATTTTCACAGATATTTGCAGTTAAATATTTGCTTCTAATTAACTATCATTCAGGTGATCGATTTAGGGCCATCTTGGCCCTCTTGTTTTATGTTGTGAAGATATTTCATAATAGGACAGATTTTTAACTATGCATGAGGCAAAACTTGAAATATTTATTTTCGAATATATGTTTTAAACATTTCATCCTTTCCCACATATAGACACAATTTGATGCATCTGCAGCAGACGACTTTGAAAACATCTAGGCAAAATAACATGGAAGGTATAATTATTGAAAAAAGTTGAAAACTTTGTGGCAAAAGGAGAAATTGCTCGTTTTAAGCAATTACTTCTTTTGTCTCAATGTTTTCAGAAGTCGTTTGCTGCAGATGCGTCAAAATGCGTCTATAGGT
Organism: Serripes groenlandicus; assembly: GCA_031761405.1. NCBI lineage: Eukaryota > Metazoa > Mollusca > Bivalvia > Cardiida > Cardiidae > Serripes > Serripes groenlandicus. The sequence continues at coordinate 9,234,778 of JASEVX010000013.1, forward strand.
GGGAAAGTTTTAAGCATTATTTTGGTAAGTTTTCAAATTTTTGCCACCGATATTAATTTATTTTTTATTTTGTTTGAGTTGTATTTAAACTAACTAGAAAATCAAGTACGTTGTCTGTTGTGTCAATGCTTAAACCCTTTCCAACCTGTAGAAGCATTAATTTTGTGTGTCAACTTTTTAAAACATTTTGGCAACAACGAGTTTTGAAAACATTGTGACAAAAGAAGCAATTGCTCATGATGAGCCATTTCTCTTTTTGTCGGTAATTTTTCTTTGATATGTTCAAAGTCGTCTGCTGGATAGTTTTTGCACGTTGGGAAGGGTTACGCAAAGGCGGTAAGTCATATTCCAATTAACCCTTTCCCACATACAACAAATTTGCAGCAGACGACTTTAAAAGCATCTAGGGGCAGAAATATAGAAAGTCTCTATAAATTAAAGTATAAATAATTGCTGAATAGGGTTGAAAACAATGTGCAATAGGCGAAATTGCTCATCATGAGCAATTTCTCACTTTTGTCACATTGTTTCAAAAGTTTTCTGCTGTAGAAGCGCCAGAAAGTGTTTGTATGTGGTAAAGGGTTCAGTCATGGTGTGCCTTTAGATACCTCTGCTGCAGGGATGTATGAAATAGTGAGAATAGACAAATATTGCTTAACACTTTTCCTCATATAGACAGATAGATGTTTTCTGATGCATCTGCAGCAGATGACTTTTTAAAACATCATTGTAAAAATAGAAATTGCTCATCATGAGTGCAATGTCTCCATTTGCCACAAGTTTCCAACTTTATTCATTAGTGCTACATTTATTTATAGAATTATTCCATATTTTTGTCTAGATGTATTCAAAGTTGTCTGCTGCAGAACTGTTGTATGTGGGAAAGGGTTAAAAAAGTCATCTTCTACTTTTCACACAATATTTTCAATTCTGCATCAAAAGAATGTTGTTGTGGGTTTTGCTTCAGACTTTTCCAAAACAGACAGCACTATAGAAATATCAAATACGGTAAAAAGTTAATTTACCCTGTCCCACCTGCAGATCCATTTTGACACTTTAGCAGCAGACGGCATTTGAAACATTGTGGCCAAAGATGAAGTCGCTTATAATGAGCAATTTCTCCTTTGGCCACAATGTTTTCAACTTTATTTAACAATTAAGCTATTTTTTATTGAGATTTTTCAGGTTTTTGTCACTCAGTTTTCAAAGTCGTCTGCTGCAGGTTTGTTGTATGTGGGAAAGGGTTATAAAACTATCTTTCTTACAGGGTATCAGCACCACATGAAACAGACTTACTGGGACTGCATAGTGCCATGTTTATTCCAACCATTGAGAAGCAGGGAACCGAGGAACAGATAAAGAAATACGTGGAACCAGCCAAACAATTCAAATTACTAGGAACATATGCACAGACAGAACTTGGCCACGGTTTGTCTATATTTTATGTGCATTTCTCTATCACATTTCAGACATTCAAAACTTTGAAAAATCTTCTTGTCCAAAAGTACTTGCCCGATTTGAAAATTATTTTGCAAAAATGTTCCTTGGGGCACCCTTTACCAAGATTGTTCAAATATTTCCCATCCGTTGAAAAACATGGCTGCCAGGGGGCGGAGCTTGTTTTCCTTATATGTGCATTGTTAAAACTTTAAAAATCTTCTTGTCCAAAAGTACTGGCCAGATTTGAAAATAATTTTGCACAATTGTTCCTTGGGGCACCCTTTACCAAGATTGTTCAAATATTTCCAATCCGTTGAAAAACATGGCTGCCAGAGAGCAGAGCTTGTTTACCTTATATGTGCATTGCTAAAACTTTGAAAAATCTTCTTGTCTAAAAGTATTGGCCCAATTTGAAAATTATTTTGCACAAATGTTCCTTGGGGCACCCTTTACAAAGAATGTTCAAATATTTCCCATCCGTTGAAAAACATGGCCACCAGGGACCGAGCTTGTTTTCCTAATATGTGCATTGTTAAAACTTTAAAAATCTTCTTGTCCAAAAGTCCTGGCCAGATTTGAAAATTGTTATGCACAAATGTTTCTTAGAGCACCCTTTACCAAGATTGTGCAAATATTTTCGATCTGTTGAAAAACATGGCCGCCAGGGGCTTGTTTTCCTTATATGTGCATTGTAAAATCTTGAAAAATCTTCTTGTCCAAAAGCCCCTGCCTGATTTAAAAATTATTTGGCACAAATGCCCCTTGGGTGACCTTCTACCAAGGTTGTTCAAATAAATATGATCCGTTGAAAAACATGACCACTAGGGGGTTGCTTGTTTTCCTTATATGTATAGAGTAAAAACTTTGAAAACTGTTCAAGTTCTATTAAATCAGGTGAACGATATAAGGCCATCATGGCTCTCTTGTTTAACTTGGCGTTTAGCTCAACGTTAAAGTTTCATTATACCCCCAAATATGTAGTATATGGGGGCTATATAGGAGTCACGCTTGATGGGCGGTCTGTCGTCGGTTTGTTGGTCGGTCCGTTGGTCTGGACATTTCTTGTGAACACTATTTCTCAGCAACCCTTAGTCAGAATTCAATATAACTTCACAAGAATGATTAATACCAAGCTTAGTTGTGCATATTGTCGGCGTGTTGCACTGGAACTATTTTTAAATGAGTTATGGCCCCTTGAATTTCTCATACATAGTTGGTCTGTAGACATTTCTTGTGAACACTATTTCTCAGCAACCCTTGGTCAGAATTCATTATAACTTCACAAGAATGATAGATACCAAGCCTAGTTGTGCATATTGTCGGCGTGTTGCACTGGAATGATTTTTAAATGAGTTATGGCCCCTTGAATTTCTCATACACTGTTGGTCTGTAGACATTTCTTGTGAACACTATTTCTCAGCAACCCTTGGTCAAAATTCAATATAACTTCACAAGAATGATTGATTCCAAGCCTAGTTGTGCATATTGTCGGCATGTTGCACTCGAATTTTTTTAAATGAGTTATGGCCCCTTGAATTTCTCATATATTCATGTATTCATCATAATGTCCTGTCAAAAACTAGGTCACTATTTTAAGGGAAATCTTGTTAACACTCTGGAAGCCACATGTTTGGCTTGAGCATGTTGAAACTTTGTCAGAATATTTGTCTTGATGACATCTAGGGTAAGTTCGAATATGGGTCAGGTCAGATCAATAACTAAGTCACTAGGCCAAATTGTAGAACAATCTAGTTAACACTATAGATGTCGCATTTTTGACTTGAGCTGCTTGAAATTTTGTCAGAAAGTTTGTCTTGATGATATTGCCATTGGTGCTGAAAGAGTTATGTCTTAAATAGCCCATTCTCAGGTGAGCGATTCCAGGGCCTCATGGCCCTCTTGTTTAACTTTGTGTTTAGCTCAAAGTTAAAGTTTTGTTATGTTACTTTTTGTCTTTTACTCTGGCATTGATAGTCAAAGCAGGGGACAGCGAGATATTTAATTACACGTAATTCTTGTTAGTTACATTGATTTCAATTTTTTCCCAAACAATAAAAACATAATGTCCTTCAACATATTATGAATATTTTAAATCAGAGTTACTAAAAATAGGAAAATAGTAATATATTCAATATCTTTAATCAAAGCTCATGATCTTGACTGATTGTGACAGCCATCCAACGTGAAGATCTTCCTTATCATGCATATGAGCTTGTATTTATTTCCACAGTTAATCTTGTTTCAATACGAAAAATAGCAGTTGCGTGCGGTCATTATAATATGTAAATATTCCTTCCGAATTTGAATATTTTTTATATAAAATAGATAAACCGTAAAAGGATAATATGAGACGAGCGTCAGGCACTCGTAGGCGGTGCTCTTGTTCAGTTATATCACGGCGTTTTCCTCGGTAACTTACCAGTATTTCTAGTCCATTTATCCTGACACCAGTCTGTTAGTCCTAATGCTAACGCCACAACCCAGAGTGCCAAAGAGGGCAACTACAAGTCTTTGGTATGACCTGGCTGGGGATTGAACCCGCAACCACCAACACAAGAAGCTTACGCTCTACCATAACACCACTGAGAGGCAGTCTAAGGAAGAGCAGTGCCTGTATGAAAATGTTTTTTTATGGTTTGTACTTTTTCAGGAACATTTATACGAGGTCTCGAGACAACAGCCACGTATGATCCTAAAACAGAGGAATTTGTAATAAACTCTCCAACTTTGACATCAATGAAATATTGGCCTGGTGCAAGTGAGTAATACCATTGTCAATAGGCACAGATGCAACAAATCACAGGCATCTTGTATACCCTTTCCCACATACAACAAATCTGCAGCAGACAACTTTGAAAACATCTAGGCAAAAACATGTAAAAATCCCCATAAATTAATTTATAATTACTGGAAAATATTTGAATGTTTTAAAAAGTCATCTGCTGCAAAGACATCGAAAGCGTCTATATTTGGAAAAGGGTTAAGTTGTGAAAAACCCTCTTCTCATAATAACATTATGTCATATTCTAAAAATAGCATTGGTCATATATACCATAATAATTAATATAATACCATGTAGAGAGGCTATATATAGTAACACAGTTTTAAGTTTTTTTTCCAATTATTCTCAAAGGAAAACTTAGACGCCTATGGACAAATCTGCAGCAGATGACTTTGAAATCATCAAGACAAAAATAAGAAATACCTTTGACATCTGAAAGTATATTATTGAATTGAGTTGAAAACATTGTGGTTAAATAGTAAAATGCTCATCATGAGTAATTCCTCCTTTTGCCACAATGTTTTCAAAGGTCGTCTGCTTCATAGCCGTCTAAATGTGTGTGGGAAAGTATAAATTGACTCTTTGTCCTTAAACATATCCTGAAATATCTTGCTTTTAAATTTGGTTTAACCCTGTTTACTTTGGGTACCAAAAGAACCCTCTCATTGAGACGATTCTTTTAAGTATAACTGGGGTTTAAAAGGGGGTCAAAAAAGGAATCAACACCATCAAATACACCCTTTATATCACATGAGCCGGTGCATAAGAAAAGGTATAAATAACCTTTTGTGAACAGTATAATCCAGATCTGCAATGTCCACTAGAGTACTTGCCAAAAACTTACCCTTACCTCATAACTCATAAACTGGTCATCATTTTCAAAAATAACTTAGTATTCTTATGAATAATACACATACATATACCAAGTCACATAACTCTGACTTGAATAATTATTCAGTAATGCCCCTTTTTTGAAAGCAGCAGATGAGCGTTGGCTTTTGCGCTCTTGTTAATTCTGTATCAAGATGATTCATATTAGAATAATTTATTTGCCAAATGTTATAATCTTAATGTTTGATTGATTTTTCCAGTGGGTAAGACAATGACCCATGTTATATTGATGGCCCAGTTATATACAGGAGGGAAGTGCCATGGACTTCACAGCTTTGTGGTACAGTTGAGGAGTCTAGAGGACCATAAACCTTTACCTGGTAAGTCTTCCTTGTGTGTAATCCATGTTTGTCCAAACAGGTTTTTACGTAAACCCAGTTTATTGTCCCCCGCTTTTAGCGAAAGCGTGGGGACTATTATTTCTCATTCGTCAGTCCGTCAGTCCGTCCGTCAGTCCGTCAGTCACGCTGTCACAAAAACTTTAACCTTGGTCATAACTTCTGAACCGTAATAGGTACTGCTTTCATATTTCACATGTGTATTCCTTGTGACAACCCCTTTCCATCAATACCAATTTTTTTGACCTTGTGACCTTGACCCTGGCGGGGGACCAGAATTCTCTGAATTTGCTTGTTTCGCTTGTGATATAGCATGTATGTTAACCCACCTTTCCCACATTCAGCAAATCTGCAGCATAGCCTTAAAAAAACATAGAAATCTCTATAAATAAAGGTATAATTACTGAAAACAGTTTAAAACATTGTGGCAAAAGGAGAAATTGCTTGTTTTGAGCAATTTCTCCTTTTGCCAACATGTTTTCAAAAGTTGTCTGCTGCAGAGGCATCAGCAAGTGTCAATATGTGGGAAAGGGTTAATAAATAGGGACTGTTATGCTGCAGGAGTGATACAGGTTTTATGCAGTTGTAAGCATCTGTACTTGATTAATATTTATTTATGGTGGAGCTAGGGAGAATTGAGGATCATAGCCTATACAAAGTAGTTTTATTCCTTAAAACATCGTTTGCTCATAATGAACAATTTCTTCCATTGCCTCAATATGATGCAACACTGCATCAAAAGGTTGATTTCTATTTTTCTAAAGCAGATGTTTCTATACTAAATAAAACCCTGTTCTAGATTTTGACTGCATCTAATCAAAATATGGAAATCTCTATAAATAAAGTTTAACCCTTTCCCTCATATAGACGTTTTCTGACGCCTCTGCAGCAGACGGCTTTTTTAAAAACATAGTGACCAAAGAAGAAATTGCACAAAACGTGCAATTTCTTCTTTTGCCACAATGTTTTCCACTTTTTGTCATAGGTTATCCATTCAATTATAGAGATTTTCCATGTTTTGACAAAATATGTTCAAAGTCGTCTGCTGCAGAATTGTCGTATGAGGGAAAGGGTTAATTGATAACATTGTAAGGAAAAATTGCTAGTACTTCTACATACAGAACGTATTTTTGCACTCTAATGCAGTCTTATATTTTGATTTTTTTTTTTCATATTTTTTTTTATTTTTATAGACTTAGCATTTGCATTTAGCTCAATGATAAAATATGTAGGTTTTTTCCCCTTTTCCTCAAAAAGTACCATTTCCGGGGCTTTCAAACTTGGACCATAATTACAACTTATACAATTCATCACATTGTATGTTGTTATAGTTTAGTGTCCTCTATTTTTTCATTGAATAAATATAAATTTCCGTGGATTTAAAAAGTAGATTTTGAGAATTGGATTAAGCTTGTTCACTGTTAGATTGAGTTCCAATCTTGCATGCACATTTTGTCTTTGTCTTTTTTGCTTGCATTGATGATCAAAGCATAGTAGTTCAAGACATGAATTATGTATAACTCATGGTTTATTTTGTTATATGCACAGGCAAAGGTTTGAGGAACAAACATTTTTCTAGTTATCACTATAACCCTTACTCATATACACATGCTTTCTGAGACCTCTGCAGCAGATGACTTTTGACAACATTGTGACAAAAGTAGACAGTTTTAAAAACAAGTAAATTCTCTTATTGTCACAATGTTTTCAACTTTATACAATAATGTTTATGCTATGATGGTTTTAAAGTTGTCTGCTGTAGATTTGCTGTATGTGGGAAAGGTATTTGTGGAAGACAGTGGTGCAGAGGTAGAGCATCGACCTCTAGTACCAAAGGTCCCTGAGTTAGGGATTTTTCCACACAAACAGCGCGAGTACTGGTTATGTCTCCAGGAAGCAGACATTGAGCGAGATTAATATAAGCTGAAAGCTTGCTTCACAATCTATGTATAAGTTTAAATAGGTTTAGATAAGGGGCGTTTTGCATGTTCTAAAATCCTTATTTGACCCTCTAACCCAATGTCAATGAGATGATTCTTTTGAGTATCCATATCATAGGGCTTGAATGGACTTTTATAGAGATATTGTGAGGAAAAGAGCTACTACTCCTTATCTGTAGCTCTGTTTAACACTTTCCCTCATATAGACAGGTTCTGACGCCTCTGCAGCAGACAGCTTTCAGAAAACAAAGTGACAAAAGAAGAAATTGCTCAAAACGAGCAATTTCTCCTTTTGCCACAATGTTTTTCGATTTTAGTCATAGGTTATCAATTGAATTATAGAGATTTTCCATTTTTTGACAAAATATGTTTAAAGTCGTCTGCTGCAGAATCGTCGTATGAGGGAAAGGGTTAAAGCAGACGGCGTTTTGAAAACATAGTGACAAAAGAAGAAATTGCACAGAACGTGCAATTTCTCCTTTTGTCACAATGTTTTCCACTTTTAGTCATAGGTTATCCATCTGACAAAATATGTTCAAAGTTAAAGGGTTAAAGTAAAGGGATACTATTCCACAACTTACAGGTATACAGGTGGGCGATATTGGGAACAAACTTGGGTTTGAAGGCACAGACAATGGTTATTTGCTGTTTACTCACTACAGGGTGCCTAGAGATGCCATGCTTATGAGATACGCCAAGGTAAAGATGTCTACACTCTTTTTAACCTTTTACCACATACAACAATTCGGTAGCAGACGACTTTGAAATGATCATGGTATATGAAATGGGATAGATTGATAAATGAAAATGTAAAAAATTGAAAAAGTTGAAAATGATGTTGCAAAAGAGGAAATTGCTTGTTCTGAGCAATTTCTCCTTTTGTCACAACATTTTCAAAAGTCGTCTGCTGCAGAGGCATAAGAAAGCTACAGGGGTGACTAGCGATGCCATGCTTATGACATACGCCAAGGTAAAGATGTCTACACTCTTTTTTAACCCTTTACCACATACAATAAATCGGTAGCAGACGGCTTTGAAATGATCATGGCATATGAAAATGTAAAAAATAATTCGGCAGCAGATGGCTTTGAAGTGATCATGGCAATGAATGAAAATTTAAATCAGTGAAAAATGTTGAAAATTATGTGGCAAAAAGGGAAATTGTTCGTTCTGATCAATTTCTCCTTTTGTCACAACATTTTCAAAAGTCGTCTGCTGCAGAGGCGTTAGAAAGCTACAAGGTGCCTAGTAATGCCATGCTTATGAGATACGCCAAGGTAAGGATGTCTACACTCTCTTTAACCTTTACTACATACAATAATTCGGCAGCAGATGACTTTGAAGTGATCATGGCATATAATATGGAATAGTTTCTCCGTTTGTCACAACGTTTTCAAAAGTCATCTGCTGCAGAGGTGTCAGATAGATACAGGGTCCCTGATGATGCCATGTTTATGAGATAGGCCAAGGTATAGATTTCTACACTTTTTTAACCCTTTTTCACATACAACAATTCTCTAAAAATATCTATTCAAAAACCCAGAAAATCTATATAAATGAAGGTTTTATTATTTAAAGCAGTTGAAAACATTGTGACAAAAGTAGAAATTGCTTGTTTTGAGCAATTTCTACTTTTGTCACAAAGATTTCAAAAGTTGTCTGCTACAGAAGCGTAAAAAAACGCCTATAAGTGGGTAAGGGTTAAATAGTACTTTTCATAAATGTTTAAATCAGTCCTTTCCCACATACAATAAATCTGCAGCAGACGACTTAGAAAATGTCTTTATTGATAACTTATTATACCCCCTTCTTTAAGAAGAGGGGGTAAATAGAAGTCACTTTGTCGGTCTGTCGGGCTGTCAGTCAGTCGGAAGCCATATTTTGTCCATATTTCTTAAAAACCACTTGGTGGAATTCAATAAAATTTTACATGAAGCTTCTATACCAAGAGGAGATGTGCATATCCTAAAGGTCTTACAATCGCATGTTATTTTACAGAGTTATGGCCCTTTTACTTACTTAGTTATGGTGTAGGTCAAGGTGCTGTTTTAGGGGGTATTTATCATCTCCAGTGATAGTTATAGTTTTTCTAACATTGATTGTGAAACAAGCTTTCAGCTCTTAATCACTCTCAATACCTGCTTCCTGAAGACTTTACCACTACTCGCGCCGTTCGCGTGAAATAATCCTCAACCACTGCACTTTTTTTTTTCTTTCTTAGAAATTGTATTCTAACTAATAACAACTGACACCTCTCCTCATTTACCCTTCCCCTCATATGACAAATTTGCAGCAGACAACTTTGAGAATATCAATGCATTAAAACGTTCCCACATTCAATAATTTTGCAGCAGACGACTTTGAAAACATCAAGGCTAAAAAACACAGAAATTATTATTGCTGAAAAAAGGTTGTCACTCCACAGGTTCTGTGTTCGAATCACAGCTCTGCCAACATTCTTTCTGACGTTTAACAAAAGTCACTGTGACAAGCGTCATTCCTCTTTCACCAATGGGCTAACAGTCTATGTGGAAAAGCAGCCAGTTGCTTCGAGAGTATGCTGTGTGGGGTACTGGTGTGAGAAAATCAGGAAACATATGAGAAGGTGAACTGGCTGCCATGATAAGACCGAAAAATTGTTGAAAACGGCGTTAAACCCCAATCAATTAATTAATCAATGCTGAAAAAAGTAGAAAACATTGTGGCAAAAGAAGAAATTTCTCATTATGAGCAATTTCTTTTTGTGCCACAATGTTTACAAATGTCGTCTGCTGTAGAGGCATCAGAAATCGTCTATATGGGGGAAATGGTTAACCATTAGGCTATGAGGATTGCTTGTATGTGAGTATGACGGGAGGGTCAAGTACAACTTATGAATTATTTTCAGGTTGAAAGAGATGGGACATACAGACCACCACCCAACATGAGGATCACCTACGGAGCCATGGTGTTTATAAGAGCTTCAATTGTAGGAAACACAGCCCGTCACCTAGCAAAGTCATGTGTCATAGCAACAAGATATAGTTCTGTGAGGAGACAAACAGAAATAAGACCTGGGTAAGATTTGACTTTTTACGCGATGATTTAGCTGTGTTCTATGAGATTATAAATATGGTTGATTGAATGGGGTTTAGTGTCGTTTTCAACAATTTGTTAGTCTTATCACGGCGACCAGTTCCCCATCTCATGTGTTTCCTGGCTTTCTCACACCAATACTCCACACAACATTATTCCCAAGCAACTGGCTGCTTTTCCACATAGACTGTTAGCCCATTGTCGGAAGACGAATAACTTTTGTCAAACGTCGGAAAGAATATTGGCCGAGCTGGGTTCAAACTCACAACCCCTGCTTTGACAGCCCGCATTGCTACCAATTGAGCTACAGGGGCTCGGCTAATATGAATATAAATATAAATATCATGATTATGGTCCAAATCTAATGTCTTGTGAAACAAATGATTCTTTTAATATTTATCAAGTATACAAGTAAAAACCAATGTCATATTTTATATACTAATAATTATCAGGCATACAATTTGAAACAAATTTCATATTTATATAATTATCTGGGTCCAATTCCACCAACATTACTTAGCGCTAAGTAATACTTAAATACTTAAACGAATATTTTATCATTTTTGCCTCCCTAATATTGTGTAATACATGAATGGTGGAATGTATTTAAGTACATGAATAAGTTGCACTAATAGTAATCTTGCTGACTATCAAGTATTTTTAAGAAATGAAATGTTTTGGCGTTATTATTAGGGAAACAAAAACGATGAAATATGCGTTTAAGTATTTAAGTATTACTTAGCGCTAAGTAAGCTTGGTGGAATTGGACCCAGGTACTCAAGTGGAAACCAATATCATATTTATATAATTATAAGGTATACATGTGGAAATCAATGTCATATTTATATAATTATCTGGTACACAAGTAGAAACCAATATCATATTTATATAATTATTAGGTATACAAGTGAATATCATTTCATACTTATTTATAATAGGTGTACAAGTAGAAATCAATGTTATATTTATATATTCATCCGTTATACAAGTGGAAACCAATATCATATTTATATAACTATCAGGTATATAATAGGAAACCAATATCATATTTATATAACAATCAGGTATATAATAGGAAACCAATATCATATAATAGGAAACCAATATCAAATTTATATAACTATCAGGTATATAATAGGAAACCAATATCATATTTATATAATTAAAAGGTATACAAGTGGAAACCAATATCATATTTATATAACTATCAGGTATACAAGTGGAAACAAATGTCATATTTATATAACTATCAGGTATACAAGTGGAAACCAATATCATATTTATATAATTATTAGGTATACAAGTGAATATCATTTCATACTTATCAGGTGTACAAGTAGAAACCAATGTTATATTTATTTATTACATACCTATCCAAATTTTGCATTGAAATTTAAGTGACATAAAATCAATATCAATTTTTAAAAAAATGATAACTAACACTGTGACGATAACACTTTTAGTTTTTTAGCTCACCTAAGCACAAAGTGCGAGGTGAGCTTTTGTGATCACTCACCGTCCGGCGTCGGTGTCGTCTTCGTCGTCGTCTGTCCGTCTGTTAACAATTTGCTACAAATGACTTCTCCTACTAAACCAATGGACAGTTTTCAAAATAACTTCACAGGAATGGTCCTCTTTCAAAGTTGTTCAAAGAATTTGATTCCAAGTAGAACTTTGGTTGCTGCGGCATCAGAAAAGGGGAAAATTACCAAGATTGTTCAAATATTTCCGATCCGTTGAAAAACATGGCCGCCAGGGGGCGGAGCTTATTTTCCTACATGTGCATTGTTAAAACTTTAAAAATCTTTTTCTCCAAAAGTACTGGCCCGATTTAAAAATTATTTTACACAAATGTTCCTTGGGGTACTCTCTACCAAGATTGTTCAAATATTTCCGATCCGTTGAAAAACATGGCCGCCAGGGGGCGGAGCTTATTTTCCTTATATGTGCATTGTTAAAACTTTAAAAATCTTCTTGTCCAAAAGTACTGGCCCGATTTGAAAATTATTTTGCACAAATGTTCCTTGGGGCACCCTTTACCAAGATTGTTCAAATATTTCCGATCCGTTGAAAAACATGGCCGCCAGGAGGTGGAGCTTGTTTTCCTTATATGTGCATTGTTAAAACTTTAAAAATCTTCTTGTCCAAAAGTACTGGCCCGATTTGAAAATTATTTTGCACAAATGTTCATTGGGGCACCCTTTACCAAGATTGTTCAAATAATTCCGATCCGTTGAAAAACATGGCCGCCAGAGTGCAGAGCTTGTTTTCCTTATATGTGCATTGTTAAAACTTTATAAATCTTCTTGTCCAAAAGTACTGGCCCGATTTGAAAATTATTTTGCACAAATGTTCCTTGGGGCACCCTTCACCAAGATTGTTCAAATATTTCCGATCCGTTGAAAAACATGGACGCCAGGGGGCGGAGCCTGTTTTACTTATATGTGCATTGTTAAAACTTTAAAAATCTTCTTGTCCAAAAGTACTGGCTCTATTTGAAAATTATTTTGCACAAATGTTCCTTGGGGCACCCTTTACCAAGATAAACATGGTCACCAGGGGGTGGAGCTTGTTTTCCTTATATGTGCGTTGTAAAAAAGTTTGATTAAAATTTAAATCAGGTGAGCGATATAGGACCATCATGGTCCTCTTGTTTATATCATCACTAGTGATGATGTCATTTTTGCCGGAACTACTTTTTTTATGTTTACTTAAAATGTTGATAGTATGATTTTTGATCATTATTAAAGTGAAAATAAGATAAAAATGTGTTTCAATTATATTTTAAGATGTCATCCTAAGAAACTTACAAAAGAAAATATAAAGAATGACATAAAACATTGATTTAAACGTGCGGCGTAAACATTAATGGAACAGCCATGGAATGTCTTAAAATGATGCAGTCATTGGTTACGTAACATTCATACTCCTAAAGCCAAGTCATTTTTTTTTTTATATGTTTCTTATATAATAACCTACGGTTTCGTGATTTTAACCAAATTACCCCTTTTTTCCCTTGTGACATACATTCTATATCAAAAACATGCAGTTAGTTATTCTCTATATATTCATCTGTTATACAAGTGGAGACCAATATCATATTTATATAACTACCAGGTATACAAGACGAAACCAATATCATATTTATATAATTAAAAGGTATACAAGTAGAAACCAATATCATTTGTATATAATTATTAGGTATACAAGTGGTTATTAATGTCATATTTATCAGGTGTACAAGGAGGAATAACAGTTATAAATATATATATATTACAGTGGAGAAGAGCTGCAAGTGTTGGACTATCAAACCCAACAAGATAAGATATTTCCCCTGATTGCTTCAGCCTACGCCATGTTGTTCACCAGTAATGTCATCATGAAAGAATACCTGAGAATAAGTAAAAATATTGATAAAGGAATATTTGAGGAAATGCAAGTGGTAAGAATTAAGTTTGTAAACAAATTGAAAACAATAGTGAAATATGGTTTATACAGAGCTTTAAATGAGGGCAAGTAACATACATGACTAATACTCATTGAAATGTTATTTTCAAAAGTCATTTGATAATATTCAATGCATAACAATTTATACTGTGGAACAAATCACTTGTCTAGGAGCTCTATTAAGATGTAGAAGAGAATCTATTTCCTCCAATAGACATTTGTCCAGGCCGAGCTTTGTACGGTCAAACTTGTAGAATTTCATGTCGTTGCTTTCACCAATGATGTTGTCAGTGAATAGCATTTGAGGAAAATTTATTTCCATCTTCCTCATCTGGTCACAGTTGGAGATTTCCACAATGTTTTCCCGTATCAAGTGTACCATAAATAGCGGTCCCCCCTGTTGTTCGTTAACATATATGTTTGTATATTTTACTGACGGCAATGGTAGCGTACACATTGTCATTGGAGTGTCAATTGATGACGATTTCATTGATACTGTATCAGTGAAATCCAGGTTGATGGTCACTGTAGCTATGATTTTTCCAAATTGGTCATCTGTAGCATAAGAGGACACAGAAAATCCAGTATACTGCTGCTATTTGCCCATCTCACTTTCAAAGTGGGGATATAACAAAATTAAGTACCCTAATAAAAGATTAATTGAGTATTAACTCTTTCCCAGAATGATGTTTATGTTTTCTGATACATCTGAAGCAAACGACTTTTGGAGACATTGTGTCAAAAGGAGAAAGTGATCAATATGAGCAATTTCTCCATTTGCTGCAATGTTTTCAACTTTATTCAATAACTGTTCATTCGTTTTTGAAAATTTCCATATTTTTGTCTAAATGTTTTTTTAAGTCATTTGCTGCATTTTTGTTGTATGTGGGAAAGGATAAAGCTAGATAATATAAGCAAAGACGTGTTAATTGCTCCCAGATTTTAGATAAGGCGCATTTTGCATGTTCTAAAATTTGGACCTCTTACCATATGTTGAGACGATTCTTTTTAGTACCCATATCATGAGGTTTGGTTTAATAATACGGAAGGAATGTATGGTAAAGAGCGTTGCACCCCTCCTTATTGGGACGTATGTACTCCTTTTCTAACCCTTTATAATATTTCCATTGGTTGATGCACATTGTCTCTGAAAACTGTCAATTTTTATTTACTAGCTTCATGCCTTAGCAGCAGGGTTAAAGGCCCTCTCAGCTGACATTGCTAGCGATGGAATCGATGTGTTGCGTAAATCCTGCGGTGGTCATGGTTACACCCATGCTAGCGGTCTTCCTAAAATTTGGGCGAATATAACACCAGCTTGTACATACGAGGGAGAGAATACTGTGATGTATTTACAGTGTGGAAGGTCAGTCTTTACTATCATTGGGGAAAAAACAATTTATTTTCTTTAATGATCTAATTGCCGAAACAAAGCAATTTCTTGTAAAAACTGTATCAAAATTATAGTTTGAACTACCACAGATTATTTTAACCCTTTCCCACATATACACATTTTCTGACGCCTTTGCAGCAGACGACCTTTGAAAACATTGTGGCAAAATAAAATTGCTTAAAATAAGTAATTTCTTTGTTTGCAACAATGTTTTAAATTTTCCTCAGAAATTATACCTTCATTTATATAGAATTTCTATATTTTTGCCTACAAGATTTTAAATTCGTCTGCTGCAGATTTGTTGTATCTGGCAAAGGGTTGAGTATAAGACCAAACTTTACTCTTTCATAATCTCCCCAATTGGCAAAAATTGTTCATGGAGGAGGGCAGTAAGTTGCCTGGAAAAAATGTTGTGTGGATTATTGTGCAAGAAAGGAAGCCAAGAAATAAATTGGTAGAGAGGTCAAGATATACATTGTCGTACACCCACGGTTGTTGACTCTTACATTGTCATACACCCTTGATTGTTGACTCTGACACTGTCATTCATCCTTGGTTGTTGACTCTTACATTGTCGTACACCCATGGTTGTTGACTCTTACACTGTTGTACACCCACGGTTGTTGACTCTTACACTGTTGTACACCCACAGTTGTTGACTCTTACACTGTTGTACACCCACAGTTGTTGACTCTTACATTGTTGTACACCCACAGTTGTTGACTCTTACATTGTTGTACACCCACAGTTGTTGACTCTTACACTGTTGTACACCCACAGTTGTTGACTCTTACATTGTTGTACACCCACGGTTGTTGACTCTTACATTGTCGTACACCCACGGTTGTTGACTCTTACATTGTCGTACACCCACAGTTGTTGACTCTTACATTGTCGTACACCCACGGTTGTTGACTCTTACATTGTCATACACCCTTGATTGTTGACTCTGACACTGTCATTCATCCTTGGTTGTTGACTCTTACACTGTTGTACACCCACGGTTGTTGACTCTTACATTGTTGTACACCCACGGTTGTTGACTCTTACATTGTCGTACACCCACGGTTGTTGACTCTTACACTGTTGTACACCCACGGTTGTTGACTCTTACACTGTTGTACACCCACAGCTGTTGACTCTTACATTGTTGTACACCCACGGTTGTTGACTCTTACATTGTCGTACACCCACGGTTGTTGACTCTTACATTGTCGTACACCCACGGTTGTTGACTCTTACACTGTTGTACACCCACGGTTGTTGACTCTTACACTGTTGTACACCCACGGTTGTTGACTCTTACATTGTTGTACTCCCACAGTTGTTGACTCTTACACTGTTGTACACCCATGGTTGTTGACTCTTACACTGTCGTACACCCACGGTTGTTGACTCTTACATTGTCGTACACCCACGGTTGTTGACTCTTACATTGTCATACACCCACGGTTGTTGACTCTTACATTGTCGTACACCCACGGTTGTTGACTCTTACACTGTTGTACACCCACGGTTGTTGACTCTTACACTGTTGTACACCCACGGTTGTTGACTCTTAAATTGTTGTACTCCCACAGTTGTTGACTCTTACACTGTTGTACACCCATGGTTGTTGACTCTTACATTGTCGTACACCCACAGTTGTTGACTCTTACATTGTCATACACCCACGGTTGTTGACTCTTACATTGTCGTACACCCACGGTTGTTGACTCTTACATTGTCGTACACCCACGGTTGTTGACTCTTACATTGTTGTACACCCACAGTTGTTGACTCTTACATTGTTGTACACCCACGGTTGTTGACTCTTACATTGTTGTACACCCACGGTTGTTGACTCTTACATTGTTGTACACCCACGGTTGTTGACTCTTACATTGTTGTACACCCACAGTTGTTAACTCTTACATTGTTGTACACCCACAGTTGTTGACTCTTACATTGTTGTACACCCATGGTTGTTGACTCTTACATTGTCGTACACCCACGGTTGTTGACTCTTACATTGTCATACACCCACGGTTGTTGACTCTTACATTGTTGTACACCCACAGTTGTTGACTCTTACATTGTCGTACACCCACAGTTGTTGACTCTTACATTGTCGTACACCCATGGTTGTTGACTCTGCTATCCTCCAACATCAACTGTGGAATGTTCACTGCTGTTTTCTTATTTTGATGGATAGCCAATATTGTTTCTGATTAGATGTAGCACAATGTTGCCAAACAGCCTACCAGATCCCTCATATTGAAACTAATGTAGGTTCACTTTAAAAACAGTGTGCATATTTGACCTCTGTTGGTTTTTAGTAGCACATATATTATAATACTCAGTTTTTAAAGACGAAAAACCAAACACACATTTATGGTCTGTGGGCCCACCCATTTTTCTATGCGTCTCCATGTATGAGAGTATCGTAAATGTAACGTTCATTTCAATTGGATTATGTGTTTTCTATTCTGTTTTGTGAAAACGGCGACAGGATAGTGAAAAATCCAACGGGTAACTAATGTTGGTGCATAGCGGAGTCAAAAAACGTGAGTGTCGACGATGTAGATATGGGGCATTGTGCATGTTCTAAAATCAATATTTGACCCTCTAACCCCCATGTCATGGGTATTCAAAAGAATCGTCTCACAGAGATAGTTTGTTTTAGTAACCATATCATAGGGTTTGGTTGGATGATAAAAATGGTCTTGTGGGTAAAAGAGTTGTATGCACCCTCCTTACCCTTGTTGGTAGGTGAACTGGTCTCCATGATAGAACTGAAAAACAGTAAAAAAAACCTTTGTTAACCCTTTCCTTGCTAAAGAGTTATAATCTCCAATCAATCACTTTGCATACCTTATGTATGTAGAAGATTGGTCTGTCCCATAGATAGTCAAATTGTAGCTATGTGTTTGTATAAGGGAATACTCATACTGCCTTGCTATAGAGTTAGCTTTTATAGCGACGTGGTAGAGTGTCGGTCCTCAGGATGAGAGTTCCGAAGTTGGACACCTGGTTGGGTTGGAATCTTTCAGCTGGGTTACATTGCGCCTGACACATGTATATCATTTTATCCAGGTACCTGGTTAAATGTTTTGGGCTTGTAGCCAACGGGAAGCAGTTACCGGGAGCCATGGGATATTTAAACAAACAGGTACAACAATCCAGTCAGCTTGATGCAGCTCTGGACATTGAACGTCTTATTGAGGCATATGAACATACCACAGCGAGGTCAGACTTTTATCTTTTATAATCTTCTTCATCACATGCAGGCTCATTTTGGCATATCTGCTGTGGACAATTGTTTTAAAACATTGTGGCAAAAGTAGAGTTGCTCATATTGATCTTGTCTATATATGAGTCTTCCGCGAGAAAGCCAACATTGTGGACTCTGCGTAAAGCATTGACCAGGATCAGCCTAAGCATACCGCGCAGGCTTACCTGTATAGACACTTTTTGCCTCTTGTGGATTTTCTGTTTCAGGAATCATTACTCTATACCTCTATCCCCCAGATATGTAATGTGTCGGCTCGGATCAGTCTGCATGGACTGCGCAGGCTGATCTGGGTCGATACATTACGCAGAGGCCATAATGTTGGTTTTCTAGCTAGACAGCTCATAAGTGTCTGTCCGTTACAAAATGTTGTGTTGCGCATATGTCCCAGAATAGGAATATAACTATACCAGCATGCAATCATGTGCACCTAGATTTTTATTTATTGTTTATTGACGAATATGAGTTTTGGCCCTTGAATTACTTAAAAAAGATAAATACATACGGAGCATGGATTCATGTGTCGGGCATATCTCAATCAGTATTTGAGCCGGAGTTACAAATTATTACATAAATGTTCAGCAGCATGGAAGCTGTTTACCTGAGATTTGTTTGTTAATTCACCCAATACATGCAGAGTTATGGGCCTTGAAATACTTATAAATGGCCCTTGACTTCGTGACAAATGCTAGAAGTGGGGTCATCTGTGTCCTATCGACACATTTCTAGTACCAACATATTCTCAACTGCATTCAACAGTCATTTTGTATTCTCTACCTCCATGTTTTCAAAGTTGGTTTCTGTATAATTTATTGTAAATTTGAATGAATTTTTGTATATTGTAAAGGGTTTATCATTGTGGATTGTCTAAGATCAATACCATATATCTAGGTCAACTGTACCTTAACTCTGTCCCATTTGCAAATGCATCTTGATGCATTTGTAGCAGACGACTTTTGAAAACATTGTGAAAATAATGAAAATGTGTCCCTATTTTTGCATGCATGTTAACAAGGTCATCTTCAGACTTGTTGTAATTGGGAAAGAGGTAAACACTTATTTCAATTCTATTGTTTACTCAATTGTATACCTGATGCAGATATTAATACCATTTTTTATATAATTTGAAGTGACCACCAGTATCATGGAGAGCTGCATTCGTCGTTTTATTTACAATATATTTCCATAATAATGATAGTGAACCCTTTCCAAAATACAGAAGCGTCTGTAGCAGATGTCTTTTGAAAACATTCTGACAAAAGGAGGATTTTCTCAATATGAGCAATAATTCTCCTTTCGCCACATTGTTTTTAACCCTTTCCCAGCAGCATTTTGACACAATAGCAGGCAGACAACTTTTGAAAACATTGTGGCCAAAGGAGAAATTGTTCATGATTTTCAACTTTATTTAACAATTAAGCTATCTTTTATTGAGATTGTTCATGTTTTTGTCACTATGTTTACAAAGTCGTCTACTGCAGATATGTTGTATGATGGAAAGTGTGAATGAAGAGATATTGATGCGACAAGTACAGCTTTCTCCTCTTTATCTAGTACAACTAAAAATGTACATTCTTACTTATACGATTATTTTGAGTACCAGGGCCTCCGCTGACGGTCGCCAAAGTCGCCTTACAGTGATGTTGATATTTTAGGTTGGTTAAAAAAATGCTGCGTTGAGAATGCAGGCATTGATTAAAAGGGGGAGCACTCCAGAGGATGCAAGGAACCAGTCAGGAGTTCTCCTGGTTAAAGCAGCCAAGGTTAGTATTTAGTTGTACCCAGAATTAACGTTTCAGGGGGGGGGGGGGGGGGGGGGGGGGGGTACATATATTAATAATCAATATGTTTTCCCTGTCTGTCAGGGCTAAAAATCACAGGTGTCCGAGTTTTAATTTGTGAAACATTTGAAACTAGAGAACTGTTTGTAGTATCTTAATCTGGTCCTGTGTGTTGTTGTTGCTTTTTTATTCAAGAGTGAAAACTTGGACGATTGGGTAAAATCTTAAAATTTGGAAAAAACCTATGACATATCATAGATATGGCTTTCATATTTTGCATGTGACTCAAATTGAAAAAAAATTGGCACATGTGTTCCTTGGGTGACCCACTACCCAGATAGTTAATATTTGTCTGGCAAAACATGGCCACCCAGGGACAGGGCTTGTTTTCCTTATGTTAAAGTTCTGTTAAATTATTTCAGCTGTCCTCTTGTCCTATATTTTGATACTAAAACTAAATACATTATTCACTCTACCCTTTGCTTTAGAAATCTAAAATAACGAAATTGGCTTGCTATCTGTACATTTTTAACCCTTTCCCACATACAACAAATCTGCAGCAGACGACTTTGAAAGTATTCTAGGAAAACACACGGAAAAGCTCTATAAAGGAATAATTACTGCAAAAGAGTTGAAAACAATTGAGACAAAAGTAGAAATTGCTCTTTGTGAGCAATTTCTACTTTTGTCACAAAGTTTTAAAAAGTTTTCTACTGCAGAGGCGTTAGAAAATAGGGAAAGGATAAATAGAAAAATCTGATGACTAGTGAGTGTGTTGCCTAATGATGGTTTCACATACACAGGATGTAATTTAAAGATTTATGGCTGCATGGCACCTGTTTATGTCTTTAGACCTTTCCCACTGGCAACAAATGTGCAGCAGTTGACTTTTGAAAACCATCATAGCTAAAGTAAAATGTGAAAAATCTACATAAATGTTGCGTTGAGAAATTTCTCCTTTAGCAACAATTTTAGTTTTCAAATAAAGTATGACATTGTCAGTATTTGGGAAATATTTTATATTTCGTATACATCTTAACAGGCTCATTTCAGAAAATTGTCAGTATGTGGGAAATGCTTTATATTTCTTATACATCTTTACAGGCTTATCCCAGAACATTGTCAGTATGTGGGAAATGCTTTATACTTCTTATACATCTTTACAGGCTCATTCCAGAAAATTGTCAGTATGTGGGAAATGCTTTATATTTCTTATACATCTTTACAGACTCATTCCAGAACATTGTCAGTATGTGGGAAATGCTTTATACTTCATATACACTTTTGCAGGCTTATTCCAGAACATTGTCAGTATGTGGGCAATGCTTTATATTTCTTATACATCTTTACAGGCTCATTTCAGAACATTGTCAGTATTCGGGAAATGCTATATACTTCTTATACATCTTTACAGGCTCATTCCAGAACATTTTCAGTGAAGGCCTTGGCCCAGGTAGTCCAGCATTACAAGAAAGATGCCAGCGTAGCTAAAGTTTTACAAACTTTGTGTCGACTGTTTGCTGTGGCTGGAATCACATCCAATCTTGGTGACTTTGTTGAGGTTAGTATTTTATTAACCCATTCCAACGTACAGGATGAGCAATTTTTAGCTCCACTGGCTAAAAGCCAGTCGAGCTTATGTCATGGTGAATTGTCCGTCATGTGTGCCTGCATGCGTTCTTCAAATTTGTGCTTCAAACCACTAAGCCAATTGGGATGAAACTTCATAGGAAGCATCCTCTCAATGTCCTCTCCAAATTTCCTTCAATTTTTTTGGATCCATACACAATTTTGGTTTCCATGGCAACCTAAAGAAAAAACTTTAAAATTCCTCTACTCCAAAATTGTTTGGCCGATTTTCAAATAATTTTTTAATTGTTATTGGTCGAAAAACATGGCCGACAGGGGGCTGGGCTATTTTGCCTTATATGGCTATAGTGAAAAACTATTTTCCTCCAAAAATGTCAGGCCGATTTTAGAATATTTTTGTAGAAATGTTCCTTGGCTGACCATCTATCAGATTCCTTCAAGCCTTGATAATTGGTTGAAAAACATGGCCGCCAGAGGGTGGGGCTATTTTGCCTTATATGGCTATAGTGAAAACTTAAAAAATCCTCTCCTAAAAATGTCGGGCTGATTTTCAAATAATTTTGTAGAAATGTTCCTTGGGTGACCCTCTTTCAGATTCCTTCAAGCCATGTTGATTAGTTGAAAAACATTGTCGCAAGGGTGCAGGGCTGTTTTGCATTACATGGTTATGGTGTAAACTTAGAAATTCTTCTTCTCTCAAACTATTTGGTAGATTTTCAAATTATTTAGCAGAAATGTTCCTTGGGTGACACTCTAAGATATGCCTTCAAGCCATGGTGATTGGTAAAAAAACATGACCACCAGGGGGCAGGCTGTTTGGAGATTTATTTTTTGTCTAATGGCAGTGGAGTGATACTGTCCCTCTTGGGCCTCTTGTTCCTTTTGTCACAATGTTTTCAACACCTTTCATCGAATAACTTCATAAAATTCAATTGGTGACCCATGTATTATATCAGATGTTTTCACAGTCGGTTGCTGCAGATATTTTGTATGCAGAAAAGGGTTAACCATTTCCTACATAAAACAAATCTGCAGCAGATGACTTTAAAAACATCTAGATTTAAATAATGCAAATTCTGCATAAATGATAGTACATGTACATGTGTATTTATTGAAAACGCTGTAGCAAAAGAATATATTGAGCATAAATCTCATTGTGCCCCAATGTTTACCAAACTTGACTCTATGCCGCATATGTTATCTTTTTGTGTCTACCGGTCTGCAGTCGAGGGCTGTGAGACACTAAGGGGTAACTTTCCTGTTGTCTGTCTGTCTATTTCTCTGTCAAGACATGCATTAATTGGTCATAACGTAGCAGATTCACATCAAAACTGTACCACTTATACCATGTTATCAGGGGATATTGAATAAAACAAGGGTCTTTTATCTGCTGGTCTTTTGGAGTTAGCACAGTTTTAAATTTTCTTTAGTTTGTCATATAACTTCACTTTTGATTGACAGATTCATTTCAAACTGCAACCCTTTAACCTTGTGATCAGGACAAGGAAACGCTAACAGGAACAAACAAATTTGTTTATGTTTTATGGGTTTTCCTACCCTTTAAACTTTACATTTTAACCCTTTCCCTCATACGACAATTCTGCAGCAGACGACTTTGAACAAATTTTGACAAAAAATAGAAAATCTCTATAATTGAATGAATAACTTATGACGAAAAGGGGAAAACATTGTGGCAAAAGGAGAAATTGCTCATTTTTAGCAATTTCTTCTTTTGTCACTATGTTTTCAAATAGCCGTCTGCTGCAGAGGCTTCAGAAGGCGTCTATATGAGGTTAAGGGTTAATAGGTATACCTATCACTATAAAGACTTTACAAATGGAAGTAATGGCTGCCCTCCTTGGATGATGATTCTGACCCTTTTCTTTTCTAGGATGGGTTCCTATCGGGCCAGCAGGCAGAAATGTTGATGAACAAACAGTTAGACTTGTATGCGGAACTCAGACCGAATGCCGTTGCCTTGGTGGATGCATTTGATTACGATGACAAGGTCTTGCAAAGTTGTCTGGGTCGCTATGATGGAAATGTGTATGAGGCCCTCTTTGAGTATGCCAAAAACTCCCCACTGAATACAAGTGATGTAAGAAATACGTTTATTTACCATTTGAATTGTGTTACAAAAATCATGTCCTGTGTGGTGATAAATCATGCATGACAAACGAGTGTTCAGAGTAACAGTGATTGTAATGCTTTGCCATTGGATCTTTTTGTCAGCGTCGCAGGTTAGAGCTTTAGATGTGGTTTGAAAATCCATATTGAATACCCTAAACATAGGGTTTGGCTGAATAATAATAGAGATGGTCAGGGGGTAAAGTTCTGTTCACATTATTATAAAGGCCTCTGCAACTATGTCTATTATCCCTTTTCATAACAAATCTGTATCAGACGACTTTGAAAACATCTCCATTAATAACAGATTAATTATTAAATAGAGTTGAAAACATTGTGGCAAATGGTGAAATTGCTCATCTTTCTGTCAGTACCAACATTTTTGACCTTGCGACCTTGACCTTTTACCTAGATGTTGCCATGGGGGCATCAGTGTTTCACAAGCACATCTTGTTTCTTTTTGACACATTGTTAGCTCGACTTTTGAAAAAATGAGAGCTATTGTCATGACCCTGGCATCGTCGGCGGCGGCGTGGTCGTCCGGTTAAGGTTTTTTGTTCAGCTCAGCTTTTTTTCTATTTTCTATCAGTCGAGCATCTGTATCATACGCGCTCTTGTTTTTAGATGCCATCTGCTGCAAAGGCATCCGAAAATATATGTTTGTGGAAAATGGTTAAAGAGACATATCTCCTGTTACAGTTTACCTTGAAAATCAAGGCATTAAATGCTATCTTTAACACTTTTTTTGGTTTGATATTTTTATAGTCATCAGCAATGAAAACATTTGAGGATAATTGCAACATGGAAAATGTGAGGTTTTATCATAGATTCAGAGTTCATAATCTCATGGTAAAAGAGAAAGGAAATTACTCATTATGGCTATTTTCTCATTTTCCCCACTAGTTTCAATATTTGTCTGCTGCAGAGGCATCTAAAGTCGTCTGTAATAGTGTATATAGTTTATTGATACAATACAAGGGAGATATTTGATAGGTAGATGAATTTAAAAAAGAAGAAAAATGTAAGTGTGGGCTATATCAAGTCTCTTGTACTCATGGTACTTTGAATTCTATCTTTGAAGGTACTGGACTCCTACCATACGACCTTGCGACCTTTGATGAAAGGTGAACTCTTCAAGGATGCACCAAATGCTAGATTGTGAATACATACAATACCCAGACAAAAGTATATCTACATAACAAGGCATCATTCAGTACCAGGTTGAAAGTGTATCTACCAAACAATGCTAGATTGTGAATAAATGCTTAAAACAAAAGTGTATCTACAAAACAAGGCATCTTACAGTATTGGGTCAAAAGTGCAAAACAATTCATGGTGCTTAGGCATCTTCTTAACCCTTTATGACACCTTTGCAGAAGACAACTTTAGAAAGCATTTTTGCAAGACAACTTTAGAAATCATTGTTGCAAGACAACTTTGGAAATCATTGTTGCAAGACAACTTTAGAAAGCATTATTGCAAGACAACTTTAGAAATCAGTGTTGCAAGATGTGAAACCGCTCATTATGTGTTCAACTCTACTCAATATTTGTTCTTTCATTGAAAGAGGGTTTCCATAGTTTTTGCCTTTTATTTTCAAAGTCATCTGTTGCAGATTTGTTGTATGTGGAAACTGAACCCTTTACCTGCTATGGATGATATCGAGGGCTTGGCGTGAAACAGTTGTAACTAAAATACGTATTTTTTTACCAAGGTTAATCACCTCGCTATAAAGTCTTTATAAGCCTTAAATTATTATTCTTAGTAAACAATGGAAATTTAGGTGCCATTGCTCGTTCTGAGCAACAGCACCTAAATTTGAATTGTTTACAAATGAGTCAAAATTGCCCCTAAACCAGTGTTTTCAAAATAGGTTTTTAGTTACAACCGTTTCACAACAAGCCCTCGATATATAAGTAAATGTATGGTTCTGCAGCAGATGATATATATGTAAACAAAAGCTGTGATAATATCACCAACTAATAGTATAAAATAATCACTAGAATTCAATAATAACAATAACCTTGTTCTTCACAATCACAGCATTGTCTTTTCTGAAGTCCAAAAACTACTAGGCATACAGGTTGACCATAATCTCAACTGGATAATCCAAGTTGAAAAAGTAGTAAAAAAATGCAATCCTCATATTGATTATTGTTGTACAATTTGGGGTAACTGTAGTGATAAACTTTTAAACAATATATATAAATTCCAAAAAAGAGCTGCATGAACTATCCTAGACAAGACATATGACACACCAAGTGAGGAACTCTTTCAGGAACTTAAATGAATGAAATTTCAAGATCGAATTACATACAAAAAGGCTATACTTTTGTACAAATCCCTTAAAAAAGAATTTACAGAATATATGACTAATCTATTCACATCATCAACCAATACAAATTTAAGATCTGCCGCCCAGTATACACTTAGCATTCCTAAACCTAGAATAGAATTTTATAGAAAATCTTTGACCTACTCAGGACCAACAATATGGAACCACTACATATCAGGAACTGTGAAAATTTAAAGAAATTTAAATTAACATATCTTTCCTGGTGGCATAGTGGTGAAAATATTTTACTTGATTAAATTCTTGCCCATAAAAGTGCTGGTTTCTTTTAAGGCAACAATTTTCTATATGAATATGTGCAATGATACCTGATATAATATTATATGTCAATATTTGTAAATGTTTTTTAACAGAGTCCCACAGGGAAGACTGGGCATGTCCAACTGTGCAGCCTCCATAAATAAAGTCTTTTTTATTATTATTATTATGTAAATGTATGTATCTGCAGCAGATGATATATATGTAAATGTATGCATCTGCAGCAGATGATATATATGTAAATGTACGTATCTGCAGCAGATTATATATATGTAAATGTATGTTTCTGAAGCAGATGATATATATGTAAATGTATGTTTCTGAAGCAGATGATATATATGTAAATGTATGTATCTGCAGCAGATGATATATATGTAAATGTATGTTTCTGCAACAGATGATATATATGTTAATGTATGTTTCTGCAGCAGATGATATATATGTAAATGTATGTTTCTGCAGCAGATGATATATATGTAAATGTATGTTTCTGCAGCAGATGATATATATGTAAATGTATGTTTCTGCAGCAGGGGATATATATGTTAATGTATGTTTCTGCAGCAGATGATATATATGTAAATGTATGTATCTGCAGCAGACATCTTCTGAAAACAGTGTGGACACAAGAATCATGGTAATAAAAGATATGCACTTTTTTCAACTCTGTAAAGAGAATCATCCTTATCTAATTTTCCACATATTGCATTTCATTTCTCACAATGTTTTCAAAGCAGAAAGCGGTACGTATATCATATTGGGTTAATGGTTAAGTTTGAAATGTTATCTGTGATAGTGTGCATTATTAGTTCAGAAACAAGTATGTGAATTAAGAGGAAAAACAGAAGGAATCGGACAAGCAATGAAAGTTACAAAACTAACAACATAAGGAGAAACCTGGTTTGTCAGTCTAAGTTCAAGTTTTTATAGCGGTGCATTTTGGGTTTAAAGTATAAAATCTTCTTTTCGCTTGATACCTTTCACATCCCTACAGTAAGGGGTCTCTAGCCTACTACAGAGGAACTTAGAAAAATCATTTTCCAAAGTTGTACAGTTATGCCTACATTACATTTTTACTTTAACCCGTTTCCAAATACAACAAATCTGCATCAGACGACTTTGAGAACATCTAGGCAAAAACACGGAAAAGCTCTATAAATGGTGGTACAATTACTAAAAAGAGCAATTTCTTCTTTTGCCACATTTGTTTTCAAAAGTCCAGATAGTAACGTAATAGACCTAAAAGCAGACATGCCAGATTGTCGACGTACACAATGTGACCTCCGAGTCCATATGATGTTTCTTTTATCCCACACACAGTGAATACGTTATTAACTCTTTTTCACATACAGACGCTCTCTCACTTCTTTGCAGGAGGCGACTTTAAAAAACACCTCATAGTGGCAAACTTTTTGTCACAATGTGTTTCCTATTTTTGACTAGATGTCTTCAAAGTGGTCTGCTGCAGATTTGTTATATGTGGGAAATGTTTAAATAATGGTGACTTGCATACACGATGCAGTCAAAATCGATAAACAATGAGAATGATGCATTGACATTATTCAGAGAAGTAATTTTTAGAATTCCAATCCTAATACAAAAAGCGTATGACCGGGCGGGGCAAAGGTTGCCTCACTGCCTCCAAATCTGGATATCTGCAAAACTGAAGGTATACTTGATAATATTAATTCAAAGTTTGCTGTATGAAGTTTTGCATTTCCTATTCCGATTGTCAAAGCTAAGTCAAAATAGTATTTATCGTTTAAGGCGAGATGATCAGATTGGTAACACTTGGATGTTATCAAAAATATTTATTACATATATATATGTATATTTATGTTGTTAGATACATTATTATGTTATGTATTTTATTAAACTAGTGCGTAAAAAAAGTCGATGCAAGACACCTCCGTTTGTTGCTTGAGTGTAGATAATGATAAGTTAGTATATTGTACACTATTGTACTACAGAGTCATGACATATGATATGATAATTCATATTGACCGAGGCGGTAACTGATGTTAATATGACTTTTAGGCAATGAATATCAGATCATATCAGTCCACAGTTGTTTTATTATTTGGTCAAACAGTATTTAATTGTTGATCTTGCCTCCAAGCAAATACTTCTTCTATATTTTTCATTTCTTTAAAGACACGAAAACTGCAATTTTGCGGACTTGTTCCTCAAAATTGAGCGAGATGTGGTCACTTACTTTATGTTTTACACTTGACATAATTACTACGACTATATATCAGTCATGGTACTCGATGAATCTCTTTAAAACAAGACCTAGCCTCCACTGCAGCTCCTATATATCTGATGACTGCCGAGTGCATGTCAACACAGATTGACCCTTGAGTCAGTCAATCAAACTGTCGCCTGCAAAATCGTGATTTAACAACAGGGAATATAGCCTATATAAGTAATCGAAATAGAAAAGCGTGAGTGTCCACTAAGTGCTCTGATGTATAATATTGTGCGATTTCATTGGACAGAAAAACAATCACGCACCTGTTCATGAATATTTAAATATATAGGGTCAATTCGAGACGACCTATTATGCGATATCGTCAGATTCAATTAACGCAAAGCGAAATATTTTGGACTTAATTTCAATGAGATGGGCCGATGTAGTTGATTCTTCGCCGATGACGTTCTTGACTAATCAGAGAGCGTTTATATTTAGATAAATGAAAATTCATTGGAGCCGTGAGATTCATCAACGTTTTCAGCTTTACTATTGAACTTGATATAAACCCAACAGGAACTCTCTACAAACCATGTTTACCGCGCCGTTTCTAACATACCAAAAATCAGCTGAAGGAAATCTCTTTAAATGAAAGTGCATTGATGGAATAAGAGTTTAATGCATTGTGGTAATCTTATTTGAAACTTCTGTTTGCATCAATATTTTCAAAGGTCGTCTGCTGCTGATGTCTCAAAAAGCGCCTGCATGTGAGAAAAGGTGATGCTGTTGTGATGTTCAATTCGTACATGGAACGACTTGACACGATGTGTTTACACTTTCCAACATACAACACATTTTCAACAGACGACTTGGAATTCATAAATATGAAATAATGTATATATGAAAATATAATTATTATTACGGTTGAAATATTTTTGGCAAAAATGGGAAATTGCTCATCATGAGCAATATCTCCTTTTACCGCAACGTTTTCAAAGGTCATCTACTGCAGACGCGTCTGTATGTGGGAAAGATTTAACCCTTTCCCTCATACGACAATTATACAGCAGACGACTTTGAACATATTTTGTCAAAAAATAGAAAATCTCTTTAATTGAATGGATAACCTATGACTTAAAGTGGAAAACATTGTGGCAAAAGGAGAAATTGCTCGTTTTGAGCAATTTCTTCTTTTGTCACTATGTTTTCAAAACGCTGTCTGTTGCTGAGGCGTCAGAAAGCGTCTAAATGAGGGAAAGGGTTAATTAAAAATAAACGTTACCAGCCTACATCTCGTAACAAATAACGCCAGTTTCAAATCAAGTCCTCCTCTATCGACAACACTTGTAACAAGTGCACGACCTTTTATAGTGGTATGAAAATCACATCTAATCGTCCATAACAGTAAGTGGTGTCCATTATCACAGATTGACATTTTACCCTTTCCCACATACAGCAAATCTGAAGCAGATGACTATGAAAACATGTAGGTCAAAACACTGAAAATCTCTATTAATGAAGGTTTAATTTCTGAAAAAAAATTGAAAATATTGTGGCAAAAGGAGAAATTGCAGGTTTTAAGCAATGTCTCCTTTTGTCAAAATACTTTCAAATGTCGTCTGCTGTAGAAGCGTCTATATGTGGGAAAGTGTTAAGGCTTCAACCATTTCCCGCGCGCAGACGTTTTTACACATCTGTAGCAGACGATTTTTGACAAAATGAGTAATTGATCCTAAAATGTTTTGTACTATATTATAACATTGTACTTTCATTTAGAGGTTTTTTTTTCCGTATATCACCCGTACCTTTTTAAAGTCATATATCTTTGACTCATGTCACACGAAGCCAACATTCGGAGATTTAAAAAAATATATATTAAACTTACGACTAAATCGCAGCAGACTACAAGATGTAACCAAGGGATGAAATTTAACCGTTGTCCTGTTTTGGTTAATAAAGGGAAGTTTGCTTCTGAACAATTCGACGTTTGACAAAAGTCAATGCGACATTCGTCTTCCACCAATGGGCGAAGTCTATGTGGAAAAGCAGCCAGTTGCTTGGGAAGATTGTTGTGTGGAGTACTGGTGTGAGAAAACCAGGAAATACGTGTGTAGGTGAACTGGCCGATGTGATATGACAGAAATTGTTAAAAACGGCGTTAAACCCCAATCAATCAATTCTGAACAATTAAACTGTTTAAGTTTGATACGTGTAGGCCTACATGGTCGATATTTTTGTAGGGGACAAGTGGAAGAATTAAAGATCAAGCACCTCATTTTATAACATATGTTGGTAAAAAATAATGAATAATTGATTTGTTGACACGGTTGTTACATGTGTACCGTACATGGAATATAATGTATACAATTCACGTGTGTTTGTCTACTCCTGCAGCAGAGTTACTCCCTTTGTCACAACGTGTTTAAATGTCGTCTGCTTTAGATGCGTGAAAGTGCGTCTGCATGTGGGAATTGTTTAAAGTTCACTAGATATGGCTCACGAACTAAATGGAGTAGAGGATCAATTGAGCCGTTCCTGTGGATTTTCTGTTTCAGGAATAACTACTCTATATATCTATCCCCCTAAGACGGAATGTGTCGGCCGGATCAGTCTGCGCGGACAGCGCAGGCTGATCTGGTCGATACATTACGCATATGTATATCGCCGCAGCTGCATTTTGGGGGCATTTTGAGAAAAAATGTGTAGGCACGTGCCTACAGTGCCTAAAGGGAGCTACGCCCCTGTCATTTTATAACATATTATGTTGGTAAAAAATAAGGAATAATTGATTTGTTGACACGGGTGTTACATGTGTACCGTACATGTAATATAATGTATACAATTCACGTGTTTTTGTCTTTTTGGCCAAGAATACTCCTGCAGCAGAATGTCTCCCTTTGTCACAACGTGTTTAAATGTCGTCTGCTTTAGATGCGTGAAAGTGCGTCTGCATGTGGGAATTGTTTAAAGTTCACTAGATATGGCTCACGTACTAAATGGAGTAGAGGATCAATTGAGCCGTTCCATGAGAAAACCAA
This sequence comes from Serripes groenlandicus, assembly GCA_031761405.1. Lineage (NCBI taxonomy): Eukaryota > Metazoa > Mollusca > Bivalvia > Cardiida > Cardiidae > Serripes > Serripes groenlandicus. The sequence continues at coordinate 9,266,693 of JASEVX010000013.1, forward strand.
CATGATGGACTCTGCGTAATGTATCGACCCAGATCAGCCCGCGCAGTCTAATCTGAAACAGAAAATCTACAGGAGGCGATACATGTCTGTCCGGGTTAGCCTGCGTGGCATGCTTATGCTGATCCGGGTCGATATTTTACGCAGAGTCCACAATATTGGTTTTCTCGTGGGACGGCTCAATTGACAGCCCGTACACGCGTTAATTTGTAACTTCCGTCCTGTCATCAAAACTTGACATTTGGTTGACTCGGTTCTAAAAAGACGTAGTTACATCTGATTTAAATTATAGAGATACATCTCTATGGGACTAACCCATCCATGTTACTGTCTGTTTTAGTGTTTTACACTTACCTTGGTACAACCGATCATTGTCGCTCGTGCAGAAAGCCACATTTAAAATACACATTGAAACAGCTTAAAATGAGCAATCTCTCATTTTGCCACAATGTTTTCAACTTATTTAACATATGTAAACACAGAATTGTTCCAGATTGCCCAGAGGTAGCCTGTAATGAATATATCATGACATGTAAATACTTTTTCAAAATTTGAGCCGTTCCACGAGAAAACCAATATTACAAGTTGAAAAAACACCTGCATCAAACGAAAGAGCAGTGGCTATGTTAGAACTATTATTTGTGTTACAGTCATATACGGAAAAAACATATGAGCCGTCTCACGAGAAAACCGGGGGGGGGGGGGGGGGGGGGGGGGGGGGGGAATAGAGGAATAAAGTAATTATTATTATTATTATTATTATTATTAAGGCTCACGAACTAAATGGAGTAGAGGATCAATTGAGCCGTTCCATGAGAAAACCAACATGATGGACTCTGCGTAATGTATCGACCCTGATCAGCCCTCGCAGTCTAATCTGAAACAGAAAATCTAACGGAGGCGAAAGTGTCTGTCCGGGTTAGCCTCTGCGACATGCTTAGGCTGATCCGGGTCGATACTTTACGCAGAGTCCACAATGTTGGTTTTCTCGGTATTAGGCTCATATATAAAAAAGAGAAGTACATCAATGACCTAATGCATAGGAAAAATGTAAAAACTAGCTTGTGTGAAAAAAATAGATCCAGATTAACCTGTGCATCCGCACAATCTGATCAAGATATACACTTTTCACATATTACTTACGCCAACTTGTTAGAAACTTCTGTCAACTTGCGTATGTTCTTATAAGATGGACTGATATGAACGTACACTGTTCAGAAATGCCAACGTGTTCGTTTTTCTCATGCTCTGGCTCATTTGTTAGTGTAACCTCTTCTCATATGAAAGTATGTCACACAGTCATTTCTAGATATTGGTATCGTGCATATAGATCATCAGTGAGAAGTGCACTAAAGAGCTCGTTCGTAGGAAAAGGTACAAGTTGGCTTGCGTAAACAATATATCTCCAGATTAACCTTTGCAACCGCACAATCTGACCAAGATCTACATTGTTCACATACTACAGTACAGCTCACGCGGAAAACGCATCGTCCGCGAGCCACCGCGGACAAATCTCAACGCGGACAAATATTTTGGTCCGCGAAGGTGGGTGGAATTCCACCCATCACCGCGATTTGTTTTTATGTCCATCGCGGACGCAACAAGATAACCCCAGGGGGTTGATAAAACCGATCATCGTGGAGTTGCGGTGGAACCATCGCGGAATCGCGGTGATATTTTTTTGAATAGATAAGCTTTTTCTCGCCGTTTTGCTGGGAGTTTTTTTTTAATTTTTAATTTTTATTTCATTACAGTACTAATAAATGTTGTTGAAGAGGATAATGATTATAAATCAGTACTAACTATAAAGCAACATATATGCGTAACAACTTAATTCATTAAAATTTGTCAATACAATTCCCCTAAACTTGATGTATTCTGTAAACGATACAACTACGTGATAATAAAACTGTTAATTCTGCCTGAAAGATGTGTAGCTTACTTTAAATCTCACTAATAAATGCCGTAATTCCATTGTCAATCACCACAATTACCAATGCATTGTTCATTCTTAATCGCCTATAAATTATTTCTTTAAAACCTGTTTCAAAGTCGGCTGAATAACAAAAACAAACTTTGCACACAAAGAAGTGTGAAGCGCCCATGTTAGTCCCGGATTTAATTAAACAACCAAAAACTAATAAATAAATAAATAAATAAAAAAAGTCTCATTAATTGGCATGTTTTACTCATAAAAATACTTGTAAATTAAGGTGACGCAAACAAATTAAATTTGTTTCTCTCATCTATACATGTTTTCATACAAATTAAGCAATTATTTTCGGGGGCGGACACTTAAATCCATTACGCTATATAATCTGATTTGATGACGATTTACTCTTGTCTTCAACTTGCGTATGTCAATTGAAATTCAGTGTTCACATTTAAAAGGGATATTTTGTGCGCTAGTCAAAAAAAGTCGTGTCAGGCGTATTGTTGTTTATGTGTTTGGATTAGCACGCACGCTGATAAACCACTTCTACATATAAGCCTGTATTTTTTTAAACTAATTGACGTTACTGAGCTTTACGACAAGTTGCTTCATAATAAAGTGCAATACGAAACTTGACTTTATCGTAAACAAACATAATCTTCCACTGTTTTTCGAATAATTTGCTGAAATGGAATGAATTTTAGCAAGTTGTGTCATAAAATAATCGCAATTCGTCAATAAACGTGTACATGTACATAATCGGGAAAAAACAACTTTTTAATAAAAGTATAACATTTTTACAGGTAAATATTGCGGTGGAATCGCGGTGATTTCAAAATAGATAAGAATAGATAAGAAGCTCGAATCGACGACATGTCAATCGCGGTGATATAATTAGCCCGTAGGCGGTATTGCGGTGATCATATAGGTTGAATTGCGGTGATTATCCGCGATGAAAAATATTTGTCCATCGTGGGATCGCGGAAAACGCGTTTTCCGCGTGAGCTGTACTGTACTTACACCAACGTATTAGGAGCTTCTGCCTTATAAGACAGAGCAGATGGACAGACTGATCTGAACGTACACTGTCCGGAAATGCCAACGTGTACGTTTTTCTCATGCACTGGCTCATCTGTCCGTAGTCACCTTTTTCATTTGAAAGTATGACACACGGTCAATGAGGAGACGAAGACAATGGTCGGTTTTCATTAGGTCAGGTCATACGAGGTTGTTCAAAAGGTTTTGTCACTGCTCGAAATTCGTACTATTATCTTTTTTTTTAACCCTTTCCCTCATATAGACGCTTTCTGACGCCTCTGCAGCAGACGGCTTTTTGAAAACATAGTGGCAAAAGAAGAAATTGCCCAAAACGAGCAATTTCTCCTTTTGCCACAATGTTTTCCACTTTTAGTCATAGGTTATCCATTCAATTATAGAGATTTTCTATTTTTTGACAAAACATGTTCAATGTCGTCTGCTGCAGAATTGTCGTATGAGGGAAAGGGTTAAAGACTGCGGTTAACGTTTTCCCACATACAAACGCATCTGCAGCAAAACGCCTTTGAAAACATTTTGGCCATAGGAAGAAGAGCAATTTCTTATTTTGTCATAATATTTTTAAATTTATTAAATATAATTCTGCATAGAGTTCCAATATTTTGCCTAGATATTTACAAAGTCGTCTGCTTTAGATTTGATATGTGTTTGGAACGGTTAATTTTAGCTGCAACGCAACTGTTCAGCCTTTCAAATCTACGTATGAAAACATTTTTCGTAATTATGAATATATTCAAGATTCAAGAGATTTCAAGTTTCTAGTTTCATACATATGAATAATATAATATATGATACAAAGATCAAGTGCACATTGTTAATTCGACAACTATATTCTAACAATATATATAAATGAGGATGAACATATATGGAAATGTAAGAAATATATGTGAATATTTATATATATAATCTTTATTTCCCTCCAATATATGAAGATCATACAAAGATGAACACTATGATAAACAAACACAAAGGAACACAAAGGAAAAGCTATACACCAAAATAAGATATCTCTTTAAATTACCATACTTATATCAAAGCCAATGCCTATCATCGGATAGAAAAGGTTGAAAACATCTCTAGAACAAAATAAGTGCATGGAAGAAGAGTTCAAAGTGAGTTTATATACTTCAGGTGTAAGAATTGCAGGAAATGAGAAGGTTCTTATTGATAAATGCATCCTCATCTGCAATCCTTACACAATATAATGACACAAATAATGTGGCAGCATTCCTGATGTGGTACAGGATGAGTATATATCAAATACAAATGCTTATCTATCCCCTCAAAAGCAGAATCCAGTTATAACCACACTCCTCAAATAACTCCTTTATTTGATAAGTGTAGGCAAGAAGAATGCAGTAGATGAGAGGCGAAAGACAGACATATGCCCACTTTCCAAAAGAGAACCCCATAAAGAACACTCTCAAGAAACGAAATTAAAACCGAGGCACTCTAAAGAGTTCTAACAGCTAACGTATATACATAGGAATGACACTATAAATCGAGGGCTTGGCGAGAAACAGTTGTAACTAAAATTGGTATTTTTTTTACCAAGGTTAATCACCTGGCCATAAAGTCTTTATAAGCATTAAATCAATTTTCTTGGTAAACAATGGAAAGTTAGGTGTCATTGCTCGTTCTGAGCAATGGCACCTAAATTTGCATTATTTACAAAATGGTCAAACTTGCCCCTAAACCAAAATAGGTTTTTAGTTACAACCGTTTCACGCCAAGCCCTCGATATACATGGAGAACCATGCAATAAACAGGTGTATATGTAACTGCATATCCCTACTCGATACATAGTACAAAACAAAATTGACAATATAAGTTCCCTAATGTACATAATTGACAAAGTTACATATGGTACCTGTAACAATTCCATGCGTCATGGAGAAACGATGCAACCACATTAAAAAAACATCGCAGGATTCCAACAACCCTTTATGAACTGGTTCATTGTCATGGATAATACGAATGAACTTTAGTTTGGTTTTGGGGAGAAATTTAATATAAAATGTTGCTGTAGCTGCTGACATTTGGAAAATAAGACCGTGTGGGGAAAATGCATATACTTAACATGTCATTAGCGGTTTAGTCCATTTTGCATGAACGGATGTCGATGCATCTTAATTTATTTGTCAATCATCTATTTAAAACTTTTCTTTTCCTTTAAAAATAATTTCAGAACATCCCTCGTCCGAAAGACGAACTTTGGTACTAAACAACTGAAATGACAATGATTTCAGAACAGCCCTCGTCCGAAAGACGAACTTTGGTACTAAAACAACTGAAATGACAATGATTTCAAAACATCCCTCGTCCGAAAGACGAACTTTGGTACTAAAACAACTGAAATGACAATGATTCCAGAACTACCCTCGTCCGAAAGACGAACTTTGATACTAAAACAACTGAAATGACAATGATTTCAGAACAACCCTCGTCCGAAAGACGAACTTTGGTACTAAACAACTGAAATGACAATGATTTCTGAACATCCCTCGTCCGAAAGACGAACTTTGATACTAAAACAACTGAAAAGACAATGATTTCAGAACAACCCTCGTCCGAAAGACGAATTTTGGTACTAAACAACTGAAATGACAATGATTTCAGAACATCCCTCGTCCGAAAGACGAGCTTTGATACTAAAACAACTGAAAAGACAATGATTTCAGAACAGCCCTCGTCCGAAAGACGAACTTTGGTACTAAACAACTGAAATGACAATGATTTCAGACCAACTCTCGTCCGAAAGACGCACTTTGGGACTAACGACGAAAATGACGACTTAGGAAACACGTTGTGACGATGTGCATATAGAGTAAAGGGTGTTCAATACAAGCATATTCTTTTGGAATTTCCAAACGCTACATGATACTGCCAAATTTAGCTTTCTCAACATATTTCCATAAAACAGATGATCAGGATTACATGTATTATATCGTAAGATTTATCAACGGTTTAGCAAAACCAACTTGAGTCCTAAAAAGTAAAACAAATATGTGCATATCCTTTCAGAATGTTTCCATTATAATCAGGCAAGAGAGCGGTTGCTTAACAATATATCCCAATCTTTTGGAAGGGACAATGCTATGTACCTAATAAGATTGGGAAACTATGAATTTGCTTGTGCACTACTAGGAACGTTTCATTGTGCAGAACTGTGGGGTTTTACAAATGTGTATTCACATTCGTAAGAACTACCGTATCAGCATATGAATTGCAATACAAAGGTACTGTATCACAACCAGTACTTGAATAATTAAACATCGCACTCGTCATCTCGCTATGATCTAACAGTACATTGTTTTCATTGTATCATATTGTGCATGTATATAGTTTATCTTGATGTTAATCAATCTCCCACGAGGAGGATGAATGAATAAATAAAAATAAATAAATAACTTGAATTCGTAAAAGGCAATAATGCACTTCACTTCTAAATCTAGTTTGTATCATGACCTAATTTCCGTCTTGACAATGACAATGACAATGGTGTGACTAAACAAACTGGAATCACTCGAACCATAACAAGTCGCGTACCCTTTCCCACATACAACAAATCTCAAGCAGACGACTTTAAAAACATAGTGATACAAACATGACAAATCTCTATAAAAGATAGCATCATTGTTAAATAAAGTTGAAAACATTGTGGCTAAAGGAGAAATTGCTCATCATGAGCAATTTCACCTTTGGCCACAATGTTTTCAAAAGTCGTCTGCTGCTATTGCGTCAAAATGCGTCTGCTGGTGGGAAAGGGTTAAGTTATGACATTGTTCGTTGTAAGTTATTTCTTATTTTCCAACATTGCTATTGAAAGTCATCTGCAGTTGAATGCTCAGAAATAGCACATGCATTTTGGCGCATTTGTGGCAAACGTTTTGACAATAATATACATGTACACGGAATTTTTTCATATAAACATTTTTCACATTTGGTTTAAATGCTTCCAATGGATAAAATACACACAACGAGTTCAATAATGTGTATGGAGATTTAATTGAAAATGAGTAAGTAGATGTCTCGTAAATTAAGGAGATTACCTACATCGCCATTAAAACGAAAAGGAATAAGTTTATATCTCGTTAATTGGAATATTACTGTTCCTCGCCATTCCAACGAAAGAAAGGGAAGAAGGAGAAACCTCGCCTTTTAAACAGAAAGGAATAATGTGATAGCTCGAAATTTGAACACAAGGGAGCGAGGAGATAACTCGCCATTTAAACAAAAAGGAACCAATGCGGTTAGTAGAGCGGTAAACTAAATAATAGAATAGCGACACGCGCTATTATGGACAAATATTCATGCAGCTATAAGCGAATTTCTAAAAGAGCTCCAAGATATAATTGCAATTTGTGTGATGGTGAAATGTTCCATTGGATTTCAGGCGTGATGTTAAAGGCTTTGCGGACAAGACTATTCTAGCCTTGTATATGTTCACATAAATCTACATCCTCGGTACCCAGGCTATTCATAACACATATGATACCCTGGGCAAATTGGCTAGCGAAACTTCGTAAAGCGTGCACCTCGATTTTCTCCGTAACTACGAGGGGTGTTCGGAAAGTGTCGGGACAAGTGCCGTAACATATTTTTTTTAAATATGCGTACACAATTCTTTCAACATACATAGCTCTATATAACTAGCGTCTTATTTTTAATTTTGTAATTTTGCTTTTGAAAATGAATAAATGGTATATAAAGCTATGTATGTTTAAAGAATTGTGTTCAATTATAAAAAAATAAGAATGTTAAGGCACGTGTCCCGATATTTTCCGAACACCCCTCGTACACTGTTATTACTGTACATCGCCTGAAATTTGTAGCATGCAACCAATCAAGCGGCTGGATTTCACCTCATGAATTATTCATGACTACGAAGTTTCGCTAGCCAATTTGCCCAGGGTATCATATATGTTATGAATAGCCTGGGTTCCGAGGATGTTAAATCTAGTGATGGGTGAACTACTTAAAAACACACGAACAACACATACATGTAACTCGTAAGTACGAACAACTGATTGGCAAGCGGTTAACACTTTATACAGCGAAATGGAAATATTTTGTCAGGAGTTTTCCACGTAATTTCTTGTGAAGGCATTTCTTTATAAACGATATTAAAGATGGCACATTTAGAGTGGAAAATAAAGAGATATTTAGACAACATGAACGCCGATACTGACGTTACCGACGCTGACGTTACCGAAGGTGATGTTATTGAACAGCTGAACCACGAGGAGGTTCATCTACAGACACCATTGTTGGTGTATTTGTTTCTGATAATCATCACGGGAATCCTAGGTAACGGACTGGTGTGTTATATCTACAGAACCAAATACGACATGTCAAGTTCCAGATGGTTTATCTTCTTTCTCGGAGCTGTGGACTTGATCCTTTGTAGCATCGTCATACCATGTGAGGTGGCTACAACGTTCCAACAATATAATTTTAAAAACGCGATATTCTGTAAGATGTCAGTGTTTCTTAATTTATGGTCACTTTTATCCTTGGGGTTTACTTTGGTAATTGTGTCCATTGATCGATACAGAAAGGTGTGCAAACCCCTGGGATGGCAGATCAATTTCGAGAAGGCGAGACTTCTCTGTGCGGGTGCTATACTGGTGGCCGGTCTTCTGGCCCTGCCTGTATTTGGAGTCTATGGAATATATAACATTGAATTTGACACATACAATATCACCGCGTATAAGTGTTCGTTTAAAACTTCCCAAGACTCGCACTTCGCGTTCTTGTACGTTTTATTTGGAGTGGGACTCTTCATCGGAGCACTTATTACTATGTCCGTGCTTTATTGCTTCATCGGCTCTGTAATAAAGCAGCAACTCAATAGAAAAAACATGAAACACCAAGTACGTCTCAGTGCTTCAATGGCGCCGAGAAATAGAATAAACACATTAAGCAAACCGACTGGCAATCAGCGTCAGACGAAAATCGTTCGATTCAAAACAACGGAACCGGAAGAGAAAAGTGTTCAATTCGTGCCGCCTCAGAGACACGAGAGTACTATCTCAAATGAAACGGATGAATACTCGATAAACAACATGTCCGACGAGGGTACGGATGACTTCAAATTCCCTGTGATGCAGAGAAAACGTGAAAAGACGAAATCACGCCGAGTACGAAGCGCTCGGGCAAGAAAAGCAACGTTCAGCATGTTTCTAATTTCCATGGCATTCGTGGTCAGTTATCTCCCTTTTCTGTGTCTGTTGATGGTAAGAAGTTTGAATAAAGGTTTCGATGAATCTTTATCAGACAAGGGTCGGGCTGTGTACAAGTTTTTTCTTCGATCATACTTCTTAAACTGTGCTATAAACCCGTTTATTTATGGAATGTCTGATTCCCGGTTTCGTGACAGCTGCAAGGCAATTATTCAAGCAATCTTTGGCAACTGTATTACACATGTCATGAACTTAAAGTGTAGGTCGAAAGGAGAGGGTAACCTAAAGATTTAGAAAGTAAGGTCATCTGTAGTAGGTCTGAAACAACTAACACATTTTTTTTTACTTTTAACACTGTATTTTGATCGTGTTGATCATATGATTTTTAAAGGCTTCTACGGATTCCTCAAATTTCCCTTTACCCTTTCACACATACAAAACATTCTACAGCAGACGATTTTGAAAACATAATGACAAGAACCTGAAAAATCTCCATAAAAGATAGCTTAATTGTTAAATAAAGTTTAAAACATTGTGGACAAAGGAGAATGATGAGCCGAAAAAGTCGTCTGCTACTATTGCATTAAAATGCGTCTGCAGGTGGGAAAGAGTTAATCTATACAATAAATATCTTGCAATGCTTCAAACGCTGCCTTTTATTAAACCGTATTTCTATAACTTTCCGGAATCTTTTTCAATATGCGGACGAGTCGAAGTCTTGAAAACATTGTGACGAAAGGAAAATTCTTTCAGAGTGTGCAAGGTCTCCTTTTGTCACTACATTTTCAACTCTCTCTTTTTTGAGATAACTTATATTATATTTGTCCAACTCTTTCAATATTTATTCTTTCATTTTTACTTTTCAAAGTCGATTCCTGCATACTTGGTATCTGGTAAAAGGGTGATAATTAAGTTTAATCCTTTCCCTCATACGACAATTCTGCAGCAGACGACTTTGAACATATTTTGACAAAAAATAGAAAATCTCTATAATTGAATGGATAACCTATGACTAAAAGTGGAAAACATTGTGGCAAAAGGAGAAATTGCTCGTTTTGAGCAATTTCTTCTTTTGTCACTATGTTTTTTCGAAAAGCCGTCTGCTGCAGCAGAAGCGTCAGAAAGTGTCTATATGAGGGAAAGCAGCGATACTCTCGTTTTAGAATAGTGCCAAATATTTAAGACTGAATTGCGAATGCAACTATAAGCAAAAGTCAAATAAGTAAATAAATTCCACTTATTCTTGGTAACCAAATAAAATAACAAGGCTCTGAATATGTAAATATCATATTTAAGTGTACTCAATTATTAGGATATCACTACGCAATTATATACACACTTTTGTAAATACTGCAACTACGATTTGTAAATTGTAAATTTCCCTCTATTAAAAGAAATTCATATATGTCAAAGTAGATTTGTTTGTGATATTTTAATAGCATTTTTACCACTTTCAGATGCATTTGCAGCAGACAACTTTTGAATACATTGTGACAAAAGGATACATTGCTCATATAGAGAGCAATATTATACGCATGATTTTGTCTCAGTTTCCAATGGGTTTGAGCTTATATAATTCCAATCATAAACATTTTCATACGTGTGAGGGGGACCACTCATTAAAACTAAAATGGACTGATCCTTTTTAGAAGGAATTCATTGCTGATAGTAGAAATAAAATGTGCAAGCTTTTAAGACTAGTGTCGGTCAAGGTAAGACAATGAATTTCAGTTTAAGTATGTAGAAACTGATAGCAAATGCAGTACATACAGGATTTGTTTTCGGGTTGGATAATAAAAGTGGACAGTTCCAATATATCACACATCATGACGGTTGACATACTAATGTACTTGACAAATGCAAAAATTGCTGCAAAATGCAGCAAAAAAAGGTTGCGAGGTTGAGCGAAACAGTCTTTGGATGAAATATATTCGATTCGCTTATTCCATATACGAACGCATATTGACATATGTGCTGTAGACGTCTTTTAAAACATTGTGGCAAAAGGAGAAACGTTTCGTTATGAGCAATTTCTTCTTTTAGTGCAATGCTTTTTTTATTATACTATCATTTATATCAATTTCAAATCTAGATCTATTTGCATAGATGTTTCCAAAATCGTCTGTTGTCGAGTTTATTAATACATGTAGTACATAGATTATCGAAGTTGATGAGTTATTGAACAAATGCATTTGTTTCAGACATAACCGATGTGATCGTTCTAAAGTCAGACTGTCCCGCTTAGTGAGCGACTGTGTTAACCCACATCCAAAAAGAGCTCTCTGGATAACTATAGATTTGTAAATTCTATAACTTGTCAAAGGATTTTATCCATGCCTCTGTATCCTCCTTAATTAACCCAAAAAATGTACAACGTCACTTTCAATCAATGTGTTTTACTGACGTGTGGAATTTGAGTATTTGCTACAGATTAAACCTAAATGCACAAACTCCTCTTTTTCTGGAATTTCCAAAACCCAACCGACAAAGCCAGAGAACAACGTGAATATGACCGTTTAGACTCATTAAATGTTACAACGGCACATCTTACTAGCATTATACTGGTACCGCCAAAGACATGAATATTGATAGCAAATATTAATCATGTTTTGTAAAGCTTTACTAGATGAAGATAAAAGGGTCATGTCGTCTGCAAATGACGGGGAACACAAACTAGACCCTTCAACTTGAAACCCTAAATTGCTGTTTACTAGCTGTTCTATAAGGAAATTAATGTAAACAAGATATACAAATGGTGACCAGACCTGCCGGGTACCTTGTAAAATCGGGAACCAGTCAGAGTAAAATCCGTTGTACATAACACAGCTGTACATACCTGTATGCATTGAAACAACAGATTTTAACAGATTAGAACATATACATGTTTATGTAATTTATAGTAAAGACCATCATGCCACACACGGTCAAATGCTTGACGGGCATCTAAAAAGCAGGCAAACAATTTACTACCATTTGCATGGCATATCGCATGATAGCTCGAGATTTTTAAGTGGTATTAACTAAGGTTATCCTTTATATATTAAAACAAAATGGAATTCATCCTCAATATGTTTTTTCATTACAGAAAGTACAATACCTTTGCTCATAGTCAACCCTTTGTGAAGTATACCGACCAGATTCTACTCTCAAATAGAGATACCCTGCTTACACTGGTAAATTGCAGATCCATGTGATTTTCCGGGAATCACATCACCTCCAAGATAATTGCCTTAGTCTTAGAATAAATAAATCGCACGTGGTAAGCAAATGTCAGGCGAATAGGGAAGGGAGCCTGAGGGTCGACTGTGGGACCTCTGACCTTTAAACAATCAGTCACAATATCGGCTTTTAGTTTAATCTTTTTTTTTATTACATCTGTTGCGAAACAAGCTTTCAGGCTTTTACTAATCTTGATCGATGTATACTCCCTGGAGACTTATCTAGTACTTGCGCTGTGTGTGTGGACAAATCCTTAAGACACAACCCGCTCATCGCAGGATTCCAACCCTTTATGAACTGGTTCATTGTCATGGATAATACGAATGAACTTAAGTCTGGTTTTGGGGAGCAATTTAATATACAATGTTGCTGTAACTGCTGTCATTTGAAAAATAAGACCATGTGGGGGAAAATGCATATACTTAACATGTTATTGGCGGTTTAGTCCATTTTGCATGAACGGATGTCGATGCATCTTAATTTAGTTGTCAATCATCTATTTAAAACTTTTCTTTTCCTCTAAAAAATAATGCAACCATGTCTCGTGACCATAAGAAGATGTCTTTCTTCCATATTTCTGGACAATTTTGAATATACCTCCAAGTAGTCCCTCTAAGCAGTGTTTGCGTAGAAATTATTGTAAACACATACGTTCAACATGCTGCATTGCATACGTGACAATGTGTTTAAATTCATTGTAAATTTGTATCGGATGCACCGGAACTGTTTGATTTCATCATGTTTGGTATTTTGACCTTGTCTGATAGTGAACTAGGGTATGTGAAAAACCAGTTGTGTGCGCAAAATAACGATAACCATAGTTTGCAGAGTGAAGTCCTTCTTGCATATTACATGACCCTCTATTTTTTATTTATTTTTTGAAGCTGAGAGATTCTCCTTTTCAAATGATACAGGGTGTTTGTTATACATGAACCATTGAAGGGAGTGTGACAATGGAGTGTTGGAAATTGTTGAGTTACATTGGAATAAAGAAGGACTTTAATTGCATAGGGTGACCTCTAATGTCATTAACCCTTTCCCTCAAACGACAATTCTGCAGCAGACGACTTTGAACATATTTTGTCAAAAAATAGAAAATCTCTTTAATTGAACGGATAACCTATGACTAAAAGTGGAAAACATTGTGGCAAAAGGAGAAATTACTCGTTTTGAGCAATTTCTTCTTTTGTCACTATGTTTCGAAAAAGCCGTCTGCTGCAGAGGCGTCATCAAGCGTCTATATAAGGGAAAGGGTTAATTATATACTATCCGGGTCTTCTATTGTTCCATTGTCAATCAACGGGAATTGATCTCGCATTTATCTTCCTCCCCTTCGGATGATTGTTCAACTCGTTAAAGCGATAAGCTTGGATATATTTTTTATCTTTATTTCAACGCTAAATTGTCTAGTCACTTATGTTCCACGAGAAAACCAACATCATGGAGTCAGCGTAATGTTTCGATCCAGATCAGCCTAATCCGGGCCGACACATTCCGTATCAGGGGGAAAGAGGTAGAGAGTAATGATTCCTGAAAAAGAAAATCCACAGGAGGCGAAACGTGTCTGTCCGGGTTATCCTGCGCGGCATGCTTTAGCTGATCCGGGTTGATACTTTACCCAGAGTCCACAATGTTGGTTTTCTCGTGGAAAGGCTCATAGTGCAGCAATTGTTCCCTGGATACACATTTAGCAGTTTCTCTGTAAGTATATCAAACTGTTCTATATGGCATCTGGCCATACCAATGAATTTCAATCACCTCACGTTTGGTGTTTTGGGGCTTAACCCTTTCCCACATACAGTAATTCTGCAGCAGACGACTTTGAACATATTTTGTCAACAAATAGAAAATCTCTATAATTGAATGGATAACCAATGACAAAAAGAGTCAAATATTGTGTCAAAAGGAGAAATTGCTCGTTTTGAGCAATTTCTTCTTTTGTCACTATGTTTTCAAAAAGCCGTCTGCTGCAGAGGCGTCAGAAAGCGTCTATATGAGGGAAAGGGTTAATCCAACATACACCACTGGAAACATGAGCCAAGCCCCGGTAGTGACGCGGGCTGTCAATACACATTTCGGGAGTTCGAACCTCAGTTCGTCAGACATTTGTTCCAAGGCTTGGTCAAATTCAATGCGGCAAGCGTCATTCTTCTTTCACCAATGGGCAAACAGTCTACATTGAAAAGCAGCAAGTTCCTTGGAATGACTGTTGTGTGAGAAAGCCATGATATACATGGGTCTACGTGAACTGGCCGCCGTGATATGTCTGACAATTTGTTGAAAGCGGCGTTAAATATTATCAATCAACTGTAAACATGCCGACAGAAATATGCAAAATCTCTATAAAGGAAAGTCTAATTATTGAAAAGATGTGAAAACATTGTGGCAAATGGAGCAATTGTTCATTCTGAGCAATTTCTCCATTTGTCACAATGTTTTCAAAACTCGTCTGCTGCAGAGGCGTCAGAAAGCATCTGAACGTAGGAAAGGGTTTAGTTGAAGTAAGGACCTACCTTTTATATAGGCATTTCTAGCTGATAAAGCGATGTACATAGACAGATATTTAGTTTAAACATATTTTATTTCTCATATATTTTTTCATAATAGGAATGATCAAGAAACATACGATGGAGAAATGGATTGGACTGAAAGCTCAGATTATTCTAGGTCCTCTACAATAAAGATTGTTTTACAGGAAGCACGGAGAAAAGTATACATGGGCAGACAATTTCAGCTTACTTTAACTGTATAATGAGTATATATTTAACCCAGGATATTGTTAATAACCTATAAAGCGGTTCGATGTAGTTTCTTGTATATACAATAGGATTCGGGCGAAAAACAACTGAAATGACAATGATTTCAGAACAGCCCTCGTCCGAAAGACGAACTTTGATACTAAAACAACTGAAATGACAATGATTTCAGAACATCCCTCGTCCGAAAGACGAACTTTGGTACTTAACAGCTGAAATGATAATGATTTCAGTACATCCCTCGTCCGAAAGACGAACTTTGATACTAAAACAACTGAAATGACAATGATTTCAGAACATCCCTCGTCCGAAAGACGAACTTTGGTACTAAACAACTGAAATGACAATGATTTCAGAACAGCCCTCGTCCGAAAGACGAACTTTGGTACTTAACAACTGAAATGACAATGATTTCAGAACAAACCCTCGTCCGAAAGACGAACTTCGATACTAAAACAACTGAAATGACAATGATTTCAGAACAACCCTCGTCCGAAAGACGAATTTTGGTACTAAACAACTGAAATGACAATGATTTCAGAACATCCATCGTCCGAAAGACGAACTTTGATACTAAAACAACTGAAATGACAATGATTTCAGAACAACTCTCGTCCGAAAGACGCACTTTAGGACTAACGACGAAAATGACGACTTAGGAAACACGTTGTGACGATGTGCGTATATAGTAAAGGGTGTTCAATGCAAGCATATTCTTCTGTTTCAAGAATTTCCAAACGCTACATGATAATGCCAAATTTAGCTTTCTCAACATATTTCCAAAAAACAGATGATCAGGATTATTATAACATAAGACTTATCAACGGTTTTAACAAAACCAACTTAAATCCTTAAAAGTAAAACAAATATGTGCACATCCTTTCAGAATGTTTCCATTATAATCAGGCGAGAGAGCAGATGCTTAACAAATTATCCCAATCTTTTGGAAGGGACAATGCTATGTACCTAATCAGCTTGGGAAATGGAGATTTTGCTTGTGCACTATTAAGAACGTTTTATTGTGCAGAACTGTGGGGTTTTACAAATGTGTATTCACATTCGTAAGAACTACCGTATCAGCATATGAATTGCAAAACAAAGGTAATGTATCATAACCAGTACTTCAATGATTAAACATCGCACTCGTCATCTCGCTATGATCTAACAGTACATTGTTTTCATTGTATCATATTGTGCATGTATATAGTTTATCTTGAAGTTAATCAATCTCCCATGAGGTGGATGACTAAATAAATAAAAATAAATAAATAACTTGAATCCGTAAATGTCAATAATGCATTTCACTTCTAAATCTATTTTGTATCATGACTTAATTTCCGTCTTTGAAATGACAATGGTGTGACTAAAAAAACTGGAATCACTCGAAACATAACAAGTCGCGTACCCTTTCCCACATACAACAAATCTCAAGCAGACGACTTTAAAAACATAGTGATAAAAACATGAAAAATCTCTATAAAAGATAGCATCATTGTTAAATAAAGTTGAAAACATTGTGGCTAAAGGAGTCATCATGAGCAATTTCACCTTTGGCCACAATGTTTTCAAAAGTCGTCTGCTGCTATTGCGTCAAAATGCGTCTGCTGGTGGGAAAGGGTTAAGTTATGACATTGTTCGTTGTAAGTTATTTCTTATTTTCCAACATTGCTATTGAAAGTCATCTTCAGTTGAATGCTCAGAAATAGCACATGCATTTTGGCGCATTTGTGGCAATCGAGCTTTGAAAAAGTTTTGACAATAATATACATGTACACGGATTTTTTTCATATAAACATTTTTCACATTTGGTTTAAATGCTTCTAATGGATAAAATACACACAACGAGTTCAATAATGTGTATGGAGATTTAGTTGAAAATGAGTAAGTAGATGTCTCGTAAATTAAGGAGATTACCTACATCGCCATTTAAACGAAAAGGAATAAGTTTATATCTCGTTAATTGGAATATTACTGTTCCTCGCCATTCCAACGAAAGAAAGGGAAGAAGGAGAAACCTCGCCTTTTAAACAGAGAGTAACAATGTAATAGCTCGAAATTTGAACACAAGGGAGCGAGGAGATAACTCGCCATTTAAACAAAAAGGAACCAATGCGGTTAGTAGGGCGGTAAACTAAATAATAGAATAGCGACACGCGCTATTATGGACAAATATTCATGCAGCTATAAGCGAATTTCTAAAAGAGCTCCAAGATATTATTGCAATTTGTGTGATGGTGAAATGTTCCTTTGGATTTCAGGCGTGATGTTTAAGGCTTTGCGGACAAGACTATTCTAGCCTTGTATATGTTCACACAAATCTAGTGATGGGTTAACTACTTAAAAACACACGAACAACACATACATGTAACTCGTAAGTACGAACAACTGATTGACAAGCGGTTAACACTTTATACTCAAGCGAAATGGAAATATTTTGTCAGGAGTTTTCCACGTGATTTCTTGTGAAGGCATTTCTTTATAAACGATATTAAAGATGGCACATTTAGAGTGGAAAATAAAGAGATATTTAGACAACATGAACGCCGATACTGACGTTACCGACGCTGACGTAATTGAACAACTGAACCACGAGGAGGTTCTTCTACAGACACCATTGTTGGTGTATTTGTTTCTGATAATTATCACGGGAATCCTAGGTAACGGACTGGTGTGTTATATCTACAGAACCAAATACGACATGTCTAGTTCCAGATGGTTTATCTTCTTTCTCGGAGCTGTGGACTTGATCATATGTAGCATCACCATACCATGTGAGGTGGCTAGGACGTTCCAACAATATAATTTCAAAAACGCGATATTCTGTAAGATGTCAGTGTTTCTTAATTTATGGTCACTTTTATCCTTGGGGTTTACTTTGGTAATTGTGTCCATTGATCGATACAGAAAGATGTGCAAACCGCTGGGATGGCAGATCAATTTCGAGAAGGCGAGACTTCTCTGTGCGGGTTCTATACTGGTGACCGGTTTTCTGGCACTGCCTGTATTTGGAGTATATGGAATATATAACATTGAATTTGACACCTACAATATCACCGCGTATAAGTGTTCGTTTGAAACTTCCCAAGATTCGCACTTTGCGTTCTGGTACGTTTTATTTGGAGTGGGACTCTTCATCGGAGCACTTATTACTATGTCCGTGCTTTATTGCTTCATCGGCTCTGTAATAAAGCAGCAACTCAAAATAAAAAACATGAAACGCCAAGTAAGTGCTTCAATGGCGCCGAGAAATAGAATAAACACTTTAAGCAAACCGAAAATCGTTCGATTCAAAACATCGGAACCGGAGGTGAAAAGTGTTAAAGTTGCACCGCCTCAGAGACACGAAAGTATTATCTCAAATGACACGGATGAAAACTCAATACACAACATGTCCGACGAGGGTACGGATGACTTCAAATTCCCCGTGATGCAGAGAAAACTTGAAAAGACGAAATCACGCCGAGTACGAAGCGCTCGGGCAAGAAAAGCAACGTTCAGCATGTTTTTAATTTCCGTAACATTCGTGATCAGTTATCTCCCTTTTCTGTGTCTGTTGATGGCACGAAGTTTGAATAAAGGTTTCGATGAAACTTTATCAGACACGGGTCGGGCTGTGTACAAGTTTTTTCTTCAATCATTCTTCTTTAATTGTGCCATAAATCCATTTATTTATGGAATTTCTGATTCCCGGTTTCGTGACAGCTGCAAGGCAATTATTCAAGCAATCATTGGCAAATGTGTAGGCCGAAAGGAGAGGGTAACCTAGAGAGTAAGAAAGTAAGGTCATCTGTAGTAGGGGGTGAAACAACTAACATAACTTTTTTACTTTTAACATTGTATTTTGATTGTGTTGATCATATGATTTTTAAAGGCTTCATACTAGATTGACTACGGATTCTTCAAATTTCTCTTTACCCTTTCACACATACAAAACATTCTACAGCAGACGACTTACTGACAACAACCTGAAAAATCTATACAATAAATATCTTACACTGCTTGAAACGCCGCCTTTTATTTAACCGTATTTCTGTAATTTTCCGTAATCCTTTTCAATATGCAGACGAATCAAAGTCTTGAAAACATTGTGACGAAAGGAAAATGATGTCAGAGTGAGCAAGGTCTCCTTTTGTCACAACATTTTAACTCTCTCTTTATTGAGATACCTTATATTATATTTGTCCAACTCTTTCAATATTTATTCTTTCATTTTTACTTTTCAAAGTCGTCTCCTGCATACTTGCTATCAATGTAAAAGGGCGATAATTAAGTTAAAGCAGTGATACTCTGGTTTTAGGATAGTGCCACATATTTTAGACTGAATTACGAATGCAAACATAAGCAAAAGTCAAATAAGTAAATAAATTCCACTTATTCTAGGTAACCAAATAAAATAACAAGGCTCTGAATATGTAAATATCATATTTAAGTGTACTCAATTATTAAGATAAGGAGAAAAGTTTCGTTATGAGCAATTTCTTCTTTTAGTGCAATGCGTTTTGATTATTCTATCATTTATATCAATTTCAAATATAGATCTATTTGCATAGATGTTTCCAAAATCGTCTATTGTAGAGTTTATTAATTCATGTAGTACTTAGATTATTGAAGTTGATGAGCTATTGGACAAATGCATTCAGAAAATCATATTTTACATTATTAGTTTCTTCGAAGTTGTGAATGTTCTTCAAAAGGTGACGGACAGACAGGGAAAATTAATCAAAATAAATCACCCTGAGCCTTCAGTTCAGACGTTTTTTTAGAAAGATAATCCCACCCTGAAGCAGATACATATAAACACTGTATCTATATGTCTGTGCCTGTAGTATGTTAACACATCATGGGCAGTTTGTTGTGTACAGTTCTATGTATTTTTTATAAAAAACTTCAAAACATTATGAAAAAATGCAAAATGCAGCACAAAAAAAAGGTTCCGCAGTGGAGCAGCGAAACAGTCTTTGGACGAAATATATTCGATTCGCTTATTCCATATAGGAACACATGTGCAGTAGAAGTCTCTTTAAAACATTGTGGCACAAGGAGAAACGTCTCGTCTTGACTCTTTGTAAATAGGAGATACAAAATATATCAGATTGCAGGTGACATCTGTAGGTTAGAGGATCAGGGCATGATAAGAAAAGAAGCGTAAGGGCTCATAATAATTAAGTCAGGTTGTTTTATGAAAACTAAATCGATAAGGTACGTAACATGTGTTGAAATACTCAATTGAAATTATATTAATGCGATAATGAATATTGAAAAACTAATTTTCTTTTCAAATACTCAACCACTTTTTGAAACATGGGGTAATACTCAATTAACATGAAAAGCTTATCTGTTGTACCGAGCGTCTTTACATTTTTATTCTAAGTACAATGAACACATTATTACATCTTAAAAGACCAGTGTTTTTAAGGCAAATTCTTACAAAAATACTCAGGCTAGAAAAAATTTGGTAAATTACTAGCGCGACTTGCTTGTCACTTCAGATCTTTGTTTCTATGACTGTGAAATATGCCACATTTTTTGAAAAATGTAACTCTGAATTCACTTTTCTGATACAAATAAAATGTGGTAGAAATGTTCATTGGATGACTCTCTTCGAATATAATGATATTGATTGTGTTGTTAAACACGACAATCCGCCGGAATCAGAATAGGGGCAAAATAACACAACTTTAAAACATTTACATTCTTATGAAAGTGCTTGTCTGATTTCAAGATAATTTAGCAGAAATCTTCATTCAGTGACCCTCTACATGTTTTTAAGTCTTATTGATTGGTTGAAAGTCATATAAATCAGATGGCATCTGAAAAGGTGAAATTGAACTTAAAGCTTCAAATGACATCTCATCCTTATCCACTGGACACATTTAAATTTGATTGTGCGGTATCAGAAAGGGAGTAAAATAGGAAGACAATGTACTGTAATGAATGATCATGGTGGGATTTCCATAGAGCTATGATAAAGCAATGTACATAGCACCAAGGTCAGTATACATGTATCAACCAGACAGATATTTATTTCAAACATATTTCATTTTTCATAAATTTTACATAATGGGACTCATCAATACATATGCAATGGAGAAATGAATTGGTCTGAAAGCTTTATCTACGTCCTCTACAATAAAGATTGTTTAACAAGAAGCACGGGGAATAGTATACAATGTACATGTGCAGACACTTTCAGCTTACTTTAACTGTATTGTATAACTTATCATACAAGGAAATAATAGATATTTACCCTAGCATATTGTTAATAACCTATAAAGAAGCCGTTCGATGTAGTTTCTTGCATATATTATTACGATTTGGGCGAACCACAACTCAGTGTGTGTATACCACGTGACTTTTGACGTCATATTTTCATCGTCAGACAGCAATAATTGATCTTGACCAGAAGTAAAAACAATGGTAACTTTTTTTTTTCTTCACCCTTTTTAATGAAACATGGTTCAGTCTACGCAGCTTACAATGATTGATTGATTGGTGGTCTAGTTTTTTCAAACACTTCGACGAACCTGTTCTCAAAATGCTCCGGCTGTCGGCGATCTTAATACATTTTGAGAAGTGTTTGAAGAAACTAAACCACTAATCAAACTCCGCTAAAAACCGGAGATAGGGCTCTGTAAGTAGCGTAGACTGCGCCATGTTTCATTAAAAATGATGAAGAAATAAAAAAGTTACCCTTGTTTTTTATTCTAAACCGAAGTAAAATATTGCTGATCGCCGTAGCATTTGTGATGTAAAAGTCACGTGGTATACACACACAGCAACTGAAATGATTTCAAAACAACCCTCGTCCGATAGACAAACTTTGGGACTAACGACGAACCTGGTACGCATGCATATCTGTACCGTCTGATCAGGACCTTCTGTGGTCTCCACCAAGTCATACGAGCATCCTTTACGTAAAATCCCAAGTGGCCGTTTTATCATAGGTCCTAATTTCGGTCTTAACCCTTTCACTCCTGTAGACGCTTTCTGACGACTCTGCAGCAGACGGCTTTTTGAAAACATAGTGACAAAAGAACAAATTGCTAAAAACGAGCAATTTCTCCTTTTGATACAATGTTTTCCACTTTTAGTCATAGGTTGTCCATTCAATTATAGAGATATTCTATTTTTTGACAAAATATGTTCAAAGTCGTCTGCTGCAGAATTGTTGTATGAGGGAAAGGGTTAACTACCGGTCCTAACACCAAACTTAGGACCGCGAACCGTTTTATCAAAATCGTCCTAACTAAGACGTCCTAGATATTGGCCCGATTAGGACCATATTGATAAAACGGGGCCCAGATGACACAGGAATGTCATTTAATCTTTTCCCACATGTAACATATTTGCAACAGACGACTTTGAAAAGATCTGGTCGTGTTATTCAAATGTATCAAAATATAACTGCATGTATGATAATTGATTGTTTGGTGTTTTACAGATGTTTAGTCAAATCACGGCGTTTCCTGGGTAAGTTACCAGTACTACTGGTCCACTTATCCTGACACCAGCCAGTCAGTCAGTTATATCACGGCGTTTCCTGGGTAAGTTACCAGTACTACTGGTCCACTTATCCTGACACCAGCCAGTCAGTCGTTATATCACGGCGTTTCCTGGGTAAGTTACCAGTACTACTGGTCCACTTATCCTGACACCAGCCAGTCAGTCAGTTATATCACGGCGTGTCCTGGGTAAGTTACCAGTACTACTGGTCCACTTATCCTGACACCAGCCAGTCAGTTATATCACGTCGTTTCCTGGGTAAGTTACCAGTACTACTGGTCCACTTATCCTGACACCAGCCAGTCAGTCAGTTATATCACGGCGTTTTCTGGGTAAGTTACCAGTACTACTGGTCAACTTATCCTGACACCAGCCAATCAGTCAGTTATATCACGGCGTTTCCTGGGTAAGTTACCCGTACTACTGGTCCACTTAGTCCTGACACCAGCCAATCAGTCAGTTATATCACGGCGTGTCCTGGGTAAGTTATCAGTACTACTGGTCCATTTATCCTGACACCAGCCATTCAGTCAGTTATATCACGGCGTTTCCTGGGTAAGTTATCAGTACTACTGGTCCATTTATCCTGACACCAGCCAGTCAGTCAGTTATATCACGGCGTTTCCTGGGTAAGTTATCAGTACTACTGGTCCACTTATCCTGACACCAGCCAGTCAGTCAGTTATATCACGGCGTTTCCTGGGTAAGTTACCAGTACTACTGGTCCACTTATCCTGACACCAGCCAATCAGTCAGTTATATCACGGCGTGTCCTGGGTAAGTTATCAGTACTACTGGTCCATTTATCCTGACACCAGCCAGTCAGTCAGTTATATCACGGCGTGTCCTGGGTAAGTTACCAGTACTACTTGTCCATTTATCCTGAAACCAGCCAGTCAGTCAGTTATATCACGGCGTTTCCTGGGTACGTTACCAGTACTACTGGTCCATTTATCCTGACACCAGCCAGTCAGTCAGTTATATCACGGCGTTTCCTGGGTAAGTTACCAGTACTACTGGTCCACTTATCCTGACACCAGCCAATCAGTCAGTTATATCACGGCGTTTCCTGGGTAAGTTACCAGTACTACTGGTCCACTTATCCTGACACCAGCCAGTCAGTCAGTTATATCACGGCGTTTCCTGGGTAAGTTACCAGTACTACTTGTCCACTTATCCTGACACCAGCCAGTCAGTCAGTTATATCACGGCGTGTCCTGGGTAAGTTACCAGTACTACTGGTCCACTTATCCTGACACCAGCCAGTCAGTCAGTTATATCACGGCGTTTCCTGGGTACGTTACCAGTACTACTGGTCCACTTATCCTGACACCAGCCAGTCAGTCAGTTATATCACGGCGTGTCCTGGGTAAGTTACCAGTACTACTGGTCCATTTATCCTGACACCAGCCAGTCAGTCAGTTATATCAATGCGTTTCCTGGGTAAGTTACCAGTACTACTGGTCCACTTATCCTGACACCAGCCAGTCAGTCAGTTATATCATGGCGTTTCCTGGGTACGTTACCAGTACTACTGGTCCACTTATCCTGACACCAGCCAGTCAGTCAGTTATATCACGGCGTGTCCTGGGTAAGTTACCAGTACTACTGGTCCACTTATCCTGACACCAGCCAGTCAGTCAGTTATATCACGGCGTGTCCTGGGTAAGTTACCAGTACTACTGGTCCACTTATCCTGACACCAGCCAGTCAGTCAGTTATATCACGGCGTGTCCTGGATAAGTTACCAGTACTACTGGTCCACTTATCCTGACACCAGCCAGTCAGTCAGTTATATCATGGCGTGTCCTGGGTAAGTTACCAGTACTACTGGTCCACTTATCCTGACACCAGCCAGTCAGTCAGTTATATCACGGCGTGTCCTGGGTAAGTTACCAGTACTACTGGTCCACTTATCCTGACACCAGCCAATCAGTCAGTTATATCACGGCGTGTCCTGGGTAAGTTACCAGTACTACTGGTCCATTTATCCTGACACCAGCCAGTCAGTCAGTTATATCACGGCGTGTCCTGGGTAAGTTACCAGTACTACTGGTCCACATATCCTGACACCAGCCATTCAGTCAGTTATATCACGGCGTTTTCTGGGTAAGTTACCAGTACTACTGGTCCACTTATCCTGACACCAGCCAGTCAGTCAGTTATATCACGGCGTTTCCTGGGTAAGTTACCAGTACTACTGGTCCACTTATCCTGACACCAGCCAGTCAGTCAGTTATATCACGGCGTTTCCTGGGTAAGTTACCAGTACTACTGGTCCACTTATCCTGACACCAGCCAATCAGTCAGTTATATCACGGCGTTTCCTGGGTAAGTTACCAGTACTACTGGTCCACTTATCCTGACACCAGCCAGTCAGTCAGTTATATCACGGCGTTTCCTGGGTAAGTTACCAGTACTACTGGTCCACTTATCCTGACACCAGCCAGTCAGTCAGTTATATCACGGCGTTTCCTGGGTAAGTTACCAGTACTACTGGTCCACATATCCTGACACCAGCCAGTCAGTCAGTTATATCACGGCGTGTCCTGGGTAAGTTACCAGTACTACTGGTCCACTTATCCTGACACCAGCCAGTCAGTCAGTTATATCATGGCGTTTCCTGGGTAAGTTACCAGTACTACTGGTCCACTTATCCTGACACTAGCCAGTCAGTCAGTTATATCACGGCGTGTCCTGGATAAGTTACCAGTACTACTGGTCCACTTATCCTGACACCAGCCAATCAGTCAGTTATATCACGGCGTGTCCTGGGTAAGTTACCAGTACTACTGGTCCACTTATCCTGACACCAGCCAGTAGGTCAGTTATATCACGGCGTGTCCTAGGTAACTTACCAGTACTACTGGTCCACTTATCCTGACACCAGCCAGTCAGTCAGTTATATCACGGCGTTTCCTGGGTAAGTTACCAGTACTACTGGTCCACTTATCCTGACACCAGCCATTCAGTCAGTTATATCACGGCGTTTCCTGGCTAAGTTACCAGTACTACTGGTCCACTTATCCTGACACCAGCCATTCAGTCAGTTATATCACGGCGTGTCCTGGGTAAGTTACCAGTACTACTGGTCCACTTATCCTGACACCAGCCAATCAGTCAGTTATATCACGGCGTGTCCTGGGTAAGTTACCAGTACTACTGGTACACTTATCCTGACACCAGCCAATCAGTCAGTTATATCACGGCGTTTCCTGGGTAAGTTACCAGTACTACTGGTCCACTTATCCTGACACCAGCCAGTCAGTCAGTTATATCACGGCGTGTCCTGGGTAAGTTACCAGTACTACTGGTCCACTTATCCTGACACCAGCCAGTCAGTCAGTTATATCACGGCGTGTCCTGGGTAAGTTACCAGTACTACTGGTCCACTTATCCTGACACCAGCCAGTCAGTCAGTTATATCACGGCGTTTCCTGGGTAAGTTACCAGTACTACTGGTCCACTTAGTCCTGACACCAGCCAGTCAGTCAGTTATATCACGGCGTTTCCTGGGTAAGTTACCAGTACTACTGGTCCACTTAGTCCTGACACCAGCCAGTCAGTCAGTTATATCACGGCGTTTCCTGGGTAAGTTACCAGTACTACTGGTCCACTTATCCTGACACCAGCCAATCAGTCAGTTATATCACGGCGTGTCCTGGGTAAGTTATCAGTACTACTGGTCCACTTATCCTGACACCAGCCAATCAGTCAGTTATATCACGGCGTTTCCTGGGTAAGTTATCAGTACTACTGGTCCATTTATCCTGACACCAGCCAGTCAGTCAGTTATATCACGGCGTTTCCTGGGTAAGTTATCAGTACTACTGGTCCACTTATCCTGACACCAGCCAGTCAGTCAGTTATATCACGGCGTTTCCTGGGTAAGTTATCAGTACTACTGGTCCATTTATCCTGACACCAGCCAGTCAGTCAGTTATATCACGGCGTTTCCTGGGTAAGTTATCAGTACTACTGGTCCACTTATCCTGACACCAGCCAGTCAGTCAGTTATATCACGGCGTTTCCTGGGTAAGTTATCAGTACTACTGGTCCACTTATCCTGACACCAGCCAGTCAGTCAGTTATATCACGGCGTTTCCTGGGTAAGTTACCAGTACTTCTGGTCCATTTATCCTGACACCAGCCAGTCAGTCAGTTATATCACGGCGTTTCCTGGGTAAGTTACCAGTACTACTGGTCCACTTATCCTGACACCAGCCAATCAGTCAGTTATATCACGGCGTTTCCTGGGTAAGTTACCAGTACTACTGGTCCACTTATCCTGACACCAGCCAATCAGTCAGTTATATCACGGCGTTTCCTGGGTAAGTTACCAGTACTACTGGTCCACTTATCCTGACACCAGCCAGTCAGTCAGTTATATCACGGCGTTTCCTGGGTAAGTTACCAGTACTACTGGTCCACTTATCCTGACACCAGCCAGTCAGTCAGTTATATCACGGCGTTTCCTGGGTAAGTTACCAGTACTACTGGTCCACTTATCCTGACACCAGCCAGTCAGTCAGTTATATCACGGCGTTTCCTGGGTAAGTTACCAGTACTACTGGTCCACTTATCCTGACACCAGCCAGTCAGTCAGTTATATCACGGCGTTTCCTGGGTAAGTTACCAGTACTACTGGTCCACTTATCCTGACACCAGCCAGTCAGTCAGTTATATCACGGCGTTTCCCGGGTAAGTTACCAGTACTACTGGTCCACTTATCCTGACACCAGCCAGTCAGTCAGTTATATCACGGCGTTTCCTGGGTAAGTTACCAGTACTACTGGTCCACTTATCCTGACACCAGCCAGTCAGTCAGTTATATCACGGCGTTTCCCGGGTAAGTTACCAGTACTACTGGTCCACTTATCCTGACACCAGCCAGTCAGTCAGTTATATCACGGCGTGTCCTGGGTAAGTTACCAGTACTACTGGTCCACTTATCCTGACACCAGCCAGTCAGTCAGTTATATCACGGCGTGTCCTGGGTAAGTTACCAGTACTACTGGTCCACTTATCCTGACACCAGCCAGTCAGTCAGTTATATCACGGCGTGTCCTGGGTAAGTTACCAGTACTACTGGTCCACTTATCCTGACACCAGCCAGTCAGTCAGTTATATCACGGCGTGTCCTGGGTAAGTTACCAGTACTACTAGTCCATGTACTCCTGGGCGACAAGGAGGGCAGCCATTACCTAATCATGCATTATCAAGGGGATCATGCTAATTCTCACACTAAATTTGTATGGACGGGGGTGAATTTTTACATTGACAAAGTTGGAAAAATTTAAGGCCTAAATTCGTTCATATAATATATTTTCCTTCAAAATCCCTCCTTGTATTCGAGTCCTAGATTAACCCTTTCCCTCATACAGCAATTCTGCAGCAGACGACTTTGAATGTATTTTATCAAACAATAGAAAATCTCTGTAATTGAATGGATAACCTATGACAAAAAGTGGAAAACATTGTGGCAAAAGGAGAAATTGCACGTTTTGTGCAATTTCTTCTTTTGTCACTATGTTTTCAAAAAGCCTTCAGCGTCTATATGTCTCAGTTTCATTTATAAAATCAAGGAGAAAATCGGCATCATATGAGTTTACATGAAGTTTTATCATTTATACCGAGGTCATTACCATTAACTCAAAGGGAAAGTTTAATTACTTAATAAAATTGAAAACATTCTGACAAAAATGTTTTTCAAAGGTGGTTGGCTGCAGAGAGGACAGAAAAACGTCGGTTTGTGGGAAAGTATTAATTTGGAAAAAAAAATCCGAAAACAATCTTTATCATAATTATACAGTGACATGAAAACAGGTTCGACTCGTGCAGACGTATCTTAGTTTTGATCAGAATAGTTTTCCTGTGTTGTTATGGAAACCAAGGATCAGCAGTTGTTTCCATAGCCGTTTAACCTGTGATCAGACAGAGAAAATGAACAGGTTAATCATAGTTTTCGCTCTACTCTTATAAAGGTTTGTAAATGATTCATAGTGTATGTAAAGTAAAAGTCGAATTATGAGGCCTTAAATGCATCTCGTAAAATATGTGTCCGGTAATTTGCATTTTTGTTTTTATTATGACTGTGAATATCTGAACTTTGAAATGCCAAAGGTAGGACATTTATAACTGGATAATTTCCACCAATAATCATATACGTATTTGTGTTTTTGAAACAGAATACAATATGAAAAGTGGAGACATTGTTCGTTTAAAGCAAGTTTTCATTTTCCATTTTCCGGAAGTCGCACATACATGTGGACGCATCTGCACCAGCCGTGATGGTGACAATTTCTCCTTTTGCAATAATGAGTTCAACTGCTAACAATAATATATACATGTGCACTGAATTTTCATTTATAAACATTTATTTTCACATTTGTTCTAGACGCTTTTAAAGCAGTTTAAAAAAATGTTGTGAACAATGGAAACACTGTTCTTTTTTTGTTAAGCAATTGCTCATATTTCAACAGAAGTCGCAGTGGTTTTATAACACATTTACAACAGGCGATGTTTGCAAACCGTTGTGACAAAATGAAATTGCTCAAGTTCAGCGATATCTCCTTTTGCCGCAATAATTGCCACTCACTGTATCATTAATAAACATGTTCATTGCATTTCCATCTAAAAGAAAATTCCACATGTTTCCTAAAACTGCAGCATATTTATTGTATGTGGTTGACTTGTTCAACCCTTTCCCTAATACGTCAATTCTGCAGCAGTGGTTACTTTTTAGTTTTTGTAGACTATTGTAGGTTTCATGATTACCGATAGTGACCTAATTAACCTAAAAACATCACGTGTCATGTTTCAAGTAAAAACATAGTTATTCAACTTCTCGGAAATAACATGGTTACATTTTATGTTTGTCATCCAAATATTTTGATATCTGTTCTGATGTGGTTAATTTCAAGCATTCGTGTTTTGTTGTAGGTTTTATTATTTCCAACATATCAAAATAACTAAATTAACCCTTTCACTGCCAAAGGCGATTTAATGCTTTTGCAAACAATGCAGACCCATAATGAGCTGTCGCGCCTGAAAGCTGCATCGTTTGCCACTTAGACAGTACATTTGACCACCAAGTTTTCTGTTAGAATAAAAACTGGAGTGGTCCAATATTCAACATAGAAGTCCACTTTGTTAAATTCGGCAGAAAAGGAGTTGAATGTGCAATGTTTCTGACACGGGACATCTTCATTAAACCCTTCTTTACACGACACGGATTGGACCTATGTTTTCTTTTTAACAGGACACCAAGGGTTCGATAGTCATCCTGATTATTGCTAATTCTATACATAGGCATTTGAGTTAATTGCGGATATAGCAAACAGTGACCACTTTAGACGGTGTCGTCAGGGTTTGGCAACTTTACCGACAATTGATAGATGAGGTTAATCGAAAGATGAATTACATTACGTATACGTAGTGATCCAGGGAATCTCATTGGTCGGCTAAGATACCTAACTTGAAACGAATATAACCACCGATCGAAAGCAGCATGATCATTATGTATTTATGTAAATTTTCAAACAAATTTACTAAATTGTTGAGAAGTGTATGAATGTAGTGACGTAAGTGATCGTGAGTGCTCTTATCTATTTTCGCTGAAAGGTGCATGGATAAAATACACAAGAGGAGTACAATTATGTGTATGGAGATAGCTCCCGATTTAGTTTAAAATGAATAAGGTGATAGATCGCCATCAAAACGAAAAGGAATAAGGAGATATCTCGTTATCTAGGAAGATTCATGTTCCTCGCCATTAAAACGAAAAAGAGGAAGGAGAAACCTCGCCAAAGGGGAACAACGTGATAGCTCGAATTTTGAACACAGGGAAGCGAGGGGATAAATAGCAATTTAAACAAAAAGGAACCATCGCGGTTAGTAGGGCGTTACATTAATAACAGAAGATGTTTTGGATGTCAACCGTGATATTTAAGACTTTGAGAACAATACTGGTCTAGCCTTTTTGTATATGTTCACACAACTACTAGTGATAGGTGCAATACTTACGAGTACGAAACACTGTTTGGCAAGCGGTTAACACTTTATACCCTAGCGAAATGGAACTATTTTGTCAGGTGTGTTACACGTTCCTTCTTGTGAAGGCCTTTCCTTATACAAGATTTTAAAGATGGAACATTTAAATCGGAAAATAAAGAGATATTTAGACAACATGAACGACGATACTGACGTTACCAACGGTGATGTCATTGAACAGCTGAACCACGAGGAGGTTCTTCTACAGACACCATTGTTGGTGTATTTGTTTCTGATAATTATCACGGGAATCCTAGGTAACGGACTGGTGTGTTATATCTACAGAACGAAATACGACATGTCAAGTTCCAGATGGTTTATCTTCTTTCTTGGAGCTGTGGACTTGATCCTCTGTATCATCATCATACCATGTGAGGTGGCTACGACGTTCCAACAATATAATTTCAAAAGCGCGATATTCTGTCAGATATCAGTGTTTCTTAATTTATGGTCACTTTTATCCTTGGGATTTACTTTGGTAATTGTGTCCATTGATCGATACAGAAAGGTGTGCAAACCCCTGGGATGGCAGATCAATTTCGAAAAGGCAAGAGTCCTGTGTGCGGCTGCTGTTCTGGTGGCCTGTTTTCTGGCGCTTCCTGTATTTGGAGTCTATGGCATATATAACATTGAATTTGACACCTACAATGTCACCGCTTATGAGTGTTCGTTTAGAACTTCTTCAGACTCGACCTTTGCATTCTGGTATGTTTTATTTGGAATGGGACTCTTCACTGGAGCACTTATTACTATTTGCGTGCTTTATTGTTTCACCGGGTCCGAAATAAAGCATCATATCAATAGAGAAAACATGAAACGCCAAGTTAGTCTCAGTGCTTCAATGGCGCCGAGAAATAGAATAAACACATTAAGCAAACCAACTGGCAATCATCGTCAGACGAAAATCGTTCGATTCGAAACAACGGAACCGGAGGTGAAAAGTGTTAAATTTGCGCCGCCTCAGAGACACGAGAGTACTACTTCAAATGACACGGATGAAAACTCGATGCACAACATGTCCGACGAGGATGCGGATGACTTTCAATTCCCCGTGATGCAGAGAAAACTTGAAAAGACGAAATCACGCCGAGTACGAAGCGCTCGGGCAAGAAAAGCAACGTTCAGCATGTTTTTAATTTCCATGGCATTCGTGGTCAGTTATCTCCCTTTTCTGTGTTTATTGATGGCACGAACTTTGAAAGAAGATTTCGATGAAACTTTAACAGACACGGGTCGGGCTGTGTACAAGTTCTTTCTTCGATCATATTTCTTTAACTGTGCCATAAACCCGTTTATTTATGGAATGTCTGATTCCCGCTTTCGCGACAGCTGCAAGGCAATTATTCAAGCAATCTTTCAATATTTCAGGAACTTAAAGTGTAGGTCGAAAGGAAAGGGTAACCTAGAGAAAGTAAGGTCATCTGTAGGAGGGGTGAAACAACTAACATAATTTTTGTTTTTCACTTTTAACACCGTTCTTTGATTGTGTTGATAATGTGATTTTAACCTTTTGTCCACCGGCAGACGCATTTTGACGCAGTAGCAGCAGACGACTTTTGAAAACATTCTGGCCAAAGGTGAAATTGCTCATGGTGACCAATTTCTCCTTTGGCCACATCGTTTTCAACTTTTTTTCAGTAATTAAACCTACAGTTAAAGAGATTTTCTATACTTTGAGTAGACATTTTCAAAGTCGTTTGCTGCAGATTTGTTGTATATGGGAAAAGGTCATAGGCTTTATTCTTCGATTGACTACAGATTTTCGAATCTATCTTAATACAATAAATATATTACAATACTTCATATGCTGCCTTTTATTTGACCGTATTTCTATAACTTTCCGTTATCCTTTTAAATATGCAGACGACTCTTGAAAACATTGTGACTAAAGGGGAAATCTGTCATAGTGAGCAAGGTCTCCTTTTGTCATTTAATTTTCAACTCTCTCATTTTTAGATACCTTATATTAAATTTGTTCAACTCTTTCAATATGTATTCTTATAGTTTTTACTTTTCAAAGTCGTCTCCTGCGTACTTGGTATTTATGTAGAAGGGTAACATAATGAAGTTAAAACCAGCAATACTCTCGTTTCAGATAACGTTACTTTATATCTTTTCTTCAGATGTTTTCAATTAAGACTTGAGCCTTTACTAGTGCAAAGGGAAACACCATAAGTACTATATTTTATAACAGCCGTTAGAGCAGGAACTAAGGTCTTACTTGTTACCGCTTTTGTAAGAGGACACTTGCTTGTTTAGGTTAATCCTTTCCCACATACAACACATCTGCAGCAGATGACTTTTAAAACATAGTGACGAAAACCTGAAAAATCTCCTTAAAGGATAGCTTAATTGTTAAATAAAGGTGAAAAACATTGTGGCCAAAGGAGAAATTGCTCATGATGAGCAATTTCACATTTGGCCACAATGTTTTCAAAAGTCGTCTGCTGCTATTGCGTCACAATGTGTCTGCAGGTGGAAAAGGGTTGAGATCGAGATTATAGTGTCATTAAAAACGTCGATAAGACTCTTATCACTGAACGGACAACACTAGTGACTGTGATACAACTATATGTAATTGATTGGTGTTTAACGCAGTTTTTTTGAACAATTTTTCAGTCATATCACGGCGGTTCGCCTACTCATGTGTTTCCTCGCTTTTTTCACATAAGTACTCCATCTAACATACTTTCCAATCAACTGACTGATTTTCCTCATAGACTGTTATCCAATTGGAAGACAAATGACGCTGGTCACAGAAAACACTATGGTCAAACGTCGCAAAGAATGTTGGCCGAGCTAACCGACGGAACAACCAGGGCTCGGCTGGCTTTGCTACGAATGAATCTAACTTTCTTTGGTGATCACGAATGGATATATAGATATATCGTTCTCTGCTACATATAAAGGAAATCAGTTCTTATTATTAAACGCCTTTACTAACTGTTTTAAAACGTGTAGAGACCAGTGAAATAAACAGTGTAGTAAATCAAAGCACTGCATGCGCGGTGAGACGGTACCACTGGTATGAGTGTACTACTTGGTAAACTGTTGCACACTTTGGAAAAGTAACAACACAGTTACATATCTGCAAATTATGTAAATATGACAGCAAAAATGCATACATTTCAAACATTTATTTTGGTAAATGTCGCTTTCATATGTCTATGTTGTTGGGTCAATGTCGTTTTCATATGTCTTTGTTGTTGGGTAAATGTCGCTTTCATACGTCCATGTTGTTGGGTCAATGTCGTTTCCATTTGTCTTTGTTGTTGGGTAAATATCGCTTTCATATGTCTATGTTGTTGGTTAAATGTCGTTTTCATATGTTTTTGTTGTTGGGTAAATGTCGTTTTCATATATCTATGTTGTTGGGTAAATGTCGTTTTCATATGTCTTTGTTGTTGCGTAAATGTTGTTTTCATATGTCTTTGTTGTTGGGTAAATGTCGCTTTCATATGTTTTTGTTGTTGGGTCAATGTCGTTTTCATATGTCTTTGTTGTTGGGTAAATGAGGTTTTCATATGTGTACGTTGTTGGTCAATGTCGTTTTCATATATCTGTGTTGTTGGTTAAATGTCGTTTTCATATATCTATGTTGCTGGGTCATTGTCGTTTTCATATGTCTATATTTCAAATAAAGTATCACTTGTGTCTATCAACTCAGCATGCATCCACTCAATAAAACACATCTGTTACCATTTGTTTTTTGTTTTCTTTGTTTGGTTTTAACGCTGCCTTCAACATTTCTTTCAGTTGTGTACCGGCGTTTCCTATGTTAGTTACCAGTAGTACTATTGGTCAATTTATCCTGATACCAGCGAGTCAATTGTAATGCTATAACCCACAATCCTGAGCGTCAATGAGGGAAAACCATTACCACCATCGTTAAAGTCTTTGGTATGACCTGGTCGGGGACGGTCAGTGTAGCGACCATGTCGGTTCCGTGAAGTTCCGTTGTGGCACCACGTTGATCCTGGGCTATCCGGTATGTCGTGTTAAGTCCGGGACGGTCCGTGTTGGGTCAGGGATAGTCCGCAGCTGATCCGGGATGGTCCGGATCCTTCCGGGATGGTCCGTGGCGCTGTCGTTGTGGTACCGGGGTCAGATCCGTGTTTGCTCCGTGTTGATCCGTGTTGATCCGTGTTGATCCGTTATGCTGCCGTGTTGTGTCCAGGTTGGTCCAGAATGACGATTCTTTGCGACTGAATTTCACCCAGGATCATCCCGGATCAAGATATCTCTTGATCCGGGTAATCCTTTTTAATCCGGGGTGCTTCGTGTTGGGTCCGGCTTCGGTGTGACTGAAGCTTTACCATCGTTTTTGTTTGAACTATATGTGATTATCGACGATCCTGCATTCCAATTATATCACATACTTTTATATGGACATGTTCAGGACGAGCTATGATTTTTTTTCTGATAACAGCATCATCCGTAATGCCATCGTCACAGTCTTCAGCATCGAGGAGGGAAGTCACTACTACACTTTAAAAAGTGTTTGTTATTTACTGAAAAGTGATCTAGACCGGGTTTCCCGCTGACGAAGCAACCGTTTGCACCACTGCATCACCGGTAGCCCAGTCGGTAACGACAAGGGCTGTCTATCGAGGGGTCGTGAGTTCGAAACCCAGCTGGACCAACATCTTTTCCAACATTTGTTTTTACAAAATTCAACGCGACAAGCTGTATTCGTCTTTCATCAATTAGGCTAACAGTTGCTTGGGGAAAATTATGTGTGTGTAGAATAATGGTAGGAGAAAGCCAGGAAACATATGGGTAGGTGAACTGGCCGCCATAATTTTGAATTGTTGTAAAAATAGTTCAAACCCATTGTCACATATTCGAAGAGTGAAATCAAGTGAAAGTACTCTATTATCGCGGTAATTATATAAATCATTGGTATCACTATGGTGGTCCCCCGCTGTATCTTATTTATAAAAAGACATTTTATATTTCCAACCAGAAACAATTACACATTTCATTTATTTTTTTAGGTCCCTAATGACTTCCATTTGTTTTGTAATACAACATATTCTTTAGAAGCCTTGCGCCATCATATCATTAAATCCAGATGCTCACGAAACATATACGCAACAATTACATACATGTACTTGATATAGTCCAAGACTCTTACAAACTGCCTCGGTGGTGTATTGGTAGAAACGTCCGCCTCGGGTCCGGGATGTTGCAGGTTCGATCCCCAGCCGGGTCATACCAAAGACTTTAAAAATGGTAGTAATGACTGCCTTCCTTGGCGCTTAGGGAGGCGGGGTTAGCATTACGACTGACTGACTGGTGTCAGGGTAAATGAATCAGTGGTACTGGTAACTAGCCCAGGAAATGCCGTGATATAACTGACGAAGTGTTGAAAGCGGCGTAAAACACCAAACAATCATTCAAGCGAAGACACCTACAAACTATCTAGACATTTTAAACAGGTTCCATCAGTATTAAAGTATAACAAAATAAAGCTTCACTTTGTTGTGACGCAAGTAGCATTTGAGCCAGATGCCATGACACTCTCATAAAAATTACATTTTTCGAAAAACTTATAATTTGTTCAACTGTAATAATATATTTTGCGTTTAAAAAAACCCTCTTCGACGCTACGTAATCGGCTGCCATTTTGGTTTAGAGGTATTATTTAAAAAGAAAGACGTCTTTCTATAAAAACAAAGCCTTTGATTGAGAACTGAATCTGTCTCGGGAAATGGTACCGGATCGTTTGCGTAACGTGTCACACTGATCGAAACGCCTGGAACATTTGAGTCGTCCCACGGGAAAACCAACATTGTGGACTCTGCGTAAAGTATCGACCCAGATCAGCCAAAGCATGCCGCGCAGGCTTACCCAGATTTACACTTTTCGCCTAATGTGGATTTTCTGTTTCGGGAATCATTACTCTATACCTCCATCCCCCCTGAGACGGAATGTGTCGGCCCGGCTCAGTCTGCGCGGACTGCGCAGGCTGATCAGGGTCGATACATTACGCAGAGGCCATAACGTTGGTTTTCTCGCGAGACGGCTCATTTCATCTTGCATAATAAATTTGCTTTCATAAACAGTGACAGGATAAGAGGCGATAATGTACAACCTTTGTCTCAAACCACTTTGATAAGAGATCGTTTCAGATACAGTATTGTCAATCAATAAGTCGCTGTTTACCCGGTGTACCTTTGGACTCATATTTGTGAATATTGTAAGGAAAGGAGAATTCCAGCAATTGCTTCTATCTCACACTGTGTTCTGCAGATGTTGTCATCTGTATCAGCGAAGTGGTTAACACAACTGAGTAAAGAAAACAATATACATATACATATCCAAGGGAGGCAATCGTGTCTTAAACATGGGTCGGTTCATGGATAGGTTACTTCCCTTAGTATAAGATAGAGATCTCATTTCAGTTATTTAATTTGATTACCCACATTACACAATTCTGCAGCAGATAACTTTGCGAAATTTTTTTGGAAAAAGTATGGAAAGCTTTCTGTATGAAAACATATTATTTGAATAGAACTGAATACATTGTGACAAAAAGAGAAAATTCCCACCATGGGCAATTTCTTCTTTTTGTGGCATTTCATTTTCAAAAGCTGTCTCGGCATTTTGGGAATCGGTTAACCCTTTATTTGCTGTGTACCAGAACTATGCAGCAGACGATTTTAATAACATCTAGTTTGACATATAGAAAATATCTATCACGTTTTGATTTACTTCTCCTTTTGTCATGATGTTTTCAAATGGTGTCTGCTTCATAGGTGACTGACAGCGTATGTGTGTCGGGAAAAAGGTAATGCTTTTTGTTCATGTTTCCTATTAGTCGTATGTCTTTGTTCCAAAACTTTAACTGTCCACTTGTTATATTTTTTCTCTTCAATTGCTTCACAACGTAGGAAAATCACCATGAAAGGATTGTATGTTTTATGCGTGTTTTACGCCGCTTTCAACATTATTTCAGTTATATCACGGCGACAGTTCACTTATTCGTGACCATGAAAGGAGATACACTCGTAACGACACAAACATAATTACGTATACATTATATAATATGAGCCGTCCTGCAAGAAAACCAACATTGTGGATTTTCTGTTTCAAGACTCGTTACTCTATACCTATATCCCCCTGAGACGGAATGTGTCGGCCCGGATCAGTCTGTGCGGACTGCGCAGGCTGATCCGGGTCGATACATTACGAAGTTGCCGTATGTTTCTTTTGTGCTAACCTATAAATTATAGATATTTCTCAGTAATTTATAACCCTATTATCTCACCGGTGAGATTATGACTTTTGCAGTGAGATTATGACTTTTCAATTGATGGAATTACTTTTTTATCCATGTTGTTGACATATTTTTTTACTACCGAACCAAACCCTATGATGTAGGTACTCGAAATTGATTTCCCCACAATATTTCATTTACTACCTAACCAAACCCTATGATGTGGGTACTCGAAAGAATCGATTAGAGTTGGTGATTTCCCACAACATTCCTTTTATTACCGAACCAAAAACCCTATGCTGTGGGTAATCGATTCAGCGAGACGATTATTTCGAGTAACCACACAATTGTGGTTTAAGGATCAAATGATCCGTTTCTTGGGAGAAACAACATTATGGACTGTGTTATGTATCGACCGGGCCGACACATTCCGTCTCAGTGGGATAGAGGTAGAGATTAACGAGTCCTGAAACAGAAAATCCACAGGAGGCGAAAAAAGTATGTCCGGATTAGCCTGCGCGGCATGTTTAGGCTGATCCTAGTCGATACTTTACGCAGAGTCCAAAATGTCTCCTGAACAAAAAGATATCCGCAGGAGGCGAAAAAGGTATGTCCGGATTTTGCCTGCGCGGCATGCTTAGGCTAATCCGGGTCGATACCAAACGCAGAGTCCACAATGTTTTTTTTTTTTCGCGTAACGGCTTAAATATGGATTTAATAAGGTGAAATGGGCACCTAATTCCGAGTTCTGCAAATGATTTATAAGTCTCAAGGACCGAACTCTGGACATCTGCTGTTAAAGCCTGCCCTGTATATGGAGTCGATGAAGTGTGAGGACTGGGGTGTGGGCGCTAACGAGTCTGTATCTTGTTTGTGCATTCACTGAACATGTTTGTCACATTGCCGGAACTACGTGTAACTTATGGAAATAGTACAATTCGGCGACTACAAATGCTGTGCAATAATCCTTTTCGACAATCAGATGCGTTTTGACGCCTCTGCAGCAGACGACTTTTGAGCAACGTTATTCAATCCTTGTTCTGTCATTTTTAGAGAATTTCCATATTTCGACTAAATGTTTTTAAATTCGTCTGCTATAGAGGCGTCAAAAATACTCTTTCGTCAATGATGTACGAAATCAATTTCTTTGAGGTTCATTATGTGAATGAGCTGGTTTGATAATCAAAAGCAATTTACGAGGGACCGACTCTGGTATATCTATAATAAGATCTAGTTTATAACACGCCCTTTTCGAGACGTAATTAAGTAACCTTATTCCAGTACGAATCCACTTCGAATGACTGTAGACCGAGCAACTCCGAATGAGTGTAGACCGAGCAACTCCAAATGACGGTAGGTCGTGCAAATCCGATTGACTGTAAGTCGTGCAATTCCGAATTACTGTAGACCGTTCACCTCCGAATGACTGTAGAACTTGCAACTCCGAATGACTGTAGAACGAGCAACTTTGAATGACTGTAGACCGTGCAACTCCGAATGACTGTAGACCGTTCAACTCCGAATGACTGTAGACCGTGCAACTCCGAATGACTGTAGACCGTTCAACTCCGAATGACAGTAGACCGTTCAACTCCGAATGACTGTAGATCGTTCAACTTTTAATGACTCTAGACCGTTCAACTCCAAATGACTGTAGACCGTTCAACTCCGAATGACTGTAGACCGTACAACCCCGAATGACTGTAGACCGTTCAACTCCGAATGACTGTAGATCGTTCAACTCTTAATGACTGTAGACCGTTCAACCCCGAATGACTGTAGACCGTTCAACTCAGAATGACTGTAGATCTTTCAACTCTGAATGACTGTAGATCGTTCAACTACAAATGACTGTAGACCGTTCAACTACAAATGACTGTAGACCGTTCAACTCTTAATGATAAGACCGTTCAACTCCGAATGACTGTAGACCGTTCAACTCCGAATGACTGTAGACCGTTCAATTGCGAATGACTGTAGACCGTTTAACTCTGAATGACTGTAGATCGTTCAACTCTGACTGACTGTATATCGTTCAACTCCGAATGACTTTAGACCCTTCAACTCCAAATGACTGTAGATCGTTCAACTCCGAATGACTGTAGACCGTTCAACTCCGAATGACTGTAGATCGTTCAACTCTGAATGACTGTAAAATGTTCAACTCTGAATTACTGTAGATCGTTCATCTCCGAATGACTGTAGACCGTTCAACTCCGATGACTGTAGATCGTTCAACTCCGAATGACTGTAGACCGTTCAACTCCGATGACTGTAGATCGTTCAACTCCGAATGACTGTAGATCGTTCAACTCCGAATGACTGTAGACCGTTCAACTCCGAATGAATGTAGACCGTTCAACTCCGATGACTGTAGACCGTTCAACTCTGAATGACTGTATATCGTTCAACTCTGAATGACTGTAAACCGTTCAACTCTGAATTACTGTAGATCGTTCAACTCCGAATGACTGTAGACCGTTCAACTCCGATGACTGTAGACCGTTCAACTCTGAATGACTGTAGATCGTTCAACTCTGAATGACTGTTAACCGTTCAACTCTGAATTACTGTAGATCGTTCAACTCCGAATGACTGTAGACCGTTCAACTCCGATGACTGTAGACCGTTCAACTCTGAATGACTGTAGATCGTTCAACTCTGAATGACTGTAAACCGTTCAACTCTGAATTACTGTAGATCGTTCAAATCCGAATGACTGTAGACCGTTCAACTCCGATGACTGTAGACCGTTCAACTCTGAATGACTGTAGACCGTTCAACTCTGAATGACTGTAGACCGTTCAACTCTGAATGACTGTAGACCGTTCAACTCTGAATGACTGTAGACCGTTCAACTCTGAATGACTGTAGACCGTTCAACTCCGAATGACTGTTAACCGTTCAACTCTGAATTACTGTAGATCGTTAAACTCCGAATGACTGTAGACCGTTCAACTCCGATGACTGTAGACCGTTCAACTCTGAATGACTGTAGATCGTTCAACTCTGAATGACTGTAAACCGTTCAACTCTGAATTACTGTAGATTGTTCAATTCCGAATTACTGTAGACCGTTCAAATCCGAATGACTGTAGACGGTTCACCTCCGAATGACTGTAGACCGTTCAACTCCGAATGACTGTAGACCGTTCAACTCCGAATGACTGTAGACCGTTCAACTCCGAATGACTGTAGACCGTTTAACTCTGAATGACTGTAGACCGTTCAACTCCGAATGACTGTAGACCGTTCAACCCAGAATGACTGAAGACTGTTCAATTGCGAATGAATGTAGACCGGTCAACTCTGAATGACTGTAGATCGATCAACTCTGAATGACTGTATATCGTTCAACTCCGAATGACTGTAGACTGTTCAACTCCGAATGACTGTAGATCGTTCAACTCTGAATGACTGTAGATCGTTCAACTCTGAATGACTGTAGACCGTGCAACACTGAATGACTGAAGACCGTGCAACTCTGAATAACTGTAGACCGTGCAACACTGAATGACTGAAGACCGTGCAACTCTGAATAACTGTAGGCCGCCGTGCAACTCTGAATAGCTGTAGACCGGTCAACACTGCATGCCTGTAGACCGTGCAACACTGAATGACTGTAGACCGGTCAACTCTGAATAACTGTAGATCGGTCAACACTGAATGACTGTAGACCGGTCAACACTGAATGACTGTAGACCGGTCAACTCTGAATAACTGTAGATCGGTCAACACTGAATGACTGTAGACCGGTCAACACTGAATGACTGTAGACCGGTCAACACTGAATGACTGAAGACCGTGCAACTCTGAATGACTGAAGACCGTGCAACACTGAATGACTGAAAACCGTGCAACTCTGAATAACTGTAGGCCGTGCAACTCTGAATAACTGTAGACCGTGCAACTCTGAATAACTGTAGGCCGTGCAACTCTGAATAACTGTAGACCGTGCAACACTGAATGACTGTAGACCGTGCAACACTGAATAACTGTAGGCCGTGGAACACTGAATGACTGTAGGCCGTGCAACACTGAATGACTGTAGACCGTGCAACACTGAATAACTGTAGACCGTGCAACACTGAATAACTGTAGGCCGTGCAACACTGAATGACTGTAGACCGTGCAACACTGAATAACTGTAGGCCGTGCAACACTGAATGACTGTAGGCCGTGCCTCTCCGAGAGACTGTAGGTCGTGCAACACCGACTGACTGTAGATCGTGCAAGTTCGAGTGACTGTATACCGCGCAAACTGTTTCGATGTTTATCAGGCTATCGCAATTTGAGATGTTTATGGCGTTTTAACAAATAGTTCCGATTTTGTTGTAATTGCGCCCATTCGACAAATCTCTTTTTCGAAAATAGAATCCGGTGACAGTTATCCTCTACTATTCGGCGAGTATAAGCCCTGTGCTTTAATCGAAATATGTTCAGTCAAATCGGGATATACATACAGGAAATGAGAGATTATGCAGCCATCCTGGAAGCCCGTTACCTACTAGAAACAATATTTATGTAGAATAAAGGGCGAATTCCGAATTCTATGAGATGGGGTTAATGGCGGGCCCGTTTTCCGGACGAGTCAGGAAGCGTCTATTTGCGGGACATAGATTTATATCAAGCTTTTCATTTTCAGGTTGCATTTAGGCAGGGACACTTTATTACATGTAATATGTAATATAGTGTCCCTGCTTTAGGTGAAGATAGACATATTTATTTTAATATTTACTGCGTAGATTGTTATTAACCCTTTCCCTCATATAGACGCTTTCTGACGCCTCTGCAGCAGAGGGCTTTTTGAAAACATAGTGGCAAAAGAAGAAATTGCTCAAAACGAGCAATTTCTCCTTTTGCCACAATGTTTTCCACTTGTGGGCATATGTTATCGTCAATTATAGAGATTTTCTATCTTTTGACAAAATATGTTCAAAGTCTTGTGCTGCAGAATTGTCGTATGAGTGAAAGGGTTAAGAAATATTTCACATTAATATTTGTTTGCCCAATACGATAAGTCGATTACCTATGCGCGAGAAAAACTGCTTACAATATACGACATGTACGAGGGCTGAACTCAAATAACGTGGAATAGCGAAATGGTTTCAATTAATTATGTTAAATTCTATATATTCACACCATCATCTTGACTAGAATTGCATATACTTCTAGTGGATTCATAGTTTGTGTCTTTTCATATACAGACGCGTTCTGACGCCCCTGGAGCAGACGACTTACAGAAAACATCGAGGCAAAAATGAGGAAAATCTTCTTTAATAATAATTTAGATATCAAAAAGAGTTTAAAACAAAATCTATGGAAAATCTCTACAGACCAAAATTTAGTGAAGTTGTTCATCATTATCAAAAGGTGAAATTGCGTCTGCTTCAACTGCCGGCTCGATCCCCGGCCTACATCGCTAGTGACTGCTTGACTGCTGGCGAACTTCACTGAATAAACATTTCAAAACTGCCCGCTCGATCCCCGGCCGCGTCACACACAATAATTATACAAAATGCAGTAATGGCTTTTCCTCTTTAGCGTTCAGGATTGTTGGGTTAGCAATACGACTGATTCGCTGGTGTCAGGATTAATGGATGAGTAGAACTGGTTATAATTTAACCAGGAAACGACGTGATAAAACTGCATAATTTGTTGGGAGCGGGATTAAACACAATTTACAGTCAGTCCTATTGCTATAAAATAGTTCCAATATGTCATTAAAAAAAAACCAACCTCGAATGTAAAACATGTGTTGGTAATAATGCATTATGTAAAGAGTACAGTTACATCTTATAAAATAAATTCGGCTTAAACATATCAAATGTCATTTTAAAGAATCCGAGTAAAATTTGTTAGACGATATGTAGATATAAAAGTAACAATGAACTATTTCATTTAGTATGAATGGGCCATATGTCTTCGAATACAAGTAAGAACATAAATACCAATACTATTAAACAATCATATTAACGTGTGTTTATTGGTATGGTATTTTACGCCGCTTTCATCAATTCTTCAGTGATATCACGACCTTTCATGGGTAAATGGTACTTATGGCTTTCCCTCCTTGGTGCCCGGGGTTGTTTGGATATAAACTCGACTGATACATCTGTGTTATATAACTGACGTATTGTTAACAATAGCATAACGCACCATTAAAACAAAGAAACTAATTTAAATAACACTTGAACTGATATAAACTTTGTATCTTGTTTATATTATGCAAGAAAAGTGCAGCTCAAAGAAAACAAACCTTAAGACAATTACTGTATAAAAGGTTGCTTGATTGTGTGGTCTTTCTTTGTCATCAATTAGGTTAGTTTAAATTTCCTAACTCACGGATCAAATAATCACGAGTCACGTCTGGGTATTCCACATGTAGACGCTTTCTGCTGTCTCTGCATCAAACGACTATTGAATACATTGTGGCAAAAACAGAAAATTTCTCCGTTTGCAACAGCGT
Organism: Serripes groenlandicus; assembly: GCA_031761405.1. NCBI lineage: Eukaryota > Metazoa > Mollusca > Bivalvia > Cardiida > Cardiidae > Serripes > Serripes groenlandicus. The sequence continues at coordinate 9,311,085 of JASEVX010000013.1, forward strand.
TTTCAACTATATTCTTACATTTCTGTCGATTAGCCATTATGTTTTCAAAGTCTTCTGTAGATGAGTTATAGTTGGGAAAGGGTTAACGCATTTGCAAGTCTCACTAGAGCCCTCCCTGTCCGTCAATGAACGTCACTGTCCGTCACTGAGCGTCAAATTCCGTCACTGTTCGTCACTGTCCGTCACTGTCCGTCAAGGTCCGTCACTGTTCGTCACTGTTCGTCACTGAACGTCAAACTCCGTCACTGTCCGTCACCGTCCGTCAAGGTATGTCACTGTTCGTCACTGTACGTCACTGTCCGTCACTTTCCGTCACGTTCCGTCACTGTCCGTCACTTTCCGTCACTGTCCGTCATAGTCATATGACAAAATGAACCACACACAACTAGAACTTGTTTAACTAGCTAAACTCTTTCAGTCCCAAGCTGTTTAAAGTAGACTCGTTTCCATGTATGTTCAAAGTCGTGCGTGTCCATTTCTCAGGTAATAAGTGTTTTGGAATATGTTGATACCTTAAAGGCAAACAATGCTGATTTCAGGTGAGGCAGGTCGTTACGAGTCGACTCACCTGAATCTGCACTGTTCGCAAAAGACTCAATATTGCCATTGGCGCTGACAGAGTTAATGGCAATTTACCTTTGTTATAATATCTTTACGTCAAGAAACAAAAACCCAAATTCTTCAGACGCGGTTAACATAGAGTGCATCTTAAACGCTTGATAAATCTTCAAGTGGCTTTATCACATCTTTCAAATTCTAATCAGTTAAATAAGTGTATATGATTTATTCGCTCCTTATACAAGGACTTCTTTTTGTATTTTCCTTCTCATTATTTGTCCCTCAAATATTTATGTACACGTAAATGTCTGATCCGCTGCATGACATGTAAGAGTTCGTTCTTTAGATCAACGTGAATCAAGCTTTGGCATGAGAGAGCGAACAAGAATACCCCTAGTTGAACTGCGTGTCTGTGTTTTCTGTTTCATATAGAAGTTTTATATTTCACATTAAATATTTGACTCGAGATGTGGCATATTCACCCAACTGCAAGCAGTGTAATCCATAACCGAAGCGATGTCATCTATAACCGAAGTGATGTCATCCATAACTGAAGTGATGCCATCCATAACCGAAGTGATGTCATGTATAACCTAAGTAATGCCATCTATAACCTAAGTGATGTCATGTATAACCTAAGCGATGTCATTCATAACAGAAGTGATGTCATCTATAACCTAAGTGATGTCATCCATAATCGAAGTGATGTCATCTACAGCCTAAGTAATGTCATCTATAACCGAATTGATGTCATCCATAACGGAAGTGATGTCATCTATAACCTAAGTAATGTCATCTATAACCGAATTGATGTCATCCATAACGGAAGTGATGTCATCTATAACCTAAGTAATGTCATCTATAACCGAATTGATGTCATCCATAACGGAAGTGATGTCATCTATAACCTAAGTAATGTCATCTATAACCGAATTGATGTCATCCATAACGGAAGTGATGTCATCTATAACCTAACTAATGTCATCTATAACCGAATTGATGTCATCCATAATGGAAGTGATGTCATCTATAACCTAAGTAATGTCATCTATAACCGAATTGATGTCATCCATAACGGAAGTGATGTCATCTATGACCTAAGTAATGTCATCTATAAACGAAGTGATGTCATCCATAACGGACGTGATGTCATTCATAACCTAAGTGATGTCATCTATAACCGAAGTGAAGTTGTCCATAACCGAAGTAATGTCATCTATAACCGAAGTATTGTCATCCATAACCGAAGTGATACCATCCATAACCGAAGTGATACCATCCATAACCGAAGTGATACCATCCATAACCGAAGTGATACCATCCATAACGGAAGAAATGTAACGACCGAATTAATTCCATCCATAGAGATTTGTCATGCATCACATGTTTGTGATGCAGAAACCGCGTTCGGTAACCAAGTGTACCGGACAGAGCACAGTAATTTTGTCAAAAAAAATGCATTTAATTTGCATATTGGTTTTATGAATTGTTCCACTGCCAGATATGATAATAAGAATTATTTGAAAATACGTCATTACTATATAAATCCATAAGCGGGCTATTCTGTTGTTGTTTTTTTACATCGTTATATAGGCAAACAGCATTTCTTTTATTACACTCAATCAATCATGGCCGCAGGTTTTATGAATTGTTCCACAGCAAAATATTGTGTAAAGAATTCTTATAAAATGCATCATTCATATATAAAACCGTAAGCGGGGTTTTCTGTTGTTGTTATTTTGCATCGTTGTATAATTGATTGGTTTTTTTGGTGTTTTTTTACGCCGCTTTCAACAATTTTTCATTTATATCACGGCGTTGCCTCGGTAGGTTACCAGTACTACTGGTCCTTTTATCCCTACACCGACCGGTCAATCGTAACTCTAACCCCGCAACCCTGAGCACCAAGGAAGAAAAACAATTACTACCATGTTTTAAGTCTTTTGTATGATCCGACCGGAGATCGAAGCCACGACCTCGAGGCGGACGCTCTATCATTATACCACCGAGACGGTATCATCGATATATAAGCAATGACTATTTTCCGTTATAGCACTCATTTAAGCATGACCCCGCTCAGTGGTGTAGTGGTCACTCACTGCGTCCGCTTCGAGAACGAGAGAGCATGGTTCGAGATCCCCATCGGTTCATGTAAAAGACTTAACCTTTTTCTTTTAATATCTAACTTTATTAGCCACGTGTATTGGTATGGATAGGTCATGGCCATCCCCCCTCATACCTTACAATGAATGTGTTATTAGTAGTATATATAATTTCTAAATGCACATTAATGTAATAAACACCAATGGTTGGGAGGACATAATAACGACTGATGCGCTGTAATCAGGTTTTGTTGACCAGCAGGACCTGTCATTTCATTCAGGTAAGACCGTGGTATGGCATGATGTACGGATGAATGAGTGTAAAACACATATACAAACACACAAAAAAACAACTTTCCCACGTTGAACAAATCTGCAGCAAACGACTGTAAAACCAACTTGGACAAGAAATGCGATAATAGAGGATTTATTTTTTAATAGAGTTGAAAATATTGTGTCTAAAGGGGAAATTGTTCATAATGAGTAATGCCTCGTTTTGCCACATTGTTTTCAAAGTTTCTGCTTCAGAGGCGTCAGAAAGCGTCTTCATGCAAGAAATTATTATTAATGCTCATATCTCACGTCCTTATCGAGTCGCGAAATCTCGGGGGGTTGGGGTGGGGTTACTAATGCAGGATGTTGATGAAAGGGTTCGTGAGTTTAAATCCCAACTAGGCCGATCATTCTTTCTCTCATATAGACGCGTTCTGTCGCCTCTGCAGCAGACGACTTTTTGACTATATATCAAAACGAGCAATTTCTCCTTTATCACCATGTTTTCAACTCTATTACATTAATTTAAAGGGAGTTTCAAATTATTTTCGGGTATGTTTTCAAAGTCGACTGCTGCAGAATTGTTGTATGTGGGAAAAGGTTGATCAAAGTCATTGTGACTAGCATCATTCGTCTTTAACCCCGGCCCACGTGCAGATGCATTTTAACGTACTTGCAGCAGACGACTCTTGAAAACATTGTGGCAGATAGAGAAATGGATCATTATGTTCGCCTTTTGCAACTTTCATTCAAAACTTGTCCATATATAGAGATGTACCATATTCTAAAATACTTTTGAAAGTCGTCTGCTGCATATTTGCTGTATGTGGGAAAGGTTTAAAGAGTCTGCTACAGATCTGTTGTATAGGGGATTATCACAATACAACGAATCATATAGGACTGGAGACTCAGCTATGTATCGGCGTTTGCTGCAGATTGTTTTCTTATGTGGGAAAGGGTTTAGGCGTCTGTTGCAGAGTTGTTATATAAGCCTGGATACGTTGAATTGTGATAATCCCTTTAAACGAATACGACTGGAGAGGCGTCATCTGCATATTTGGTGTATACGGTATTCCCTTTCAACGAATCCGATATAACTGAAATCTCAGCCTGGTTTCTATAAACGTTTGCTGTAGATTTGTTGATTAGGTTATCCCTTTCAACGAATCCAATATAGCTGAAATCTCGGTCAGGTCTCTATAGGCGTCTTCTACAGAGTTGTTGTATAAGGTATTCCCTTTCAACGATTCCAATATGACTGGAGAATCCGCCGGGAAGAGGCATCTGTTGCAGATTTGTTGTATAAGGGATAATCACCATTCAAAATGAATACAATATCAAAAGTAATATGGGCCAGCGCTTGAAAACAGGTACAAATTGTCATTCGTGAACAGGTGTGGGTTCAGATCATCTTGTTCATCTCCCAGTGATTTAATGATATACACAAGTTGACAAAAGCTGGTAACAACCTTGTGTAAGTAATGTACGAACGATGTAGATGTAGCTTAGACTGTGTTGATGGACAGACTGATCTGTATATATGATGTTCACAAAATCAATTTGTACTAATCCCCATGTAATCGAAATTAGTACTGAGTTGGAATTGAATACCGTGTCTTCGCTGTCTACCGCTGTTCTCTACTGTCTCTTTAAAGTGACCGTCAATGCTTCAGTTGGGAGAATATGCAGAATGTCGAAACAAATATTTCATGCGAAATAGAAAACTTCTACATGAAATAGAAAACTTCTATATGAAAAAGAAAACTTCTATATGAAATAGAAAACATCTACATGAAATAGAACACTTCTATATGAAATAGAAAACACAGACACACATTTCGACTAGGGGTATTCTTGTTCGCTCTTGCATGTCAAAGGTTGATTTCACGTTGATCAGACATTTAATTGTACATAAATAGTTGAAGAACAAATAATGAGAAGGAAAATACGAAAGAAAAATGTAAAATGAATTATTACAATTTGATTATATTCTTTAATCTAGTTCAAACGAAAACCGACAACCGGAGGAGAGGGTTTGATTGATTGATTGATTGATTTATTGATTGATTCATTGCTTGATTTATTGATTGATTCATTGCTTGATTTATTGATTGATTAATTGCTTGATTCATTGCTTGATTTATTGATTGATTCATTGCTTGATTTATTGATTGATTCATTGCTTGATTCATTGCTTGATTTATTGATTGATTCATTGCTTGATTTATTGATTGATTCATTGATTGATTAATTGCTTGATTCATTGCTTGATTTATTGATTGATTCATTGCTTGATTTATTGATTGATTCATTGCTTGATTTATTGATTGATTCATTGCTTGATTCATTGATTGATTAATTGTATTCAATGCCGATTTCAACGCCGCTTTCAAAAGGTGTATATTTATATCAAGAGAATCAGTTCATGGGTTTCCCGACTCTTCACACAACGTTCTTCAAAAGCCTTTTGCCCATTCCAATATTTTGAATTGATGGTAGGGCGTCATTACGGTACACGTGCATGCTGGCTGTATGTGTGTGCGGTGTTATGGTCACATCCTTCGCGCTCGAGGCTTTCCTTAATGGCTGTGCGACTTCATAATGAACATGGAAAGTCCTGAGTAGGCTGATCGAGATCTTATCTGGTCGAACAGTTCCGAACGTCGGGATTCGTGTGACGTGACAAATACATTTGTATTACAATCTGTTTACATTCATTTCTCCCCTTCTCTCTCTCTGTTCTAAATATAGCGTCTAAGTAAATTGAAGACTCAGGCGAGTCGGTACATCCTCACAGTCTGTATACGTTATAAACCACTTTACTTTTCCAACAATGTTTACACATTGTTGTCGTAAAATGATTTTTTAGAATTTCAAAATGTGGCATATTTTTGTTTCTTGTTCTTAAGGTATGTTTCATGCCCATGACCCTAATTTCACATCTGATTTACTCTTAATTCTGTCTGTCCTATCCGTATGTTTGTCCGTCTGTCAGTCTGTCTGTCTGTCAGTCTGTATTCTGTCTGTATTATGTCTGTTTTCTGTCTGTCAGTTTGTGTTCTGTCTGTATTATGTCTGTATTCTGTCTGTAGTATGTCTGTATTCTGTCTGTCTGTATTATGTATTATGTATTATGCATTATGTATGTCTGTCTGTCTGTCCTAACCTAATTTCATATCTGATAAACGGTAACTACAGACTACCTGAAGGGCTGGCAACTTGAGTTAATTGATTGAAGAACATGGCCGTTTTAACAGCTTTATATATATATATATAACACGGCGACAAGTTCACATTGAGTTTTACTATATAAACCCGTTCAATGGCAATTGGCTATGGAAAAACGATCCCCTTTTGCTATCCTCTTTTAGGGAATCGAACATGACAGACCACTCTTGCTGAGTTTACATTATTAGTAGAGTAAATGTAGCCTAATGCGGCCTTCAATCTCCCAACCAAATTATAATGTTTATTCGTGACGTCTGCATTTGACATTTCACCCAAAGCCTCATTTGCGTCTTTTAAGGCAATTTCAAGTTTTGTCGCAATCAGCTTGGCGTTGATGAATGATGTTCGGCGTTCTTCATCAATAGCGTCAGCGTCCTTTTCCTGAATTAAATAATAATAAATAGTTAAATGAAACAAATTAGACAGAAAGACAGATATAAAGACAGACAAACAGAGAGACAGACATGCACACATACATACATACAGACATACATACATACATGCATACAGACATAAAGACAAACAGAGATACAGACATGCATTCATACAGACATAACGACAAACAGAGATACAGACATGCATACATACAGACATACATACATAAAGACAAACAGAGATACAGACATGCATTCATACAGACATAAAGACAAACAGAGATACAGACATTCATACATACAGACATACAGACATACAGATATACAGCTCTGTCATATTTATATCCAAGATATTTTCCTATATAGAAATTTGGCCATGTTTTTTCCCATGAGTGCATTATTTATCTCCGACAGACATGCACACTTACAGACATACAGACATACAGACATACAGACATAAAGACAAACAGAGATACAGACTATGCATTCATACAGACATAAGACACAAACAGAGATACAGACATTCATACTACAGACATACAGACATACAGATATACAGCTCTGTAATATTTATATCCAAGATATATTCCTATATAGAAAATTGGCCATTTTTTCCCATGATGTGCATTATTTATCTCCGAGATATTTTCAGTTTCTCCTTTGACAAACATCTGCCAATTTTATTTACTTAAGGAAAATTGTAAATTTATAATCGCAGTCGTGCCATATTTATCCATTGATATTTTCTGTTTATAGACAATAACACATCTTTATTTCTATACTAGAAAATCGACCAATTTAATTTCCAAATTTGCCATTATTGTCCAGAGAGATAGTTTTAGTTCTCTTTTTACCTCAACTATCCAAATTGAATTACTATAAAGAAAGATCCGCCAATCATATTTTTTCCAGTTGTGCCATATTTATCCCAACTATATTTTCAGATTCACTCTTTAACCATATCTGCCCATTTTATTTATTATACAAAACATCGGCAATTTTATTATGATACAGAAAATCGGCCAATTTTATTTATGATACAGAAAATCGGAAATTTTATTTATTATACAAAAATAGGCCAATTTTATATATTATACAGAAAATCAGAATTTTTTATTTATTATACAGGAACATCGGCTATTTTACTTTTCCAATAAGTAATTAATTAAGTAAATATGTTATTATAGTGACATGTGACTAACACAACAAACGTAAAACAAAAATATAATTGGGGAAAAAACAGATATTATACGCAGTGATTAGAATTCACTGTTTCACCTAATAAACACATATATCTACATAAGTACAATAGGAAATATGTGCCATATTTATCTTCGAGATATTCCAGATTCTCTCTTTAAGCACAATAAGCGAATTATATTTATTATTACAGATAATTAGCAAATTTAATTTCCATGATGTGCCATATATTCCGACATTTTTTTCTGTTTATCCTTTAACCACAATCTGCCAATTATATTTACAATATAGAGAAGTCAGTAAATTTATTTCCAGATGTGCCATATTTATCCCCAAGACATTTTCAAATAGGGTCACTATTCAATACGACAATTCAGTCAGTCTTTGTTTAGGAGGAATGTTTAACTCTTTCAACGCCGAGCATTACGAGCTGACTCACCTGAATCAGTATTGTTTGCAAAAACCTCAATATTGCCTTTGGCGCTGAATCAGAATTAGTAACGTAGAAATAGACATACTAATACATGTGCCAATTGCATGATACAACAACGTGTTGGCATTTCTGGACAGTTTTCGTTCAGAGCATCTTGTCCCAGCTGCTCAGAACTTACAGGAATCTACATAAGTTGACTGATTATTCTAACAAGCTTGTGTAAGTAATATATAAACAGTGTCTATCTCGATTAATCAGACAGTGCGGATTCACAGACTGGTCTGTATCCATACTTTTCACAAACGCCAAATTGTACTTTTTCTCATAAACTGGAGTGAATAATAGTAAAGAGTGTAAGATTTCTACATCAATGACTGGACGGTGGACAAGAAATACTTTCTGGAGACGGTGTTGGCAACTTTCTGAGAGACGGTGTTGGCAACTTTCTGGAGACGGGTGTTGGCAACTTTTGAAAACGTTGTGGGAAATGGGGAAATTACTCACAATCAACATATTCCCATATTCTGACAATATTTTCCACTCCATACAACAAAATTAAACGTGTCTTTTGTCCAATTCATTTTACAATTGCTACTTTTTTTTCTTCATTAGAATAGGAAACTATTATATGTTAATCTTCACATGAGCAGTTTTTTATTTTTCACGATTATCACTTCCTCCTTTTATCCACAAATTATTTACTTCATCCAAAAAAGCACCTGTCATTTGTCCATAATT